>CM037020.1:1440782-2031297 GCA_020875875.1 Dioscorea alata
GAGAAAAGTCCCTAGGAAAGTAGATTGCAAAAATGATCACATATATATATATATATATATATATACACACACACACCCGTTCATTCAATCTTTCCATGTTTGCTCTTTTAGCGTTGTCTTGTTTTCCATGTCTGACCATACCTTTAGAGAATTTCTGTACCCTTGGCCTCATTGTTAAATCTTTGTTTGCATAATGTGGCTGACAGGCACTCTTAGATGGCATTTGGAACGGGAGTATCATCGGCAGTGAAGTATGTTCTGATTCAACTAAATACAACTTTGGGAGAGCTGATAAAAAGGAGACGGGTAAGAATTTAGACTTTTTTTTTGTGTCTGCATTTCAGCATATTTTTCAAGTTGCTCTAGGTTATCATCACTTACTAGGAGTCCAGTACAGTCTGATACACTGAATCATTTGTATGGATGTTCTACCTCTTTTATCAACCAACTGAAGCAGGTTGATTAAGTTTCCTAGTTATAGTGCTTATATGGGTAGTGCAGTGTACAAGATCCTGCCTACTGCCGTGAGTTGTGAAAATGTAATGTGCACAGCTTTAACCCTGAATGTGGATGGACTGTTTTCTTGCTTTAAACCTGGGACAATCAGTATCTGGCTACCAGTATTACTTGTAATGAAATATTAGAAATGCACATACACAGAATTTGCATATGATGAGCCTTTCTTTGTCTCTGCTGCTGCTGCTGCTGTTGTTGTTGTTGTTTTCTTTTTTTCTTTTTTTCTTTTTTTTTGGGCATATTGTCTAAATACTGTAGATGCAGTATCCTTTTATATCCTTATGAAATTAATTATTCTGCTATTTCAGAAAGAGCTTTGGACCAGGACAAATGCAAAGTTGAGATCAATGGGCCAGTCCCTGGTGGCACGAGTTTATCTGTTGTTGAGGAAGTTGGTCACCATAATATTGCTTTGCCAGGCTGCAATCAAACTGAGCCTGAGCAGGCAGTCTGTCAAATGAGTTCAATCTATGCTGATGGACATGTGGCAGATCCTTCTCTTATCGAGGATGCTAAGTTTGAAGACATGAACTCAGATTTTCCCATTGATGATGCTTCTATTCTACCTGATGATTCAAATTGTTTACTTGATACATCCTTTATCCTGAAGACTTCTCAATCTGACCTACATCATCAGAACATCAACAATGAAACAAAGCAATCCAGACAACATACTCCCCATGAGCTGAGTTTGTTTTATCAGGACCCCCAAGGAGATATTCAAGGACCTTTTCTAGGTGTTGATATTGTCTCATGGTTTGAACAAGGTTTCTTTGATGCAGACTTGCTTGTGTGCTTATCAGATTCTCCGGAAGGTTCGCCATTCATGAGACTTGGAGAAGTTATGCCGTATTTAACTTATAAATCTCAGGATGCTCCTTCAGCTCTTACTGGCAATGCATCAGAAGATTTAATCAACCTGGGGGGCAGCACTTCATCTGGTTTCATTGATGCTGGTGTGACAAAAGGCCAACACAGGATATCCATTGTTTCACCAGAGCCTGAGGTTCAGCCAGGAATCTGTAAGCCTGATGAGCTTGTTAATCCTCAATATGAAATGTTGCCACTCTCTCTTTCAGAGACTACAGATATTGTTAGCACTGGAAAGCAGAATTTTCATGAATCTGCGGATCAAGATGTTGAAGGTTAGTTTTATGGTTTCTGCAATTGGCTTTCCTTTGGATATTTTATTTGTGCTGGTGTTTTTTTTTTTTTTTTTCTTTCTCCTTTCCATCATCTTTATTCAAGTTGCCTATTCTGATAGTTTATTGATCTCTGCAGTAGTATTGTATCCTGGAAGACCTTTAGCTAGATCAGAGAGTTCCACAGAGAAGCTTACTGATAACCTCCCAAATCTTCCCACAAGTTCTAAAGCAAACTATATACAAGGGAATGATTTGGATGAATCTTCTTTGAACGTTATAGCTGATGGTGATTTACATCCTCTTGGATTATTGTGGTCTGAGCTGACAGGAGCAATTTCCAAGGGCCCACTTTCATCAAATTTACCTGGCCTTAGTGACAGGGAAAATACTTTCTGTCCTGCAACAGGTAGAGAGGGTTATTTTGCTGGCTACAGACAGGAATCATTGGATCCAGCATGTGATTCCTCTGTTCATGATGCATGGTCTGGTAAGTTTAGCGCAGGGAGTGGTTCAAATGCTGCTTGTAATGCGCTTCATGAGAGTCGATTGCAAAACATGGAATTGCAAGCGAACCAGTTTTCTTTTAAAGAGCGATATCTAAGCCAGCTGTTTCAGAACACACAGCTTCCACAATGTGGGCTCCTGTTCCCTCATGAAGGACTGCATTTGACTGGAACCTATGCTGATGAGGTGCATGGTTCTCTGCAAGACAAGCTGTTCAAAAATCAAGGCCACATTGATGGGGAGCGTCTCTTGCAACTTAGATCCCAACCCAAGCAGCAGATTCAGCAATTGCAGTATCTGAAGCAGCAATCAGATCAAGAGCAACACATTCAGCAATTGCAGCAGCTGCAGCAACCATGTCATCAGCAGATGCACACTCAGCAATTCCACCTGCAACAACGCTGTGATCAACAGCAGGTTCGTCATTACAAATTTCAACTTCTACAGCATTTACAACAGCAGCAACGAGAAGAGCAAAAGCAAATAGTTCTGAAGCAGTTGATGGACCAGCAGTTGATGGATCAGCATTTCTGTAATCCTGAATTTCAAGCATCACGTACCAATCCACTAAAGGAGGGAAACATGCTAAACTTTCTGTCTAGGCAGCCTCATTTGCACGGAATGCAACAGTGTTCCCCCCCTGTTATGAGGCAACATGATCTATCCATTGACCGATTTATCCAAGCAAAACTTGGGCATAACCTTGATGAGCGCATTGAAGATCTGTTTCAGGCTGTACCCCATGCCAATCATGGGGAGATGCACTCAATGGAACATCTTTGTTTTGACCCTCAACAGGAGCAGCGACAAAGACAGCAATTCACCAAAACTTTACGGTCATGGCCTGATGTGGAGGAAGATAGACGTATTGGTGGGGTTTGTTCAGTTGACGAGCATGGGCAATTTCTTGGGGCAGCTAGTTATCCACAGCATATTCGTTCAGCAGGACCTAGCCCACTAGATTTCCTTCAACATCAAGGAACCCAACAAGGTCCATATCGACTTAATTCAGAGTCATTTGATAGAATTAATCCTTTGTCAGAAAACATTCTTAGGTCAAATACAGATCTTGTGAACATTTTACCACAACTTAACGGGCAAGGTATTCATGGGCTACATGATGAGACCCTCTCTTCTGCTAAGATGGCCCGGTTTCCTTCTGCTGTTCCTATCCACCAAAAATTAATAGACAGACAATGGTCTGATTCAAATGAAGGCATGCCACAGAATATGGTGGGATTACAACTCAATCAATTGTCATTGGAAGACAAACATCAGAATAGAGGTATGAATTTTAAATTTAATCATCATGTGGACGATGCACATTCCTGGGCACCATTTACTGGAAATGATGGAATTTCAAGACTAAGTTCGAACAACTTGCCGCAGCAAAATCTGGGTTTTCAATCTTCACGATATTCAGGATTTATCAATAGTGCTGCTTGGCCATCATACGAGACCAACGAAGCATCCTGGCCGCTATCTGGTTCTGCTATAGATCATTCTCGTGGTCTTCAAGATCGAGTTTTCACGCGTAATTCTCAACTTCAAGGTATTGGCCATTCACCAAAGGGGCAGTTGATGAATGCAAATTTAGAAGATCATACTAATAGAATTGAGACTCATGGGGGATTTGCTTTCTCTCCTGTTCCTGAGAGTTTTATTAAGTATCAAGGGAGTATGTTTACTAGAAATGGTTCTGATGAGGTGATAGATGATTCTAAGGTTCTTAACTATGAACCTTTGAGTGGAATTAGTGGAAAGAAGCATGACTATGAGCTTGTTAAGGTAGCAGCTTTTGAGAGTGACCCTCCAGATAGTAGGGTTGAACCAGTTCGCAACTCTTATGCGAATCATGGGCTGCTGGAAGATAACGCATCCATCAGACATGCTTCGGTCAGCAAGTCTGGTAAATGCAAAACATTTCTTTGAAAGTAATGCCATTTTTTTTTACTGTTTTCTAGGTGGAGATGATTTAATAGTTCACTGTGCAGGTGGAAGTTTGAGCTTCTCTAACTATGGAGTGGGAGTGGGTAATTCTTTTGCGAGAGATAGGGTTATCAACAGGTACTAATTTCCCATCCCTGATCTCACTTTTTACCGGACACAAATCTACATTGCCATTGTTCAATATTCTTTCTGAATATATGGCACATTGATCTTTAATTTGATTGGTTGTAGAATTTTATGGAACCCATGCTTGAGTAGTAAGCTAGTGCATGAATTTCTAATAAATTTACTGAGTTTATGTTTCAATACTTAGCTTAGACTGATAATGGCTTTGCATTTGTGCTTGTTTTTATTTTTGTTGTTAGGGTTCCTGCAATTCCTGTGGAAGAGGGTGGTGATTCTTTGATGAAGTTATCACTAGACCCCCAAATTTTAGCATCTCGAGTTTCTCCCTCAGAGCTGGCTTTTAATCAGCAAACCCTAGAGATAAATCTGTCCAAGTTCTCGTCTTCTGAAGGTATGTTTTTTGAATGTTAGACATTAGTTTTGCCACTAAACGAATTCAAGAATCAATCTCGACTTGTTGGTTCTCTTTAGCTGGTGACATTTATTTTCTCTTTTCACTTGTCATCTCCCATTGGAAAATCATTAGCAAATCGGCTTTGTATCATCTCTCTTTACTAATTTAAAGAAGCTCTAATGTTTCCTTGCATTAAATCCATGACATAGATGGAAGACAACAATTGAGAAGAAGTTCACCATCCCCAGTTCCAGAAACTCCAGCTGCAGGCAAGGATGGTGCTAAGGAGGCCTCACACATCGGCAAGCTAAAGAGCAACCGGAAAACCGCCGCCTCTGACTATAATACTAATGCAGACACCCAGGATACTGGTTTGGCCCAGAATACCAAAAAGAAAGGTAAAAAAGGGAAGCAAATCGATCCATCCCTTCTTGGTTTCAAGGTGCAAAGCAACCGCAGGTTGAAGGGTGAGATTCAGCGTCTCGATGACTAGGTTCTCGTTGTGTATACTTGTGCATTTCTTCGTCTTTCTTTCCATTGACTGTACAGGTTCTTGTATAGTTTTTTTTTAGGTTTTATTCATATTCGTTTTTTCATCGGCTGCAAAGCGGGTTCGGTTTTGAGAGTTTTGAGCCCCTGTTTGTGAGTTTGCTCCGTGTGTTTTGATTTAGAAATAAGCCTTGCAGGTAAAGTATAGCAACTCTTGCAATGAAATAGCTCAAAATTCAGGTCATTGACACTGCATGCTAATTCTGTATGCAGTTTACAATTTTTTTTTTCTTAAAAAAAACAGAAATTTATATTGATTCTCAATTTTCAAAATGCAAAGCAAAACTTTCAGTTGCGCTCAATCAAACTTCTTGCTTTTTTCTATGTATAAATTTCAAATTGTTTTGCTGGAAACATTGGAATTATGTAAATTGTATTTAACATTGTCATAGGATTTAATAAAACTTGTATGTAGAATATAGTTTATTGAAAAATATCAACAATTGTACAGATTTATAGCACGCCTGATTTATTAGTCACTACCCAAATGATGGAATAAAAATAGAATGAAATAATAAAATATTAAATTAACAAAACTAAATTGATTTTTAATTCAAAAAAAAAAAAACCTTAAATCCATCTTTACAAGCCTTCCACAAGCTTTTCAAACTATCTATGAAACATTCCATGAACATTGTAAAACTTGCATTGCAGTTCTGCCAAGAATCCATTCCAACTCCGACGAAGACAAAGAAATCCGATCGGCAATCAAAGATACAGCTTCCTTCGCGTCTTTATAACCACACTCAGGAACAACATACGGAAAATCACTGCACCAAAGCCGACATGATAAGAAAATAATTGATGTTTTTGGATTGAATCGGACTCACATAATATGTATTTAATTTGACATCTAACAAAGATACATTACTTTACCTTCCCCACATAACGCGGTTAGCTCCATAACTAGATATCACTTGTGATAAAAGCTCGGCTATATCATAGTATGGAAATCGGCTTCTTGATAAGCGAAACAGAGCACTGAATTTTACATAAACCTGTTTGAATCGATCGATAATCATTATGGTTCTAAGTCAATATCGAATTTTTGGGTGGCATTGAGTTAATATATGAATCTTATGAAGCAGAGGAAATTGTAAAAACATTCGAGAATGTAAGAAGTTATCAAGGTAGCATTTGAATGTTTTCGAGAGAACCAATACATTACCTGTGGGAACCTCGATAGCTTTAGCAACTCGGAGAAAGTCTTGCTTTCTTCGTCATTCCTGCATTGAAGAACAATCAGAAGTGTAAATTGATCAGCTTGCGATTAATTAATTAACCGGCAATCTCATATCAGAAATATCTCACAATGGTGGCTTGCAGAATGCCATGTGATCGAGCAAAACAACTGTCGACGGAAAACTCGTACAAAGCTCCTCAATGTCGGCAATATGGAGATCAAGCCCCTGCAGAAACATAAACTTGTGTCACTTGAATTTGTAGGAATAAATGCGGCAAAAGAACAAGAAGTTATCAAGGAAAAAGTTCTTAAATGAGAACAGTATATATAAATATCGAACTACCTTCATACACATGATCTTCACTGGTACACCAAGTTCTCCTGCTTTAGAGAACATCGCCTTCCCAATTTCATTCGACATCTGCGCAGGTGTATCACTCAAATTGAATTCAAGGGATAATTAATGATTCGGTATCTTTTACGAATGAAGTAGTTGTAATACCTTCTGGTTAGAAGGCCATATGTATGGATTGAATCGAACAGCACGATATCCATCCTGAGAAAAGAGAAGAATCACAGATCAAAAAAAAAAAAGAAGTGCTTTGTTATATGCTAAGACTGTGGTTTATATTACCTTTAAAACAAGATGTTCGATCTGCTCAACTCCATTACCATCTTCGGCAGGATTCGCAAGACAACAACCGATAAATTTCATAGGATATCTCTTCAACACACTGGCATCACAAGGAAGAAGAGAACAAATAAATATGAAGACAAGTTCAATATGTATCTTATAAAATTCTGATAATGATCAGGCAAGGAAGGAACTGACCTTGTCACTAAAGAATGATCAAACATATGATTTATTGGCTGCACAATAACAGCTCCATCAACTCCTGCTTCTTCCATGCACTAGATGGAGAAAGAAAAGAAAATTCAATGGAATAATTTCTTTAACAAATCTTCATAATGAACTTTAGTCACAAAGAAGTTACTTTATAAGTTTTTGAATAAAATTGGATTAGAGTTACAAGAGCAAAAACACAAACCAGATCAAAAACTACAAAGTCAAAAACTAAAAGACAAATACATATAAAAGAATCGTTCTTAATTAAATCTCATTCAAAGAAGAAAAGCTCATCTTTTCTTATTCAAAGAAGAAATGATAAAACATACATCATCTGTCAAATGGATTTAGACATTGTTCAAATCAAACTGTGAGATACAATAGATACCAAATTTGAAATTAATCCAATTCGCCGTTCCCACCATTATACATTTCTAGCAAGAAATAAACGGAATCATGTTCTATGAAAGCTCCCATTAACCAAACAATCTTATCTCGAACAATAAAAACACGAAAAATTTCACCTTTTTCAGATGTTTCTTCTTCAGCAGAGTAACTGAACTATAGAATGTAAATCCACGACTAATATTTCAACAAAATGAAAACTTGGAAACAATTCTCACACAAACAACAGGAAAAAAAAATTCCTCTTTTTCAGAATTTTCTTCTCCAGCAGAGTGAGTGAACTATAGAGAATACAAATCCGAGAGTAATGTTTCAACAAAAATCAATTCCCACACAAACAATGGGGAAAAAGAATTCCCCCCTTTTTCAGATTTTTCTACTTTAGCAGAGTGAGTGAGCTATGGAGTATAAATTTAAGACTAATATTGCAACAAAATGAAAAAATGCAAACAAGTCCCACACAAACAACAGGAAGAAATTTCCCCTTTTTTTAGATTTTCCATCTTCAGCAGAGTGAGTGAGCTATAAAATATAAATCCAAGACTAATATTTCAACAAAATGAAAACTTGCAAACGATTCCCACACAAACAACAGGAGGAAAATTTTTTGTTCAGTAGAGTGAGTGCCATTTTCAGAAAACAAAACATAAGACTAATATTTCTCTACAAAAATTGAAGAAAATGAAAAGTTGATCACCTTGAGCAAGAGGTCAACATCTCCAGGGATTGGAGGCTCCATGCCTGGATGATATGGGAACTTATCAGCAGCCTGTGGTTACATCACCATTAAAAAAAAATTCAAGAAATCAAGAAAACAGAAAAGCAACCAACTTTCTGGCTTGAATGACTACACATAAATAATTCTTTTGATACCTCTTGAGGAGAAGCCCAAACATGGAGATGGGAATCAATGGTCTTCAAAGAAGGACAGACATTCAGAGAAGAGGAACTAGAAGCCATTGTTGTGGAAAAGATCCTCTTGGACAAGGGGAAGATGAGAGGTTTGGAGAGGAAATGGGAGGAAACTGCTGCCATTTGGTTTTATGTATTCATTTCTTTCTCCATTTTTTTCTTTTGCATCTGTCATAGTACAAGTTTATCTTATTTCATTTATTTATTTTGATATCATGGTTTTTTTTTTTCTTCCCAGTTTTGTGCTGCCAAGGCAACATTGTAATTTTATAATTAAAAATTATTAAAATCCATTTTTTTTATAGTATTATATTTTAGGGAATTTAAAAAAAATCATTTGGTTTTTTTTTTCTTTTCAGAAATAAAGGTAGTGTTTTTTTTTTTTTTTAAATTATGTGATTTCTCTGACTAAAAAAAATTGTTAACAATCTTTCAATAATGTTAACTTACAAAAATGCAAAAGAGTCAATTTATTTTAAAAAACTATGTGGCATAAAACAACATGATTTTTGAAATTCATGTTTTTTTATTTATTGAAATTTTAGGGATATATATATATATATTATGTGAAATAAGATGGTTTTTAGATGAAGTGACGATTTTACACTATGAGTTAACACTATTAATGGCCTGTTGAGGGTTTTTGTCTTTTTTTCTAACGGAAAAATCACATAGTTTTTATTTTTAAATTTAAAAAATTTCCTACATTTTATATATAATATCTAATGTTATGCATTATAATAAAAAATTTATTTACATGGGAGATGAAAAGTAAGTCATTTTAACGAAAATTAAAACATTCAAAAATAAACTGTATGATGTGGGACAAGGTTTTAGATCTATTGGGACGGTTTTGTATTTCATAGAGTGGTGTACATTAATTATCTTTATTAAAATTATTTATATTTTCATTCAATACAGCATAATCATATCGGTAATATTCAATCTGAAATTATATATACGAGGGAAATTTCTTCATTGTGTATTTGGGTTTTTACAATTTTGGAGGCTTTGAGATAATATTCTATATACAATAGGAAGTTCACTCCTTTAATTAAAAAACTTTTTAAAATTTTAATTATTAGGATATTTTAGTGTTATTGTATAAACAAATAAGTGCAATTAAAATTTTTAATTATTAATACTATTTTTAATATAAGCAAAAAAATCTAAATATAATAAAAAAGTATTTAAATTTGTTTTTTGAACATTCTAGAGAGCAAATTATACATCACTTTAACGTTTGGTTCGCGGTAATGTGAAAACATTACCGCCTGTTACGTGGTAATCTGAAAAAATTACCACGTTTGGATGGATGGTGATGGTAATATTGATGGTAATGTGCGATTACCAACTTTGGAAGATTACCAAGAAACTTGGTAATCCCATTACCACCAAAATAGGTGGCTATGTTGGATTACCAAGTGAGTGGTAATCTTAAATATTTTTTGGACAAATATACCCTTTGTTTAAAAATAATAATTTTCATATTTTATTTGTTGGATAAAAAAATTAAATTTAAATAACATTAATTTAGGAATATGTTTAGCTTTGAAATTTTAATTTTTTATCAAAAATTTTATTTTACTTTAATAAATTTAAATTTGCATAAAATGGTAGACATAAGGGTATTTTGGAAAATTTAGAACATTACCAAGTTGATTACCATTTAATATCGTAAATTACCACAACATTTTTAAGCATATAACATTCCCGATATTATTACCACGGTAATCTCATTACGTGGTAATATATCATTAACGCGAACCAAACGGCCCCTAAAATAGTATGGATAGATTTTCATCTCATGTTTTATTTTATTATCATGTGGCTTCAATGACTACTTAGGGTCCGTTTGATACGTGAAAAAATGAAGGACAGTACAACACAAACTCTCTTGTCTCTTGTTTAATTTACAAATGTGTTCAGGGCACAGCACAACAACGTGTTTGAGTACAACACAAGTTGGGAAAAATATTGTCCCACCAAAACTACAGTACAAGTTTTAAATTATGGGGCATCACAACAAAAGTCAGTTTTGCCCCACTTCAAATCCAAAAATTACAATTGTCATTAAACGGTCTACCCGATCTCATCCACCGCCGTGAACCTCTTTCCCTGGCCTTGCCTTTCGTCGCGGCACTCTCCTCTTCAAATCTCTCTCCTCTTCTCTTGCCTTCTCCTTCTTACTTTCTATTTTCTTTGAGAATTCTAGGGACCTTGCAAGATCTACTGATCTTCCTCTATGCAAATTTGTTAAATTTATTTATTAAGTAAAAAAAAGAATTATTTTGTTAAGATCACATGTTTCTTATCTTTAATTATGATAAACATATTTAATATTGTGAATTATAGTTAAAAATATCAACATAATTAGTTTTTAATAAGATAAGAAATATTAACAAAATTTATAATATATATTTTATAAATAATTATTTGTTAATATCTTTAAAATTTTAAAAATATATTTGCGTCAAGTAATTTTAAAATATATATATATATTTTAATCTTTTTATTCTAAAACAACATAGGAATATATAGAGGGTATTATAGTAATTTTATATTTAATTGTCTTATATTAAATTGTATTGTCCTTTAAATATCAAACAGGAGTCATTGTTACTTAAGGGTTGTTTGGTTGGCAGTAAATTAATTACATGTAAATAAACTTACAGTGTAAGTGAAAATGCTGTATTTCAACTTATAGTATTGTTGTTTGATTTAATGTAAGTGAAAATGTTGTATTTACTTTTTATGTGTTTGGTTTGATGCAAATTGAAGAGTATGGTCACCATGCAAGTAATATGGTGAGATTATCTTCATTAGTTTTTATTACTAATTATTTAATATTTGTCATACAAAATTAATTTAAGCCAAAATAGTTAATTAACTTAATACATTATTTATTTCATATAAACATATTTAATATTTATTTATTTTTGAATTAGCATTAAATTTAATTAACAAATAATATTTTTTAATATTAAATAACATTACAAAATATTTATCATTATCTGAATATAAGATAAATATTTTATAAGATCATTATCTGAAGATGCTCTCCTTCCTCTCCGCCACTCGACATCCCCATTGCACTGCCCTCACCGACGCCGACTCTGGCGAGACCCTTGTTGGAGGCCCATGTATTTTGGGCCCATCTTAGTTTTTCAAAATATTCCTATATTGTTTAGTACCACATTGCCTATTTACAAGAATTTCACCAACTTTATATATACCACTATTCATTAGCTTTCAACTTTGGTTTCGTGGTTATGCTCTCTCACGCGAAGGCACAGGGGTGCAAATCTCAAGGTTGGATTCGGAATTTGACTTGAAAATTCTGAACTCGTGTAGGCACAAGATGTGCTCACTATTTTCTCTGTTCTAGTGCAAGAACTGGAGAAAAGAAAGACTCGTTGTTTGTTCCTGTTGCACTGAAAAAGGAGGCGAATTGTTCTTAAGGTCAATGCATCGGCACGCCTCAGTCAATCAAATCCTCTATCTTTATCAACGCCTTACAACAACCCACTCATTCTCCAAACTCCTCTATCTAACCCGCTCAGCCTAGCCAGTCACCTCGGTGTCACCCACGGCTCTATAGGTACTCATCTTCACCCCCAACTCCACCGATTTCCCTACCTATTTCCTCGCTATCACCACTCTCGGCGCCATCACCACCACTGTCAATCCCCTCTACACCATCAACGAGCTCTCCAAGTAGGTGCAGGATTTCGGTGCCTCCATCGTCATCACCATCCTCGATCTCTAGCCTAAGGTCCAGCATCTACACCTCCCGACTATTTTCCTTTCAACCCCAATGCCTTCTTTCCATTCCGGTTCCATCCCCATCATCTTCTTCTCAAATTTCATTGCTTATGATGGATCTAAGTTTATCCCGCCGCTCGTCCACCAAACTGATGTCGCAGCATTCCTATACTCCTCCAGTACCACCGGCCCTAATAAGGGGCTTGTTTTGACCCATCGGGACTTCATCTGCACCGCCATGATGGCTTCCCAAGATCAAGATCAGCGTGGGGACCGGCCGAACTTGTTCCTCTGTTTTCTTCTGTTGTTTCACATCTTCGGGTGGCTGTGATCACTTACGTGCAAATGAGCAGAGGGAACAACATGATACTCATGAAGAGGTTTGAGATGGAGATGGTGTTGAGATCGACTGAGAGGTTCAAAGTGAAGGTGGTTGTTTGTTGGTGTTGAGGTTACTGTAAACTTAATATTTTACAGTATTTCAACTCACAGCAATATGAGTTGAAATATTGTAAAATGGGACTAAGATGTGAAAAGTTTTACACGTAAAAACTACTTTTTCATCAAACCGAATATCAAAAAGTAAATTTCACATGTAAAACTTTTTACATCACATTAACTTACTTCTAATCAAACAACCCCTTAGTATAAGGATATATTCAATATTACACGTACAATTTTACATTTATTAACTTTTATCCTAATGCTACCTCTACAATAGAAGAATGGAGCTACAATCACCTTCTAAGCCTATGGTTTAGGGTTCGAATATCTTTCAACTCAATGATTTATGGGTTTGTGGCAATACCAATAAGCCAAGAGGCTGTTGGTATATTTCACTAAGTCTTCTCACTTTTGATGGTAAAAGATTAGCAAAATTACAGAAAAACATATAAGTAACATAAATTGAAAATTATTATCATAAAGATCCACCAACCTCACCACAACCACAACTACAACCACAATCTGAAACTCTTTCAAATTAAAATAAGCTAACAAACAAATATAAAAAATTATTAACATGGAGGCCGCAACCTTTTTTTTTCCATTTTTGTTCTTCAAAAGCAGCATAGAACATTCATCGCAAGGAAAAAAAACTTGATTATTAAATTCTCTCTCTCTTTTTTTTTTTTTTAAACAATCTAAATGGCTCCCTACCTTCACCTAATTTTATAAAATATGAGAGCGATCACATGTTGCATATACCAGCTTAAATGCCAATTATAAGAAAAGATGTGTCACGTAGTTTGGCATATGTGATCGCCGTTAATGGCATATGCTCAAATAACTAAATTGTAACAAAAACTAAAAATAGAGGACCAAATCATAACTTTTTTAAATATAAGTGACCAAAATAAAAGCATATAAATAGATAGAGACTATTTAGGTTGTTTACTCTCTCTCTCTCTCTCTCTCTCTCTCTCTCTCTCTCTCTCTCTATATATATATATATATATATATATATAATATGGACAAGCCACTCACCTTCATTGTTGTGAGATGAAATTGATCCCCTAGGCTCTCACTTGAAGAAAAAACCTCAACTATTGTAAAATGGAGTTGATCCCTTGGACTTTCACTTGGGAAGGAAGGGAATTACTATCTTTCTAAATAAAAGTTTGAAGGGTATGAAGGTCCTTTCACAATTTAAAAAAATCTTTTTCAAGTAAATAAATAAATACTAAGTATAGGTATTAAGTTTTGGTTGGGCCGCAAAAGCCCATTAGAAGCATGGAGATATCAATACATGGGCCGCTCTAAAGAGGTTAGAATCTAAATGGGCCGGTTTGTTTATTGACTCACTTTTGAACTGGTTTAGCCTGATATAATATCTGATTATATTATTATGAGTATTAATTTTATTTATTTATTTATGAAATAATTAATTGAGGGACAATTTAAATGCGTTTATCCTTTTTATAGAAATCTTTAACATATTTGTTGAGAAGTGCTAATTGAAATAGGTAAATGCACAATAAATAAATAGATAAATAAATATTTTTTTTTTTAAATGCGCATACTACGATGTTTATTGATAAATGCTTCTAAGGTGGAAAAACAAGTATTTTGATAAATTGGTTTTAAGACAAAAACACTTTAAGCAAACTATATTGCAAAACTGCAATTATATTACACAAGCATTTTTTAATAAAAAAATGTTACAATTTAATTGTTTAATAAACAGAACACTGGAGTCTAAATATTTTAGATAGGAGTCTGTAAAATATATCAAAATTATATATAAGAGTCTGTAAAATATATCAAAATTATGTATAAGAAACTTGTAAACATTGAGCAAAAGTAATGGAGTATACTTAAGAAATAATAATAATAAAATTCATAATAATAATAAATTCAATATAAAATTTCAGTAATTTAAAATTATAGTTTAATGAAATCAAATTATACTCTAGTGATCTGTTTGCCCTTTAAAAGCTTATTGAATGCATATACTCAAATAAATGGAAAAAAAAAAATCAGAAAGTTTTATATATATGTCTATTAAAACTAATGTTGAAAGTGCCTCCAAAATTAAATTAGATTGCTCCAACTATTAGGCCTTACATACATTTTAGAGAGCTAATAATCATGTTTAAAAGCTTTAAATTTTTTGTGCTCCTTACCTAATAGTTGGAGCAATCTAATTATCATTATTAATAATTCTATATTTTTTTTCTTTAAATAAAAATACAATTCAGTAAATCCATATTTCTAACTCATGTTTGTGTTAAAGGAAGAAATATATATTCATTTACCACTAAAGCAATTTATGTAAGATTTTAAAGAAACTGTATAGTTCTTCCTCTAAGTTTCTTACTTGAATAAAAACCTTCTACTTTTTAGCTGTTGTTTGGATCAACTTCTAACATAAGTGCTTTTTTTAAGTTCTATGAAAGCACTTTTGAAAAAAATGTTTTTCAGAGTAAATTAAGTGTTTTTCTATATTTTATGTTTGGATAAATTAATTTAAAAGCACTTTTATATGTGTCAAGTTGTTTGGACGTGGAATTATAAAAGCATTTCTGAAGATGACAAATTACTAAAATGAGGGAATTATTCATTTGTTAAGGTTAACTTAGTAATTTTACACCCCAAAAACAGCTTCTCAGAAGTGCTTTTCTGAGAAGCACCTGGTGACCAACTTCTAAAAAAGCTGAATTTTAGTTTTTTTTCACAGCGTCTGCTTCTGCCCAAAAGCCAAAACAAATATGTTTTTTAAAACCCATAGTGCTTAACTTATAAAAAAAAAAAAAGCACTTCCTAATTATTTCCATATCGCCACACATATAACGGTGTTAACCTTATAACAAGAGATTTAGAGTTTCAAAAATGTCAACTATCACATATAATCATCTCCTAATTAAAGCCTTGGAAACTCTTTTCTTCTTCCATTTGTCCACAGAGTGTCTTTCATGGAAGAGAAAAGGTCACCTCACTTGAGCTTTTACAACTAATCAACTATAACAAAAGTTTTTTTGGGAGGAAAGAAATTGAAGAAGTTGTTAGGCTAAGGCCCTCTTCGTCTTAAGCCAAGTTAAGTTCTGATTTGGTTGTGACCAAGAGAAGAAGGTATCTCCATTCAAGGAGAAAGAAAAATGATGCACAATTGAAGAGAAAAAAGGAAAAACAACCCAATTATAAAGTAGGTCCACCATAACCTCAACCTTGAGAGTTATGAAGCCCCTGTTACATCCAAGGCCAACACTTCTTTCTTGCTCAAATTTTGTGTAATGTAGGGACACTATAAAATAATGGTTAATTGAGAGCATTGTTTAAGGTTTTACCAAAATTTTAAGTTATGACAATGAATGGTGTTTCATGGAGTTATTAATTTCAGTTTGGTGTTTTTTTTTTTTTTTTTTTTTTGTCTAAATTGTTCATGACAATGAATGGATGGGTATTACTATTTATATTAACTAATCCTCTGTATATATGTCAACACTTTATTGTATTTTTTGTTCAAAGTTTTCATGATAATAAATGGATGGGAATGTTATGTTTTATGATAATAATCCTCTGTGCAAATGCCTGCCTTAGGTTAATTTATATATCATACATGTTTATTCACTATTGTTAGTTGCTTAAATTCATGTATACATAAAAAGTGTTATGTTTAGTAATTGAATGATATGAGTTTTATACAATAGTGTTTTAGGAAGATTTCCCTTCCTTAGTTGTTGGCATTTGTGGCATTTAAATCAAAATTAGGGTAAATTTTTAGTAGGTCATTAAATTTTGGTCAATTTTCACTTTGATCACTAAACTTCAATTTACATCAATTTGGTCACTTAACTTTAATTTGATTTCAACCGGCAATAAATCAAGTATTTCAACCCCCAATTGATTACATAGCTGTCTAAAAATCTAAGTCAATCCTTCCCATGACACATTAAGTCTATTAGAGGAGTCCATGTCATAAAAAAAGAGTTATATCATTCATTTGGGGGCCGAAAATCCCTTGATTTATTACCTAGTGAAATCAAATTAAAGTTGAATGATCAAATTGACACAAATTGAAGTTCAGTGATCAAAATAAAAATGATCTAAAGTTTAGTGACCTACTAAAAAATTTACCTATCAAAATTAATTGGTTTCACTAACAACATAGATTAAAGAGTTATTGAAAAAAAAATACTAAATCATATATTAAAAGTCAAAAGACTGACTAGTAAAAACAAAAGCTTGTAAGGATATCTATAAATAATTTCTCTTTAGATTCTATGAATAATTTTCTAATTTTAATGCATGTATTAATGCATGAAATACATGCAAACAAGATGGAATATTAATGCAGGTCACTGTTTGAAATGTATGCATATGTATGAAAAGAGGCTCCTTATAATGGATAGAAAAAATTGAGAGCTAAGAGAAGATGTGACAGGAAGCGAATGGTGACTTTGATCTTATCATGGTTTGGTTTTGATGTATGCATTATGCCATTTATCTTCATTGGTTGTTGTGATTGATTTCCTTATCACTTGTTCTTTTTTTCCTTTTTTTCCTTTTTTCCCCATATTTTTCTCTATCCATCCATCCATAATTTCAAAGCATTCTATGAATATATCAATCAGTAATGTGTTCATAACTTCAAAATGAAAGAAAATTTTTTACATTACAAATATTGCACAACAATTCCATTTTAATTAATTTAAAAATCTTGTTTTTCATAGCCAAACTTTAATGGGTAGATATATGTCCAATTTTTTTTTTATTTAAAAATCTTGTTTTTCTAAAGTAAATGTTTTTCATTTATTCTTTGTATTTTTAGAGTAGAAAAGAAAAAAAAAATTTGAGGAGATTGCTTGCATAGTAAAGCATTGTTATTAATACCAATGAGAAATATTTACTATTTAATTTAATATTTATTTATATGTTGAATTAGTTTATTAATATATAATTCATAAATTTTTCTAAATATCTTTTGTCAATTGAGTCTTCCAGCATAAAAACAAATGCCAGAGTTAACCATCTTTCTATTAATTAAAAAATTAATATCTTAAAGCCTTTCCTTCAAGGATCTATTTAATCCATTTCGAAGGCAAAAATATTTCATAAACCAACATATATTTATTTAAAAAAAATATTTAGACGCAATAAGAAATAAGGAACTGTGGGTTAGCCCAATGGTAACTATCGTATAGTGTGATCGAGAGATCTTAAGTTCAAACTTCTCAACTCGCATTGCACTAGGTTCTCTGTGAAAGTTTTATATGAGAAATAACTTCCATTCTCCCCTTCAATGTTGCATGACAAGAGGGTTAATTCTAAAGAAGTCATTTAAATCACCATAATTAATGCATTTCTTTATCTGTATGTCTTTTGATCGGGTGATTATTGTCTTTGTCAAAAATAAATAAATAAATAATAAACATACATGACATAATAAGCCAAATCAACAAAACACCTAAACATGCATGTGAGTTACCTAGCTTCCCTAATGATTCTCATAAGAATCTCTTGTGTCACACCTCATAAGAAAATATATATCATAGAATAAGCAACAACACTGTGCTTGATGGGTCCTGATCAAAGACTTCTAAAACCAATTTTCTTTAGAGTAATGATACATTTACTTAGGCTTGAGGAATATATATATTTTATATATTTTATGAACAAGGGATGCCAATCTAATGTTATTCCTCTCTTTTAATTTTTTTTAGCAATATGGATAAATTAGTACGGATATTTTGTTCACTTTTCACTCGTATATAGAAAGAGAGTCGAACTTTTGATCTTTTACATGGAGTCAAATGTTTTATCGCTTGGCCATTAAGAAATAATTCTATTTTTTAAATTAAAAAAAAAATAGGTTTTAAAAATTTAGGGTTTAGGATTTATATTTTAGAGTTTACTCATTTTTTTTTATTTTTATTTATTTATTTTTATAAAATAGTCAATATACACACAGATGTAGATCTTGAGTTCACATGGAAAGTAACTCAAAGAAATAGATATTAGAGTGGGGCGAATGATTAAAATGAGTAGGAGAAAAATGAAACAAAGTTAATGCAATCATCATGTGCTCCATCTAAATTAGTTGAAGTTCTTATTTATTTATGTAAAATTGATGGAATAATAATCTTACTAACGTTTTGGATATTTATACAAAATGTAAGACCTTGGTGAATCATATGTGAGAATTTGTGGAGAAATAATATTTGATCACATTATTCTTAAAAAAATGTACAATGTATATGTGAAGAAGAAAACTCTTATACAAATCTTTTAATTGACTCTTAATTTCATGCCTAATAGGGTTCTTTACAATTGTAGAAATGTCCTACTATAATTCACAATATCAATAATATTCACAAATTATTCATATAATTCATATATCATATAACATGAGTTAAGTGAAAATTAGAATAAAATATTTAAATACAAGCAATCAAGTGTATTAAATAGTAGTAAATATAAAACACTCATATATTTATAGTACAAGATTTAATATAGAAAAACCTTTCTCATGTTTTAGGGAAAAACATAATTAGGTGAAAACACATTCAACTCATTCAAACTAAATTTACTACGACGATGAAAAAACAAAATAAAAACATTGGAAATACATAATAAAAAAAATTTTATTTCTAAGAAAGCTTCTATTTATTGAAGAACAATGAGTAAGAAATCTCCATTTAAAATTTTAACTCAAATGACCAAAGGAACACATCTATGATCTTTCACTTGTGAAAATAATTAAATTAAAAAAAATTATGAATTTCACTATTCGAACCCTTCAAAACTCTTGTAATTGGTGGATGAGTTTAAATTTTTTGAAAAATTTATTTTTATTAAAAATATTTTTCTAAATGTTATCACTAATCCATTGAAACATGTCCAATCCAATCATCCTACAATAATAAAAAAAAGTTATTTATATATATATATATATATATATATATATATAATAAAACTAAATTTATATTATTAATTATTGTTTTAATCACAACGGTAATAGTGGAGTTGTAATTTGACTCCTATGTGATAAGTTAAAAGTTTGACAATATGTGGTTGAGGTAAAATAATAAAGAATACTCCTAGATGGTGGTTGTTCACATTATATAAAAATAAAAATAAAAATAAAAATAAAAACCATTTTGTCAGTATAATTGCAGCGGGTGGAGATAAAGAATGAGATGGATTGATGTGAAAATTGATTGATTTTTCAAAGAGGTTTCCAACTCACAGGGAGGACTTTTTTCATTTTGAGCTTGAGAGAAAGAGGAGCCCTATTTCTATGTCCCCAATGTGGGAAGCACAGTGATAAGCACTAGTAACACATAGCCCATGCCTTCCTTTATTTATCATCAACACCAACTAACACTCATGCCTCTCTCAACTATTCTTTCTTTCTTTCTATCCACCTAGAATCCATGGCTAAAAAGTTATTATTATTATTTTTAAATATTGGATGAATTTAGAAAACAAATACATAGGAATATTTGAAAATTGGGTACTCTTTTATAAAGTTGAGTTTTGTTTCATTTATCTTGATTCAACCCTATTTTTTACTATTTTATATAATGCAAATTGCTTGTTAAATTTTCTATTCTTTAGTATGATAGTGAGAGCCAAATAAATGTACTTATTTAGAGAATAAAGAAAATAATGTGAATGATAGTCAAAAAGTTTTAAAGTTTTTTTTTTTTTTTTTTTGCTTTAACTACACTATCATTTAAGATATTATTATTTATTTGTATCATTCTATATTTGATGAAGAAAAAGATTGAATTATATAAAATAACAAAATTTATGATTCAATTGAAAATTTTATTTAGATGGTCTTTATTTAATAATTTTAACCGATCAAAATGTCAAAACAAAACACTTTTTTGATTTTTCCCAATAATTTGGCTTATCTATGTTAATAGTCCTCATATTTTGCTTAGTTCCTTGATGTTATGTATAATTATGAAAATTATGTTTTTAATAACTAATAATTATTTTATTTTTTTCTCTCCATTTTTTTTAAATTTTAAAAAAATCTTTCATTAAAACAGAGAGATAAAGACAATATATATTTCAAAAAAGGGAGAGAGAAAGGGAGAGAGAGAGAGAGAAACAAAGTTATGAATGGTGGGTGTCAATAAAAGAGAAATAAAAGGAAAGAAGTTCACTCAATTATTTTCCTCCAATGCAATGAATCCCTTGTCATATCAACCACAAATAATAATAAGAGCACATGACAATGATACATATGTATAATAAATATTTTTTATCTTGAATTCTAGTTTTATTTATTTAACTCATCATCTCCTTCATGTTATGATGTGATGTTTTGTTAATAACTAATAAATAATTAAATAGATAAATGTGAGTGGTTAAGCATCATCTACTTCAATTAAACTACATAAAGGTCCAATCAAATGGATTGACTTGGAAGCATGATCAAGCACCACCACCCACAATTCCAATTTGAAATGGAATCAAGTGGACTTGCAAGAAATGCATGAAAGAGTTTCTCTAATTACATTCTTTTTTATCTTTATCTTTTTCTTTTTCTTGGTCTATCTACCCACTTTGAGCCATGTGGACATTGGTGACATGACAAGATATGAAAAAGAAAATATATAAATATAAATAAGTAAAATAAAGGGAATCACTTTCATGATACACATGGAAATGGGCATCTCTTTCAAGATTGTGTGAGCCTCTTTCTTTTCTTTGGTGCTTCTTACTCAGACAGTTCACATTTACATATAAAGTGTTCACACATTAAAACTTTAAATAAAAAAAATAGTGGTTCTTACCTGTTAGAAAATAAAGCATATATATATTTTTATGAAAGCTCTCAATTATATATTGAAAGAGAGACGAGCACTAAATCTCCCACATAAAAGTCGCATATTTTAACCGCTCAAATATTCATCAAATGATCGGTCACAAACTCTTAATTATGCATTGAAAGAAAGACAAACACTAAATCTCTCACATAAGAGTCATGTATTTTAACTGCTTAAATTTAAATATTATTTCAGTAATCATATAAATATATATTTGTGCCAGTATATATATATATATATATATATATATATATATATATATATATATATATATATATATATATATATATCTTTATTTTTCATAATTAAAATCAATTCTTTAAAATTTGGTGTTAGCCATGTAAATTTTAATGAAAATTGTGAAATATTTACTATACCAAATAAAGCCATGCTTTTTTCATATTTTTCAATGAAAATTTTATTTTTTGAATTAATAAATTTAATAATTAATTTTAAAATTTATTAATATCAATAAATAGTTAATTTTCATTGAAAAATTTATAATATTTATTTTTATTGATATTAATTAAATTAAATATTAGCCAACATAACTAATAACTTTTCCTCCAATCCAAAAATTAAAAAAAAAACCCTTCAATCCATATCCTCATCTGCCAACCAAATATTAATTCCATATTTCTAATAATCATTATTAATGATTATTAGTTGTTGTTGGGGCTAGAGTTAATGATAGGTTGCAAACTTGCAATCATCTATGGTTGGGCTTATATTCATTTTATTAATGTATTTATGATTTATTTATAATTTTATAATTTTTAAATAAATATTAATAGTTTATAAAGACTACATAAATAGATATCTTTATTTCAAATACATATAGAATTATAAGTTATTGTCCGTGTATCTTTGGAAGTACCTTTGGCAGTCTCCAAATCTATATATGTTAAGAAACCTAAAACAAAGGATTTTATATAAATAAGTAAACTAGTTTAAAATAAAATTTTAAATATATTAAAATTATCAAAAGTACCTCTATACATGTTATAATTAAAATTAATGTTTTTCAAAGTTTTTGAAAATAACTTAAGAATCTAAATTTTATAAATATTATTCTTATTTAAAAATAGTAAAATATAAATAATTTCTTTAATTATTAATATGAGCATTTGTATCAGTATAACATCAAAAACTCAGTGATGTTCAATTAGAGATAAATTTTTAATTAATATTAATTAAAATAAATATTTCACTATTAATTTTTATTTTTAAATAATTAATTATATTTATTAATAATAATATCTTTTTTAAAATTAAGTGCTCAATATACCTTACAAAATAATTAAAGGTTGTAAAGCATATATTATTAATGATTAGAAATTGATTTTATATTATTACATGCAACACGTTAATTAAAATGCCCTAAATTACCAATGGCTTCTTGACCTATTGGTATCTAGATCTCTATATATGAGTGAGATCACGAGTTCAACTCTCCACTGTTGTGGGGTGAAGACGGGTGAGATACAAGTTTGATTTCCCATGTTAACTTTATCAAATAAATAAACGAATATAATGAAAAAAAAATGCTAAAAAAATGCTCTAAACTTGCATTCACTTGTAAGACACCTTATTTATTTTTATTTATTTATTTATTTTACTGAGGGTGATTTAAAATGATTTATTCTATCAAAATTATTTTAATGGTCATCTAATATAATTAACAAGATATATTTTTTTATAAGAAAATAACTTTCAAGGAATATCCATGTGAAATAAGACTATGCAATTGATAATCACTATATAGCGCACTGGATTGCCATATTCCAGTGGGTGGGTAGGCAAAATCCAATCCTCGTGTTCAGTATTGTAGTATTACTGCTCACCCACTGTTTCAGGAGGGTTAACTACTGTTTATAGTACTATTTAAATGGACTACAGGTGGGTCTCTTGTGTAAAGAGTTGAATTGTAACCTTCCAAGATTGCGTGATATGGAAGACTTATTAGCTCTGTATAATTCATACACATCTTCTGGGCATGCACGTGACAAACTTTTATTGTTTTATGTGACACTTGACAAGTTAATAAGTTTTTAAAAATCAATAAGCCACTGTAATTATTACACCTACGTATCTACCTATCTCTGGACAAATTCTTAAGTGGGTGAAAGTTATCATTTATTGTTAAAAAAATTATACAATTCATGAATTACATGCAGAAAATTGAAGAGTTCATTCCAAAAAAAATCTTACAAGAGGAATACGGACACCTTCTAATTGAAGATGAACTTACCCATTTGATATAAGATGGTTCACATGTTCATGTCCAAATTATACATAAAAATTTTGTCATTTTGAACACCAACTAACTTTTTATATTTAGATCCAAATCATATTTATCATTACAAAATCTCTATTTCCCTTATTTAATATGATAATACTATTTAGCCCATCCCTTCTTCACAATCTTAAATCCAATCATAATCAGAGGTGGGTATCCCATAATATATATATTTTTTCTAATATCTCCTGATTTTTTTTTTGCCGTCATCTTATATAATTAATGAAGTTTATTGAAATTTATATAAAAAAAAAAAAACCCATATGTCCAACTAGTTACTTAGTACAAGACTACAAGGGCATAAATGTGAAAAAGATAATGACCAGTTCTCAAGGGACATACTTTGACAGAGAGCCAGTGGTGAAGCAGAGAGAAAGAAGAAAGAAAGCTTTGGATAGGCCCTCTCAAGACATAGAGACAGAGAAGGGCCTCCAAATGGGAAGACTATAAAAGAGACCCTCAACCAATTGAGTTTAGTGAAAAAGAAAGGAGTTGTAAATGTGCCAAGTGTCCATTTGAGTCCCTTGCAAGTCATGCTATGTGCCTTCACTCATTACTGCCTTTCAATAACACCATGCATTCTGTTCAAGTGAAGAGTGAGAAAGAGAGATGGGAGATGAAGATGTTGGTGGTGATGGAGAGGAAGGAGTCATTCATGAGAAGAAGGGAATCTACATCAATACATAAAGAATGTGGGAAAGTGACTGATTTCCCTTCATTGTCCCTGTCAACAGTCAGAGAATTCTTTTCTTTTTTTATTTTTCTTTTCTTTTGAAGTAATTGTGATTTTCATTTCTAAAGTTGGATGAACTGTTTGGAACTCACTGCTGATGAATGATGATGGAGGTAAAGAAAGAATGGCAAAGAAAAAAAGTCATCTTGAACAAAGATAATGAAAGAGATGATGATGATGATGAAGAAGAAGAAGAAGAAGAAGAAAAAATTTAGCAGTAAAAACAGTTCATCAGAATGTGTTCTATTAAAAGAAGAGATAAGAATAAGCAGTAAAAATTAGCAGTGAATTCAGTTCATGAGAATGAGTTCTGTGAACAAAGAAATACTCTAGAGAGAGAAAGGCAGTAAAAAATAGCTAGCGGTGATAAAGAAGAATGGCAAAGAAAAAAAAGTCATCTTGAACAAAGACAATGAAGAGATGAAGAAGAAGAAGTAAAAATTTAGCAGTAAAAACAGTTGATCAAAACTGAGTACTATAAAAAGAAGAGAAGAAGAAGAAGTAGCAGTAAAAATTAGCAGTGAATTCAGTTCATGAGAATGAGTTCTATGAACAAAGAAAAACTCTAGAGAGAGAAGGGCAGTAAAAAAAAGAAAAAAAGTAATTTTTGTGTTTTTTTGAAGGAAAGAGAGGGTGAAAACAAGGAGTAAAAGAAGAAAAGGAGGCATCTTTTAGGACATAGCCCACTATTTCTCTCTCTAGAGGCACAAAAGACAGCATCTTTTCCACCCATTCTCTGAAACCAAGGACCCCAAAATCCCACCTTTTTTCCCCCATATCTTCTTCTCGCTCACTCTCTCTCATGGATCCCAAGGTCTCCCAGGAGGCCCCCAAGTTCCATCAGGCCCTGGGCCTTCCAGAGAACAGCAAGAGGGAACCCACCACTGCCACCAGAGCTTCCTCTGCTGCTCCTGAGAGCTCCAGCCTCCGCACGGCCATGGCTTCTGCTCCCCAGGACAAGGAGGAGACCCAAAAGAAGCAGCTTGCGCCGAGAAGAAGCTCCAACAAGGATCGCCACACCAAGGTTGATGGCCGAGGGAGGAGGATCAGGATGCCGGCCTTGTGCGCCGCCCGGATCTTTCAGCTCACCAGAGAGCTCGGCCACAAGTCCGATGGTGAAACCATTCAGTGGTTGCTTCAGCAAGCTGAGCCTTCAATCATCGCCGCCACCGGTACCGGAACCATCCCTGCCTCAGCGCTTAACGCTGCCGCTTCAGCGGCGCCTGGCGCCGCCTCAGCCTCTGCTGGACTTCACCAGAGCTTTGCTTCTCTGATGGGTGGGAGAGCACACCATGGTGGTTTGTGGCCTGCTCAAGGTGCTTTCTTGGGGCAAGGGGCTGCTGGTGGAGATGCTCAGTTGATGCAGAGGATTGGACTTCATGGATTGGAGATTCCAGGAGGGGGTATGGGTCCTATGAGCTTTGCTTCCATGCTTGGTGGCCATGGCCAGCAGTTGCCTGGTTTGGAGCTTGGTCTCTCTCAAGATGGACATGTTAATGTCTTGAATGCTCAGGCTCTCAGCCAGTTCTATCAGCAGATTGGACAACAAAGCAGGGGCAGCGGAAGTGCCCATTTGCATCAGCAACAACAGCAACAACAGCAGCAACAGCAGCAACAACATCAACAAGAGCAGCAACAAGCAGAGGATGATTCACAAAGTTCAAGACAGTAGTAGCTTTGTTCAATTGGTTAGTGAGTTTTGGTTGAGAATTTCGGAATGAACCAATTCAAAGCTTGGATTGGTTGCATCCTTTTGTTGTTGTTATTGTTGTTGTTGTTGTTATTATATTAGTTGCTTGTAGCTTGAGGGAAGAGAGTCCAAGCCTGCTAGTTCAACCAGATGGTCTTCGGTATCGGTATTGTTTTCGCTTTTCTGTCATCTTTTGTTTTAATTTTTAGTTTTGTGGTTCACTTGGATTGCTGTTGGTTTTTACAATTTTTGTTTTTGGTGTTGCAGGTGCATGCTGAGAGAGAGAGAGAGAGAGAGAGAGATTGAATTTAATATCTTAGGAGAAAGGGATTTCTTGTTCACACTGAGGTTTGTAGATAAGAGTTTGAGCAGTCTTTTATTTATTTATTGTTGTTAGGTTTTGAAAGAGTGTCGATTGGCTTGGTTTGTGAAGAATAAACATTGAATTTTAGTTCTATTCTATGTGAGATGCCTGCAAGACATGCTTAGAGTTTTCTTTGCTCACTTGATGATATCTGCTTGACTTTCTTGTTTATGTATTCTGTGTCTATTCTAAATAGTCTATTCATCTCATTTTCATACATTAGCACATATCGATCATTCCTGTTGCGGATAAGATCATTATCAGAACAATATAGAAACCGGTAAGTATGAACACTCTAACAAAGCACAAACTCTTAAGAGTCTTTTCTTAGTCATGAATGATACTATATTTGCCAGATAGATATATATCTGGGACAATTGAAATGGGGTCATCAATGAAGATTATTATTTTTAATGAAGTTAGAAATAAGAGACGGTGCAGAGCAGCATAGGAAAGAAGAGGTACAGAGAGAACATCTCTAAATGAAGATCATTTGGCTTCACCACTTCCTATTATGGCATATATAGTTCCAACAAATACGATCGAGGAGGCAGTATTATTTGCAACTATTAATTGTTCTTTAATAGTAGCTTCTGAGTATCCATTTACTTTTGGTATTTACTTAAGAATGCATTAGCTTTTACCATTTCATTTTAATGCTTTGAGTCCTGCAAGTTGAAAGAAATTTATTTTCTCCGAGGTTTAAGATCTTTGTTAATGTAAGTTGTATTCTTGAGCATTAAGATCTAATTGATGCTGCTTGCTAATACTGAAGTTGTTTCTGTTTATTTAATCTGATCTTCGCCTTTCTTTTGTTTTAAAGGACTGTGATCATTTCTACTTATTCATTTAAGCATCGGTTTAAATAAGCATCGGCTATTAGTGTTGCTGGTATCTCTGTATTCTAATTAGATTAACAATAGAATGTGCTATAAATAATCATGTGATACAAGTATGCATTTTAGTATAGCTCTAGAGTGTTTCTATATGCATTATTCTTGATGTACCATCTATTATATTGAAAGCCTTCTATGCAAGAGTTTATTGATGTTCTGTTTATTTAATTTTTGAACTCCGAAACCTGAATTCTTCGATTGGAGATTGTAATCCTTCATCTCAATGAAATTTGGTTATCCAGCTTTGCTGGGAGTATGACCACAAGTTTTTATTACATTCCTATATCAATATCACACTGAATCTGTTTATAAATATCTGTTTTAACAAATATTGAGCATTATAACACTAAAACAATATCAGTACGAGATCGGTCTGTTGAATGCTATATACAATTAGCATATTCATAATACCTGATCAACTTTACAAACGAAAAAACTGCACAAAGAAACTTAGGCTTTTCATGTTCGATGAGTTTTATCATTTCTTCGGATTTATGAATTTTTCTCGCTGTTATTGCAATTGAAGCAAATGATATGCAGGTAAATGCATGTAATGGAGTGTTAATCTTCAGTATCCAGGTGTAATTGGTTGTTTGTGTTCAGATTGAGAGGAATTGATGACAAGAAAAGGAATTATTATGTTTGGTTGAAAGAAAATGTATTGATAAAAATTTCTTTACTTTTTTCCATCATTTACCATTCTGTGATCAAGCATTTCTTTTTCTGAATTTGAAATTGAGGTAAGTAAAGCAATTGACAGAAATGACAGTGTTACATAATTAAAGACCGAACTTTTCGATGATGTTCTTCGGAATGAATGGATTTGTCTGAATTTTATTTTTATGTAATTTTGTTCTATATCAGTTATGATATTAATTTCATGATTTGAGTTCTTATGTTAATTACTTATGATGTATTAGACGACGATGAACCTTTAATCCATGTTTCGATCCCTGGCAAATGCTTGTGATATTTAACTGTAAAAAATGACTCTTCGATGTCGAAAAAATAATTGATAGGACTAATGATGTTATTGTCTCTGAAAAATTGCAGTAATTTTTTCTGCATTATCACAGCAACATTACACCGATGTGTGTATATATATATTATTTTTAAATAAAAATGTGCATATTTTTTTTTTATAAAATGGACAAATCATTGTTAGGATTTACCAGGAGTTACGCACTTGTTTTGAATATATCAGGGTAAAAATTTTAGGAGGTCACTATACTATGGCTGTTTTTCACTTTGCTCACTGAATTTCAATTTGTTTCTTTTCAATCATCCTACATTGATTTTCTTTCGCCGGGAGGTCACCCATGAGATTCCGATGAAATTTTGCTGAGCTGGTCACCGGAATAACACGTCATTCATTAAATTAATAATATTTATGCCACGTGACATACCACGTGACATAGACACGTCACCAAGGTTAAAGCCCAATCCACATCAGGCGGTGACGTGTCTATGCCACGTGGCATAAATATTATTAATTTAATGGATGACGTGTTATTCCGGAGGTCAACTCAGCAAAATTTCATCGGAATCTCATAGGTGACCTCTCGGCGAAAGAAAATCAATATATGAAGATTGAAAAGAAACAAATTGAAATTCAGTGAGCAAAGTGAAAAATAGCTATTGTACAGTGGCCTCCTAAAATTTTTACCCGAATATATCATGATATTTTCGTCTTGTGCATGGGAATCCACACCATCCGTTATATATCAATTTTATAGTTGCATTAATTTAAATAATTTTTGTAATTAATGTTTGCTTTATATTTATGTATGGATTTAATAACATAATATAGGCTTTCTTATTAAATTTCTTGTAATAATAGTGAAGATTATTAAAACATTGTTTTAGAATGTGAAATAGAAAAAAAAAAATCTTTGTCCCAATTCCTTGGAGTTATGGAGAGTAAATAAATTTGTAAAAAAAAACTATAATTCTTTTAAAAATAAAAAAATAAAGAAGGAGACAAATTAATTTGTTGGTATTAATTCAATAATTTTACCATTTAAATCAATTCTAAAAAGTAAGTTTAAGCTATTGCAAACCTAATGTTTTTGGCTATGATACGTTTTAAATTATTATTTATTAATACAAAATATGGACTCTTTGCTTGAGTTTTTTTAAATAATAGTGAAAATTTCATGGCGGCATATTTAAAAATCAATGTAATACACTAAATAAAATAAGCAATAACATTCACTCTCAAATTTTAAAATTATTTTATGTGAATAAAAATTAGAAATAAAGAATTAATATTGCTAAAGTGCCTTTAGCCCAGTGATAATAGTTCTATTGTACAAGATTTGGGTTGCAAAATACAATGGGTGCCAAAAGTCCCTGGTTTTGGGAGCATACTTACAATCCAATCCTGTATTGACCTAGTGATAGCGCATGGGTAGAACTTTAACACTATCTAAGCACGCGTCTTTGAATATCAGCATTTCGCATTTCTAACATATATATATATATATATATATATATATATATATATATATATATATATATATATATATATTTCTCAAAGAAATATTATATATACATATATTTAATTTTATACAATCAAGTTATGAGTATAGTTGAATTAATGTCAAATTTATAGACTATATCTAAAGATTGATAATAAAAAAAAGATTCACCACTCCATCTACAAGAGGAACCAATGTTTAAAATAATCCTGAAGTGGAAAAAAAAATCATCTTCAAATTTTAAAATTATTTCACGAGATTAAAAAATGGTAATACAGAATTAGTATTTTATTTCTTAAAGAAATATATTACATATATGTGTAATCAAGTCATGAGTATAGTTGAATTAATATCAAGTTTATGGGCTATATTTAAAATTAGAGCCCAAATAAGATTCATCATACTAACTATAGAAAATTACCAATTTTTTTTATAAAATAAACAATAAAATTAACCTTCGGGTTTTAAAATTATTCACATGAAAAAAAAATTGAGAATTGAGAATTAGTACTTTATTTCTCAAAGAAATATATTATATATCTATATAATAAAGTTATAAGTATGGATGAATTAATGTCAAGTTTATGGGTTATATCTAAAGTTAAAAATCGAAAAAGATTCACCATATCATCTATTGAAAATTACTAAATATAAAATAATCCTAAAATAAACATTAACAAAATTCACTTTCAAATTTTAAAATTATTTCTAAGAAAACCAATAATATCTCGAAGAAATATATAGTATTATAAATACATATAATCAAGTCATGAGTATAGTTAAATTAATATCAAATTTATAAACTATATCCAGAGTTAGAACCCAAAAAAGATTCACCATACCATTTATAGAAAAGAACCAAATTTAAAAAAAAAAAATACTAGAGATCAAAAAACAAAATCAAGTGTTAATGAGAATTAAAACCAAATTTAATACAAATATATGTTTAATAAACCAAGTTCCTACTTAAGATTCAATGTTAAAAAATCAATAAAATTATAGCCAACCAATAGCATCCCTCAAACCAAGATATCACAACCCTCAAAAGAGAAAGAATCCATAGATTCCATACTTAGTCAATAAAAAAATTAAAAATTAAAAATTAAAAAAAAAAGTTTAATGTTTTGACATGATCCACAGGTGTATTTTGGGAAAGAGTGGTGATATCATATTGGACCACCTTCTCTTTCCATCTCTTCATTTTATTCAAGAGACACCAAAACAATATATATATATAAATCCTAACTTGGTGGTTGGTATATGCCATCCAAAACCAAGCAACTCACTTTTTCTCTTGGCAATGGACTCTGTTTCTTATTCCTCTTCTTCTACTACTTCTTCTTCTCTGATTGACATTGATGATGAGTATGAGAAGTTGGTCATTAGAATGAATCCTCCAAGGTTTGTTCTTTCTTGTTTTTTTTCTTTGCAATTTTTTTTTTCTTCTGGTTTGATTTTTGTTAACTCTTGTTTTTAGAGTAACTGTGGATAATACTACAAGCAGAAAAGCCACACTTGTGAAGGTATGTTTTCCTTGTATTTTTTGTTTTCAGTATTCTCTTTTTTTTTATTATTATTTTTAGTAGCATGTAAAGTTGGATTGAATGTAGGTGGACAGTGTTAATAAACATGGGAGTCTTTTGGATGTTGTTCAAGTCTTGACTGATTTGAATATCACCATCAAAAGAGCTTACATTTCTTCAGATGGAGAATGGTTTATGGATGGTACTAAATTTGTGTTTTTCTTTTTTGTTTTTATCATTTTGTTTATTTCTGTTTTTGATTTTTGTGTTTGTTCCTTTGATTTCATTTTTAGTTTTCCATGTTGTGGATGAAGATGGTAATAAGCTCATTGATTATGAAGTTTCTGATAAGATTCAACAGGTATTCAATCAATGTTCAAATCTTCAATACAAATTTCATGTCAATGATTCTTGACAAACTATGTTTTTTTTTCTGTTTTATATAGTCATTAGCAGCTAGAGCATATAATGTTCGCTCAGTAGGCGTCGAACCGGCATTAGAACATACTTCGATTGAGTTAATTGGTATTGACAGACCGGGTTTACTGTCGGAGATTTTCGCCATCTTAACAGACCTAAAATGCAATGTTGTTGCTGCTGAAGTTTGGACTCATAATTCAAGAATGGCTTCAGTAGTATACATTACTGATGAATCAACCAGAGGACCAATTGAGGACTCTGATAGGCTTGCTAACATTAGGCGGCTTCTTCGGTATGTACTTAAAGGAAATCGAGATAAACGGAGTGCTAAGACGGCGATCTCTATCGGCGAAACTCATACCGAAAGGAGACTACACCAAATGATGTATGCAGATTGTGATTACAGCATTGATAATGTTCAAGAAGAAGTTATTGGATTAACAATTAGCGAAAGAATCAAACCGATTGTTACCGTTGAGAATTATGTAGAGAAAGGGTACTCATTGATCAATGTTCGGTGTGATGACCGGCCTAAGCTACTTTTCGACACGGTGTGTACTCTGACCGATATGAAATATGTCGTATTCCATGCTACTATCATTGCTGAAGGACCGGAAGCGCATCAGGTTTGTTTTTGATTTCTTTGTTGCTAGCATTGCTAAATATATTGTGTGACATTGATTCGGGTTTGTAGGAATACTACATTAGGCATCTTGATGGATATCCTATTAGTTCCGAAGGTGAGCGACGACGATTAATTCATTGCTTGGAGGCTGCTATTCAAAGAAGAACTACAGAGGTATTGTTTATTTTCGTCGATCAATTAAAAAAATATTCGTTTGTCTTCGAGTACTAATAATTTGTTTTTGATGTAGGGATTGAGGCTTGAATTGTGTTGCAATGATAGAGTTGGCCTACTATCCGATGTTACTCGTATATTTCGAGAAAACGGTCTTTCGGTCTCTCGAGCTGAAGTGACTACTAGAGGATCGAAAGCAGTGAATGTGTTCTTTGTGACTGATACTTATGGTAATAAAGTTCAAAGCCGAGTAATCGAGACGATACGAAGTGAAATTGGAGAGGCAATTCTTCGAGTAAAAGACATCGCGGCATACTCAAGATCGAAATCAGACACCGAGAAGTTCTCTTTCGGAACTCTTTTCCGGTCTCGATCGGAAAAGTTCCTCTCCAACTTAGGCCTCATTAGATCATGCCCTTGAGAAGCAAAAGAAATTCTCCAACTTCTCATAGTTTTTGAATTTTTATAAAAATCAATTTCTTGTTGATGGTCTTAACTTTTGTAAACCCACAAAATTGGGATTCAATTGCTTTAAATGACTCAAATTTGAATGCTTTTTGAATGAATATATTCTCTTTGGATTGTTTCTCAACTTGCAAAACACATCAATCTCTTTCAAAAAATACGGAATTACACCCGTCATCGGATTGAATTGAGTTCATATAATATATAAACATATAAATATATACTTATCAATCTATTTTGATTGAATCGAGTTCAGATAATATATGTTCGATTTTATAGAAGATAGTAAAAAATAAATAATTAGATTAATTAGAATATAATTAGGGTGTCCCCACAAGGAATTCAAGTGACAAGTTGGGAGGGGAATTTGAGCAAGTGGAGAGGCATATGCATGCCAACACTGACAATGAAAACAGTACTACCAGAGAGCCAAAGTTAAACCTTGCTTTCTTTTTAGGACATGATTGTGACTTCATTGTCCTTAACCTTGGCAAAACCAAGTGGCCAACTCTTCCATGCAAACAAATAGTACTCATTCTTTATTATGAAGTTTTCTATTCATAGTTATCCTCTTATTTACTTTGTGTGGCTTTCTAGTCAAACTTAGAATCATGTACTTCATTTATTTTATATATATATTCCTCTTCTCAACTTCTTCTTGTTTTTGTACTTTGATTTTACTTCATTTTTAGATAGAATCATATACTTCATTCAATCCAATCTTATATCATAGTCATCTAGATTTTTTTTTTAATACTGATTCTTTAATTCTTCTAGAATTTATTGAACTAATAATAATTCATATTACTATAAAAGAATATCATCATTATAAATAAAAAAAAACAAAATGAAATCAATTCCACCAAAATATAAGATAAATACCAATTTGGGTTATTCCAACTTATTAAGGTTTAAGCCAATCAACAAATGGGCTTGAGTTCGATTATATATATATAAATGTTTTTGGGAGAAATCTATTTTTTTTTTTATAAGATCTTATATATTTGTAAAATCTAAATAACATTAGCTAAAATTTTGTAATTTTAGAGTTGCAAGTGAATTTTTTTTTACTTTAGTAATAATATATATATATATATATATACACACACACTAAAGGGGTATATATGTCAAAAAAGGTCAACCATTTGGGATCTTGGTTTTGGGGCACGTTGTCCGATAACGATTTTTGTCGTCACGTGATTTTTGGACTGGAGGCCCAACTTGCGCGAGAATTCCGGAAAAGGGTTTAACGGCCCAGGCCCACTTGCCCACTGTCCGTGCAGTTGTACCTGAGGCACCATGTTGTGGTTCGCCTTTGTACACGTGTAATGACCCGAATGGCCAGAAATTAACAGAGCAAGCAGGAAAGCAACGGTTCGATAGGTCCACTGCTCGAAACTCGCGCTGGACCTCGTTTAGAGCTTGTCGGTCCCCCTGCTTCGGATCCAGAGCCAAACCCGGATTTGGACAGCATCCGATAATGTTTCTTTTTTCTTTTTATTTATTTTTTTCAAAATAAAAGTAATTCAACTGCTAATTATTCATAGTTGTGATTGAGAGGTCTTGAATTTGAGCTCTTCAGATTACAATTCACTTTTCAGTGTCTCCTGTGGAAGTTCTATATGAAAAGTATCTCTTGTTTTCTCTTCGAAAGTTGTATGGCTTGGATAAGGTTATCTCGAGGAGATCAGTCAAGCTACCGTAATTGGTGCACCTCTGTACTCATTTATTTTTTGCTTTGTCACTGGTTGATTTTGTAAAAAAAATAAAACCATAATTTTGCATTCCTAATTAATTAATTTGAAATAAAATACATGACAAGCACCCGTTATTTAAAGGAAGTCAGGGGCATGCACATATGTAAAGTGTAATTGCAAGCTCAACAACATCTAAGTACTCACCTTATGTGGCTTTTGAGATTCGATCTTGGGTCTTCTTTAAAATGAACAATTTACGCAAGAGATCTTGTGCTAATAGACTAAGATGTTGCTAACTTATGTTGTGATTCTTTGTGTCATTTTTGTCCACACGCACATATATATATATATACACACACACCTAAATAGCCATGAAATGATTACAATTTTTTTTTTTTGCCGACTACTTAGTTCAAATGATTAGCAGCATTAACATAGGTCTTTCATATGGCTTGTGATGAGTGATGAGAGTTCGAATCCTTATTGGGGGAATTAACTCACAAGTAATGTTGCACTCCTCACTCAATGCACCCACTTGGTGAGGATATGTTTGAAGTATTAACTCACACAAGCATGCCCTTTGACAAACATGTTTGAGGCATTACCTAATGTATAATGTTGAGGCTTTACCTCATGTATAATGGAAATACTAACAACCACTTATTGTTCCTAAAATTTTTTATTATTCAAAAAATACATATTTTTTAAAAAACATACTCCAAACATCCTTATGATTACCAAATTATTTTTTTATTATTATTTTTTCCCAATCTTAGTCTTGGAGTAAGCTTGCCAAGATTGTTAAGGTGAGGTCGCTTTGTGTGGGGTGACCTTGCCCACACAAAGTGAAGTATAAGAGTAAAATAATAAATTTAAATCTATTTAATTAAATTAGAAAAAAATATGTTAAATAAATATGATTTTTTGATATATAACAATTGATGGGGTAGTTTGATATGTTGGACAAATCGAAATGTTTTGTGGAGATAGTAGAAATTTCGGAAACATTATGGTCCTTTTTCCTATATGTTTCATAAATATATTAAATATATAACAAGGTGGAAGATTATCAATCAAACTCTATATTATATTAAAAGATTTGTCTTGGTTTTTGAAGCATTACATTGTATTTAAATTATACAAAATTTATTTTGGTTCTTGAATTATGTAAACATTTTACTTTTATTAATCTATAAATGAAAAATATTTTCTATATTCTAATCTTTATGGTTTATATTTTCACTAACAAATTTAAAGCTATATAATCTATATCATAAATAACATTTTCTTTGAACCAACTTCTTAATCTATTAGTACCAGATTCTTTGCGTAAGATGTTTGTTTTAGAGAGAATCTGAAATAACATGTGTTTGTCGTATTTTATAAAAAAAATTTTAAAAAAAATTGTATTTTGCTGACGGTTAATTTTTGTTTGAATAAATCACTGAACTTTGGTCAAATATCATTTTGATCACTGAATTTTAATTTGTTTCGAAATGCTTATTAAAGTTACTAATCATTTCAGAGACAAGTGACCCAATAGATTAGTATCTTCATTAGCCGACGTAGATTTAAGAAAAAACCTATTAGCGCACCGTCAAAGAATAATCTATACCTTCCACATTAGCTAATAAAGATACTAATCCATCGGGTGACCTACTAATAAAAATGCGCTAATCCATATTTAGTAACTTTAATAAGTATTTTGAAATAAATCAAAATAATATTTAATCAAATTACAGTGATTTACTAAAAAAAAATATATTTTGGGGACTGTATGATTATTTTGTTTTATTGAAGAACCAGAAGAACATATATGTTTGCAATGCTAGCACTGTGGATGCGGCGGGTGACGTGAGGTGAATTGGACGGTTGGATCTGATGACGTGGCAGGATCTCTTTGGTTGGACGGTTCATCAATCCTTATCCAAAGGAGCGAGCCTTCTACATGTTACTGGAAGTGGACATCATCTTGCCACGTAATCCTTTTAAGTGGGGCCCACAACCCCCATTTATTTTTTTTTCATGTTAAATAAATTAAATTAATATACACTTTAAATACTATCTGTTTTTTTTTCATAAGTATTTTAGTTATTTCTCTCATATAATCTTCAACCATTGTTTAACTTATTTAATAACTGCTTTATATCACGTTTTGTTATATAACAAAATTTTATTAGGTAAAACTTACATAATAACTCCCTGTTTGCTCTCTATGATGTTTTTCTTATTTGGAGATTATTTGTGTGGTTGTTTCTGATTACACCTTGGTCACCCTTACGTGTTTGTCTGTTGTGCTATTTTGTTTTTTTTTTTGTTAGTCGTTGTTTTTAACCATTGTTTGTGGTTGAGTGTTTTAATGTAATGGTGGTTTATCAATTTTTTGTAGTATTAGACTATAGTCTTATTTGTTTGTAGATGTTTTTTAAAAATTGACTGTCATGGTAAAATTCATGATAACTTTAAAAAGAATTCATAAAGTCACTCAATAATCTAAAAGAGTTTGGAATTTCGGTAAAATATTAAATACCATATTAAAAACTAAATATCTTAAAAATAACATTTTTCTAGTTGAGTTTTTTTTATTAATACACAATAAATGCATTTTTTTTATTACAAATGCTAAAAAAATTGATTTAATATATATTTTTTTCAAAAGCGAGACGTGCACATGGCTAAAAATTAATCATTCAACTTGCATATCCTCAGATAAAAATAAAGGATTTAAGCTGTAAACCCACACCCACAATTAATGACCTATTATTATTATTATTATTATTATTATTATTATTATTATTATTATTATTATTTTCAACAAGTCTTAAATCCAGAATTTTTTAAATATCACACCATCGTTTTCCTAATAAAATCATTATCGATAGACTATGAACCCTTTGATAATTGATGTAATATTTACGAGAACAAAATAGTAATTCTTGAAGAATAAAGTGACTCACATCATTTCAAATAATATACGAGGGATCTCTAAGTCATTTTCATTACTTTTAAGGTCATTGTTACCAAATTATAAAGAATTTTCTAGATTGTTTGTTGAGATAGGAGACATAGGTAACTTTTTAATGGGATAAGACAACAATTAAAGTAATCAAAACTTTTAATTTGATATTAATTTATTATTATTTTTAATAATGGAGGAAATGCATTTGCCCTTTCCACAGGTAGTAGTAATCAATAAATAGAAAGAATTGGAAAGTCGTTGGTCTTTAATCAATGACCGAAGTGTGAACTGAACCAGAAGAACAAGTTAATTAACCGGCTCCCATAACACCGGACTGATATTTTCACTTCCCTTTTCTAATTTCCACGTTTTTTTTAATTCAACTCAATCATAATGTCTTTTATTGGTTAAAAATGATTTCTGAAATAATTTTTTTGTATTTTTTTAATATTGTGAATTTTTTTAAAAGGTGAATAAACAACTTGCATTAAATTAAATAAGCGAAATACATCATTAAAAAAAACTTGAACGGAGCTTAACAAAAGAAAAAGAAAACAAAGAAAGTATATGACAATAAAAGAGAATATATAACAATAGAAGAAATAAAAGACTAAAAAGAAAAACATAAAGGATAAGAGATCCACTAAAGGTGAATTAATATATAACGACAACATAAAAATTTTTGGGAAAACTAAGTGACAAAACAAACTTTGAGATAAATGTTAGCATGGGTCCTAGGTGGAGACCTTATCGCTAGTGGAACTTGCTTTGGCCAACAATGAAAAGACTCCCATAAACTTCAGACTGCGTTGGACAGTCACTATGGATTCCTCTAGCTTTGACCTTTTTTCTTCTAGTGCTGCAGAGAACTACAAAAGAAGTATATAAACAATCTTTAAGATAATTGAAGACACATACAGAGATTTATTCTTAAAAATGCGTGCATTCCGTTCTAGCCAAATATTCCAAGTGATTGCTCGGATGAGCAAATCCTCAAATTCTACCATAGAAGGTCAGAGAGTCAATCTCCACGAAGACCATACTTCTTAGAGAGAAGAAGGAATAGCTGGACGCTGAAGAAGATGCCCAAAATAGGCCCAAATCTATTTCACAAAACCATAATGAAGAAATAGGTGGTCTATATATTCTCGTGCCGAGCAACATAAGATACATGTTGTAGTTGGCAAAATGTTACACCTTCTCTCGACCAAATTTTCGAGAGCAAGGATTTTGTTTTTCCAAATTAGCTAATTAATTATAAAGGTTGATCTTTTTCGGACAAATAGACTTCTAGAAGTGACAAATCATCTGTTACCTGTGACCTCTGTAATTAAGAAAATAGTAAAAAGATTAAACAGTGAATCTATCAGTTGAAGTAAGGCATTACCACTTCATATCTCCATTTTCAACAATATGCATAAGAAGCCTTTAGTCTGGCACCGAAGACCCCGACCAAAAGTTAAAAGACTATTTTTTAACTCTATTTGATTTTTTTTTTTCATATAGCATGTGTTTAAAATGGTAACATATGGAAATATATAATTAAATTAATTAATATTAAAAATATTGTATTAAGATTAAAAAAATATTTGGAGTGAAATTATCATATTTATTTATTTATTTTAAATTTTTCAGTAGCTTTCCAACTAACTCATTGAAATTTTATATTTAATTTTTGTAAAAAAATAATGAAATAAACAACTCATGTTTGGCGCATTTTCAAACCAAATAAAATTGAATTTGTCAAATGTCTGCATGGTTTCCACATCTTTGAAACTTAAAATAAGACTTGTTCAAAGGGAAGACTAACTATACAAACTATAAAAAGTCATGCCTCGCAAATTAAAATAAAATAAAACAGGGACTTCCATGAAATATAATAAAAAAATTTTAAAATTCTAAATTAATATATACATATATATATTTATATACTAAAAGAAATGCCTTTAATTAATATTACTAACATAAATAACCTTACAAAATATGAGGTTTTGCAGGGGTGTATATGTAAGAATCCCAGACATTGATTTCCAAAACAGAGTTTTGGACTTCTCCATCCTCTGTTCCCACCATTCACACTGTCACTTCCAAGACTCTTCTCATTTTCTCATCTTTCATCCTTTCTGGAAGCTCTATTTTCAATCTCTGTGCTCAAATTTAGCAATATTTCTACATCTCCTTCTCTTCAAACCTTGAAAGTTGCCAGCTTTTGAGCTTCATGGACAGTTTTGGTGATGTTTTTGATGTTGAGGATGATGTGTTTGCAAGGCTCATTTCCAGGTTGAATCCTCCAAGGTATGTTGCTCTCTTCTTTTTCTTCTTTTTCTTTTTGATCTTTCATTGATTTTGAAGTTCATGTTCATTTGTTATTTTTTCAATGAAAAAGTTGTCTCTTTGATGTGAACAAAACAACTTTGGATTTGTTCTAGGGTTAACATTCTGTGACCTTTTGTTGTTCAGGGTTGTGATTGACAATGAATCTTGTGATAATGCCACTGTTATTAGGGTAAATTTTCTCTCCAAAGATGTTGTTTTACTTAGTATGATTGATTACTGATTGAAGAAAACATTGATATGTTGTTAAGGTTGATTGTGTTAAGGAGCATGGTGTGCTTCTTGAAGTGATTCAAGTCCTTATTGATTTTCATCTCATCATCACCAAAGCATACATATCCTCTGATGGCAGTTGGTTCATGGATGGTATGTATAATGTCGAACTAATGCCGTATTTTTCCTTGTGTACATTGCCATAATGTTCATTTTTGCTGTCTACTTTCAAAATGCCAATATAACTGCCACTAGATATACAATCCAAATGATTAACAACAACAAGAAGAAGATTTATGTTTTTTATGTTATGGCAAAAGTTTAACTGCTGGCTGTCAGCTGCCCTGCAAGGCTACTCTCCTCTATTTTCATCTAGGCTTGGGGATAGCATTGGTAGTGTTATATATAATCCAAACTATACTATTACTAATTCATTTTACGCGGTTGATATGAAATTCAGGTTAGAAGTGGATGGTGATATAGTCTATCTTAGTATCTTATAAATTGTTTCAAAAACTAAACAACATGATTTATGGCTTTTGTGTTCTAACAAAGGTTTAATTGCTGGCTCTCAGCTGCCAACACGGCAGCCTCTTTCTTATCTGGGCTTGGAACTGACAATTGCAGAGTTATATATGATCCATAGGATACTATTATTAATTCATTTTACCGAGTTGACATGAAATTCAGGTTGGAAGATGATGGTGGTTTAGTCTATCAGCATCTCATTGTTTAAAAAATTAGACATAAATATATATTTTGGATCACATATCAAGTGAGAGTTTTATTGAGCATTTTGAAATCTGAAGATGAAAATGAATATAAAGAATATACAGGCTTGAATTTGTACATTTTTCTCATGTTATGGATTGAAATTTTCAGTTTTCAATGTCACTGATGGTGATGGAAACAAAGTATGGGACAAAGAGATTCTCAATTGCATACAAAGAGTAAGCATGAAATTTTTTCTGATTTGATATCGATGTAGAAAATTTAGAACTAAATTTACTAAATTTCATGTATAATTTTTTCTAGAGATTGGAAACAGATGGATGCAGCTTGAATTCTTCAGTCAGGAGGTCTGTAGGTGTTGCGCCTTCTGAAAAGTACACTCTGATTGAGCTGATAGGTTCTGACAGGCCTGGATTATTGTCCGAAGTTTGTGCAGGACTTACTAATTTAAAGTGCAATGTAGTGAAGGCGAAGGTGTGGACTCACAATGCTCGAATCGCTGCTGTGTTGCATGTGACTGATGAGTCTAAGAGGCGGCCTGTTGAAGACACTGACAGACTCTCAACAATTAAGCAATTTCTATGCAATGTCTTGAAGGGTGACAGTGATGTGAAGACACCAAATATGTCGGTTTCCGGGGTTGTTACTCACACTGAGAGAAGACTTCATCAGATGATGTTCAATGATAGGGACTATGAAAGAGTTAGAATGTCGGACGGAGAGGAGACATTGAGGAGGCCAAATGTTATTGTTATGGATTGCGTCGAGAGAGACTATACTGTTGTTATTTTGAAGTGTAAGGATAGGCCTAAGCTTCTCTTTGATACCGTTTGCACTCTTACTGATATGAACTACATTGTGTTTCATGGCACTGTGAACACTGGCAATGAGGAAGCATATCAGGTATAGATTAACTAACTTGTAAGTCACACATATACAATGTCTGTCTAAGAAGTTGTTAATGTTTGTCTTGTTTTTGTTGTAGGAGTATTACATTCGTCATGTAGATGGGTCACCGATACAATCAGAATCTGATCGAAAGCGAATGATTCAGTGTCTTCAAGCTGCTATCGAAAGGCGAGCATCGGAGGGATTGGAGTTGGAACTTAGAGCAGAAGACAAAGTGGGCCTACTCTCAAGCATAACAAGAATATTCCGTGAAAACGGATTGTGCATTAGACGAGCAGAGATTTCGACAGAGAATGGCGAAGCGATTGATACATTCTACGTTTCAGAGATCACCGGAAACAATGCGGAAGCTGAGACAATTGAATCTATAAAGAAGCAAATTGGAAAAGCAAGTCTGACAGTTAAGAATTCGATTTCACCAGCGAAATCTCAAGAAGAGACAAGTGCGAGCCTGTTTTTGTTCGCTAATTTCTTCAAGGGATACTCATTTCAGAATTTTCGGCTAATTCGATCCTGCTCTTGAATTAGAAATAGAAACAAATTGATTCTGATTACTAAGGTAGTAAACAATTGAAACAAATCACAACAATGTGATTCTCTGTATATATTTCACTGATACTAGTTTCCATACATACATTGTGTATAAACTGAAAATTATTATCATGAATTGAATACTAAGATTCAGTGCTGATATCCTTGATCTCCTTTCCAAATTGTTTCTCTTTATTAATACTCAACCTCTTCTCATGAATCAAAAGCACAGAATCATAGCAATGGCATCAAATTCTCTCCTCCTTTTCATTGCTTCTCTCATGTTTTTTTCCCTGCAATGTAAGTTAGTAATAATTCTCTTATCCTTAACCTTGTTTGTTTTTGATAAACTGCAGTAATTTATAAAATTGATTGCAGGCAATGGACAACAATGCACAGGAAGTGACATTGCTGTTAATCTTGTGAAAACTGGGAGAGTTGTGGAAGGAGATCCAGAATATGAAGTCACAGTGAGCAACAACTGTGAAAAATGCACTGCAGTGAATGTACATGTGCAATGCTTTGGACTGAACAGTGTTGAAGCTGTCAACAAGACGGCGATCAAGCCGGAGACTGGTACGGACCGGTGTATCGTTAATGATGGCAAGCCGATATCGCAGGGATCACCGGTGAAGTTCAAGTATGCATGGCTAACTCCACAGGATTTCCCTCTTGTTAGCTATGAGTTCAAGTGCTAGTTTTGCAATGCAATGTTGCCAATGCATGTTTGTTAGTTAATGCAGTTACTTGTGAGTGTCTTTTGATACTTGAGTTATTAAGGTTCAATAATAATTCAGTGCTTGAATTTTGGATTTTTTTTTTGGTTTCTTATATGTTGTTGTGTTTATGCAAATAGTTTTAGACTATTTAAAAACATTGCCTTTTTCTTGTATATATATATATATGCATATTGCAGTTAAAAATATTCACATATAAGAGAAAATACCATAAAAATATATTTGGAAAGAATTTTTTTTGAAAGAAAAAACGACAAACCAAAAGACCTTTGTAATAAGAGTATTAGCCTCAATGAGGTGTTTTAGAGAAACTTTCATTGCCCAGGAGATATAGTAGTGTCAAAAAGAAAAAAATTCTTGATTGTGAGAGCGATCTATAACCCAATCCCACATCTGCTATATGAGTATGAGAAAAATAATCAATTTTTTGATGATGCATATGTTTTTTGACATGTGGTTTGTCTGTTTTATATATAAAAAAATTAACTAGAAAAAAAATATTTTTGAACTGTTATTAATGAGTTTTTGAATAAATGGTAGTAATCAATCCAAATAAAGCAATTATTTCGGAATCTTGTTTTGTCCTATTTTTTTCCAAGATATTGAGTAGTAGTGCATCTTTATATGTTTTTAAAAATGTTTTCTTATTTTTAAAATCTAATATATGAAAATCTCTGGATGGATTATCACGAGAGGTTTTAATCCTTAATTTTTATTGGATATAATTGTAAAAATTTTGGATTTGGAGTTATGTAGAATTTAAAATTCATATGCAAAGATAAAAGATTGACTCTGCTTGTACCACAAAATAAGAATGCATGATATATTTAGAAAGCTAGTGCACGTATCTACCGTGGCCTATACCCTTTGTAAAAAAAATAAATAAAAAAAAATAAAAATAAAATCATTTGAAGATAGTTTTGTGGCAGATTAGAAAAATATGTACAGTTTAGAATTAAGAGGTTTTTTTTTGCTATATAATATATAAAGTAATGAGAAGAAAGATGCAAAAATGGAAAGAAATTAGGTTATAACCAATCAAATATATGAAAATTGTGCATGTTCCTTTGGGATCTTTTTCTTTCAATTTTTCTTCTAGTTGCTTTATTTGTAATTGATTCTCTTCCTTATTTGTGTAATTTCTTCCATTAATCTATTATATAAGTGATTTATTATTTTTGTGAGTGTATACCGATTAATAAAACCAAATATCATGTATATCTTTAGACATTTGATTTTTTTAATATCACATATACATACTTCTTTGGCCCACATAAAAATATAATATAAATTATATACATATTTTTTCTATATTACTTAAAATAGAATTTTATTTAGATTTCTAAACTACTTTAATGATGTTTATTTTTTCATCTAGATATAATGAATATAACATGTGTTATATGCTTAAATATTTTTTGGAGTATATATGAAAAAATATTAACTTAACCACCCATTAAAATTTTGAGAAGTATAGATGTATATATATTTTTAATTATTTAACATTTAATAATATATATTGATGTTGTATATTGGGCAAAAGGGCATGTATTGAAAAAAGTTCAAAAAATCAAGCTTTTAGGTGCACATAATAATTGGATTCATTTAGTATGCTACATGCAATCAGTCGGTTTGTAGGGACATATAAGTAACCTCGTTTTTAAGACAAATTTACTATATATATACACATATAAGGCCAGTGTATGTAAGTCTAACTCCACTAATAATAACATTTCTTGGTGGAGAAAAACTTCCTTTCTTGGTTTGTGTTTTCCCATAACTTTTATTTAGAATTTTAATTTCAAGTAAATGATTTTTTTTGGTCTATTATACCAAATTCTTTACTTAAAGTATTTATATCTTTATTGGGGAGATAGATTTAAGTCTTAGTGGCGTTTGGTTGGATGTAATTCTAAATGCAGTAGATTTTCAATTACAGTGTAATTGGAAATACTTGGTTTTCAAAATACAATGCAGTCAAATATTATGTTTGGTTGAATGTAACTAGAATTACTGTATTATAAGATTTTATGTTTGTTTGGAAGAATTTGAAAAACTGGAATTGAAAACACGTGTATATATGCATATATGTATATAAGTATATGTATATATGTGCATATATGCATATATGTATGTGTTTGTATATAGGTGTGTATATGCATATATATACATAAATGTATATGAGTATATGTATATTTGCGTATATATACATATATGTATATATACATGTATATACATGTATATATACACATATGTATACGTATATGTATGTATACATATGTAAAAATACATATGTATGTTTATATAAATATATAAATGTATATGTATATATATGTATATAAGTATATGTATGTGTGTATTATGTATATGTGTATGTGTATGTGTATGCATATATACATAAATGTATATGAGTATATGTATACTTGTGTGTATATATGCATATATATACATGTATATGTGTATATATATGCATATGTGCATAGGTATATGTACGTATACATATGTAAAAATACCTATGTATATTTATATAAATATATAAACATATATGTATATATGTGTATAAGTATATGTATGTGCGTATTATGCATATGCGTATGTGTATGTGTATATCTACATATTTCTATGTGTATTGTATGTATATGTGTATGTGTATGTGTATATGTATATATTTTTTGTATATGTTTGTATATATATATACATCACCTAAGGATTTTCAACTACCAGGATTTTGAATTACGCCCTAATTTGGATGTAATTCCAAATACATTCGTTGGAGTAATTGGTTTTACATCAGGGTTTACAAATACACCCAAACAAACAAAGGATTTTTTGAAGTAAAGTATTTGGTTTTACATGTAAAAGCAAATACCTCCAAACAAACACCCCCTTAATTCAATTAGGCTGAAGACATAGGTGAGTTGAGTTATTAAATCATCATTCATGCAAGTGCCTAACATGATTTGTTCACATATGTCAAAAATAAAATAAAATAAAATAATAATAAAATAAAATAAAACAAAACAAAAAATATTATACTTTTCAATTAACTAAATTGCATATTAGGATTTTAAAATAAAAAAAATATTCATGATAAGATAGCAAATTTTCCTAAGTTGATACGTATATGCACAAAAAATGTTGAAAGTTATTTCCTTAATTAAATTTTAATAAATTAGAAAGAAAGAAAAGTTAAGCTAATTATGATAAAAAAAGACTTGCCCTCACCTAATAAAATTAGGTAATAAAAAAGAAGAATTAGAATTTTGTCAAAAAAAAAAAAAAATCAAGTTAGATTATATTATGAAAATGAAATTTTTTTTAAAAGAAACATTTAAAATAAATAAATAAAATAAAATAAACCGGTCATCTAGTTTTGTTTTTAATTTATACCTTTAATTAATCAAGTATTCTCACCACATAATTTTTTATAGAAATAACTAACATAAACTGAGTTAAATATGGCATATTTTTCTCATATTAATTACAAGAACTTGTTCGTCACCTTCGCATAGGGGTGAGCAAAAAAATTCTGATTCGATGATTTGATTAGGTATCTGATTTTCTGACTTGAATTTTTTGGGTACTAGATAAAAAAAGGGTCAGGTACCCGATCCAAATTTTTTAGATGAAAACTGTGTCAGATCCAGGTCGAAAGAAATTAAACATTTATTATCTGAATTCGATCCGTTTTTTAATTTTTATTATATTCTATATTTATATATATAATAATTTTAAATTTTATATGTTCTAATAGTAAAAATGAAAAAAAAAAAAATTCAAATCCTTCATCTATACCATATATATATAAATTTAAATTCTATAGGAAATTCCAAATCCCTAACTCCTACTCCCCAGTAGCCATTACTCCACTTCTTCTCTTTACCCTCCATTCAAATATTTTCTTTCACTAGTAACTAATGATCATTATTGATGAGAAGTTTGATGCTTCAGAAGATATCTGATTTTTTTTATTATTTATTATTTATTTTTTTATAATGCCTAAGAATCTAAGATTGATAAAACTCTTTATTATTTTTATTATGATTTTGTTGTATGGAAAATAATATAAGAGTTTAAAGCTAAATTATAAGTTTTTCATATTTGTTTTTTTATGTAATGTTGTTATATAAAACAAATCCATGGAATAGATAAAACTTAAATTCCGATCCGGATATCAGATATTCGATCTGATTTAAATCGAGTACCAAATTTTTAGTACCCGATTTAAATCAAGTCCGATATGGGTCAAGTTTTTGTTGATCTGAAAAATCGGATACCCGGTTTTACTCACCCCTACCTTCAAACTAGCAAAGCAGTACGACATTTTACTGCCCAACTCATAAAAATCTTAATTTTTATATCAAATTAAATAATAAAAAATTCCAAATTTTTTTTAAGATGGAGCATTTACAATAACAAAGTATCTTTTATTTTTCTCTTTTCTTTTGTGTTTTCCGTCTTGGTTGTTGTGAGTTTGCCAACCACGGCTAATGGTTTGTACTTTTTTTTTATCTTAATTTAAGTGGTTTATCTACCTTTTTTGATAGGCCATGTAGCGGGCAATCCCAACCCACGGCAGTCGGTGTGCCGCCATGGCCTGCGGGCCACGAGCCCAACACGGTCCGAGGCCTGTGCCGTGTTTCACCAAGGCACGATACTGTAATTTCAAACATTTTTACAAGAGAAATTATATTAATCCGAGCACCAATATAAACATTTTTTTTTACAAGTATACATGCACATATAAATTGATGATGACGTACAAATAACCATATATATTGAGAAGGGTAACAGACGCCTGTACTCAAAAGAGTATGTGTGAAGTTAATGTTTCACTCATTCTCATCTTGATTTATTGGGTGTGTGAGAAGAGTCGAAACTCCCGTGCGGAATTAATTTTTTTTTTTTTGTAGGATTAGAACTTTTGCAATCTCATTCTTCTCCTAAAGGATACCCCAATTAGATGGTTTTGGCATGGATACCTATTTATTTTAAATTTGTAGCATATATGTGCATATATATATATATATATATATAAAGTGGATGAATGGGTACCACCCAAGTGTTGGGTATTTGGATGAACTCCATTAGAAGGCCAACTACCAAAGACTAGTATAGTTGAAATCAACAGCCGCCATGGGCCACAACTTTGATTTAATTGAAGACAGACAACTTGCCATTGTCTCTTTGTTATCATGACAAACCTTGTGATGTTCATTTTCAGCCACCTGTCTCCTTTGCATGGCCCATGCAACCTCTTCATATTTATCTGTCACAATTAACTAAAATCACACATACACAAATAAACAAACGCAATTGACTTCCAAATGTTTAGATAAGATCAAACTTAAATTGTTCATTTCCGTTTGATATATAAAAAACACAAAAATAATTTACATATTTTCATTATTTTAGGGAAAATAAAACATTATGAGGTTTGTCCCATATAAATAAAGGGTGAAGATAAGGAGTAAGATTATTGGGTGCAATTAAGTTATTAATGGGTAGGAGACATTAAGGTGCAACAAAAGGTCAACTACATGTTGTCAAAATCTCCCATTAATAAAGAGGAGACATCTAGAAACAAGTGGACCAAGAAAAGTCTTTAGAGGAGTCTCTATCTCTCCTCTCTTTCTCTATCTCTCTCTCCCATTGAGGTTCTCACAAAGACATCATAGTAATGGCAAACAAGGTCTTCTTCCTCATAGCTTTTGCCCTACTTCTATGTTTCTCACAAAGAGGTAACCCTCTTTCTCTCTCTCTCTCTCTTTCTCTGTGTATCATATCTATTTGTTGATTTTAAGAAGTGATAATGATCCATGTATCTATTTTATTCATAAGGAGAGGGGGCTCATGTTATTGGATTGTGATCTATATATATATGTTTATCTATTTATCTATATGACAATTTGAAGAGGAGGAGACTCAAGCCTTCACCTTTGATCTCTAATCAGGGAGAGAGGAGTAGTATGATACTGAAAGGGCTTTTGCTTTTGTTTTTATGTTTTTGTTTCTATAGAAACTTCATAATATATTATAAAGTCAAAGAAGTTGTTAGCAATATGTGGTCATCATTCTTTTCTTTATAACCTCAATAAACAAGTACATTCTCATTCATAACAATTGTGCACTGTTTGTTTGTCATAACTTAATCATCTCTTTATAATCTCCATTCTATTTAATCCTTAACCAATTAAACTTTATAGAATTGTCTATCTATATATGTATTGTCTATCTATATATGTATATATATACATGTATATGTAATGAAGGCATGCATGCATGTATGCAGGGAATACACAGGGAGCAACATGCAGTCTATCAGACATTGGGATAAACCAAACAAGAACAGGAGAAGTTGTTAATGGTGAAGATGAATATGTAGTGGTGATCAGCAATAACTGTGCATGTTCTCAATCTTCTATTCTGCTCAAATGCGCCGGATTTAACACCACCGAGAACGTCGATCCTACCTTGTTCAAGCCAGTCGGAAACGATCAATGTTCGGTTAACAATGGCCGTCCTATTCTTCAAGGTTCAAACATCAGTTTCAAGTATGCTTGGGCTAGTCCTCAAGTCTTCCTTCCTGCAAGCTCTGTTATCACTTGTGCAGGAGTGAAACACTAAAACCAATAACAATGTTGTGTTTCAATACAGTGCATGAGCATGCTTGTGTTCTCTATGCTATACAACTTCATAGTTTTAAATTTGATTATGGATCAATAAAGTTAATTTAGATTGATATTGTCATTGAGATTAATTTAAATCACTTGGAAAATTAATATTGTTTATCAAATTTTTAGCAATGAAAGCATGCTAGACAATAACAAGGAAATATTCTTACATGATTAAGTATCTATAATTTGGAAGGTTTGTTTCAAAGATGGGGACCAGAGGCAAAGCAGAGTAACTGAAAATGTACCCTTTTTATAATTGTGTTTTTTTTTTTTTTTTTTTTTTTTCCTTTTTTTTATTGTGTAAGCTAGAGTGCTACAACTAGTGGTTGTATCTTATATATATGAAGCTGCACTTATCTTGTCTTTATATAATGAAGAAAATTAATAATTAAGGAAAGGTAGCACATGCATGCAATGACATTAGAAACCTCCACTTTTGATTGTTTTTCTTGGTTGCCTCTGTTTTTTTTTTTCTTTTTTCTAATTGAAAAGGAAATCTCATGGAAAATGATCTGAAACTTAGTGTTGGGACCTAAATTCATACCAAAATAAAAAAATCAGCACATGTATAATGTAAATGACTTATAATTAGAGGAACACAGAGACAAAAAGGCATATTAGAACATCAAATCCAAAGCACAATGAACTGAAACTTTTTTGATCTAAGATTGAAACGCATTACCGGTTAGTTCTATCTAGATCAAATATAATCACATCAACGCATCAAAATTCCAAAAAATCCACACATATACAATGTAAATGACTTATAACAACCAAAATAAGTTGGAAAAATAAAGGCATATCAGGATTCAAATGTCAAGCAAGATAATCAGAAACTTCCTCGATCAAGGATGGAAACACATCAAGGGTTTAGAGAGAGAGAGAGAGAGAGAGCTGAAAAGGAACAGGGACATGAGAAAACTGGGTTTTTAGGGGAGATGAAGAGGGTTGAGATAATCATAATGTGATCTTTTTATTTTTTATTTTTTATTTTTGGAAAATTATTTATAAATTCCTGAAAAGTTTAACTCTTCCTTGACAATCTGTTTGATGTTGTGAAATTCCAGATAGCCCTTGCTTTATTAAGCTATTTACTTTTTTGTCAATGACGTTGACTCCATTAGTGTGTTTTTTTATGTATTTTCACAAATTAATGCTCATGTTTTATGAAATGAAATTTTTTTGTTTTCAAATTCCCGCTATGTCACATCATCATTTGGTGAGATGTACAATCAACTTTAAAAAAGATTCTTGCTTTTTGAAGGCTGTGGAAAGTGCTTTCTTTGCCTTAACCTTCGGCAATGAAGTTCCAGCATAGAAGCGGTACTAACAATCGAACCGTATAGTTATGAAGGTCCTAATTTGTGTCATCTTTCTTGTTTATTTGTCATTTCTCATGTGCTTTTCCAAATGAGCAGATGTTGAACATCAATGGAAACTTTCTATGTTGTAGCACGTTACAAAGAAAAATGACCTGTGCTTCAATTCACTGTGTTAAGCTCTTGGGAGATTGTCATGTGTGAGATATGTGAGCATTGGACCCTGAACGCTTGTAAGATACGAGTAAAGTTTGTGACACTAGACGCGTACAGAATGATTTACCGAATTGAATTAGAGGCGAATGCCACATATACCATATGTTAAACAAGAATGTAACATCACCGTTGAGGAAGTGAGAGGGGTAATGGATCGAAACTCAAGAACCTTATTCCCATTGTAATACACCAACGAATGTTGGTGGTAATTATTTTTTTTGTTCCTGTGTATTACTTTGACGATTCCATGTGTTACTTTGATGTCTTGTGTATTATTGATAATTTCTGTGTAATATAATTAGCTTGTATTTAGAAAATAGGATTCCTGTGTATTATAAATGTTTTTGCTTAGTTTTTTGCTTTTTCCGTATAGTGAACATTGTTTGTGACTTGTTTTTCTCACTATGTTTTGTGTTATCATGTAGGGAGTCATTCTCAAAAATTATAACTGACGACCCGGAGACTTTTCTATCCTAACATCCTCCTGTAGGCATTAAGCATTGTTGGTTGTTCCCAACCATATGATATATCCACATTAATATTAGGGCAACGTTTTCAGAGTGCAGAGCACTTTAAAAATGCCTTCTGCAACATCGCCATAACTTATAAGACAAAATTTTGACTTTATTTTTATAAAAAATGATAAACTCTGGGTGATTGTTAGGTGCTTTGCTTCGGATTGGTGATGGCGTGTGCATGCATCAAAAGAGGACAACTTAGACATATTCTTGGTACAAACAATATGCGTACACGTCAAAAGAGTTTGATGATGCAGTTAGTGAACTTGTGTCTACATCGGTAGAAGCACACAATTGGTTGCTCCACAAGTCCAATATGTTGTGACTACTAGTCAAACTATTTGCTTACGGGTGTGTGATTGTGATATTCCGACTTTTTCCTACTTCCCCTACCTTGTTTTCGACTCATCCTCTCCCGTATATCTTGTGTGTAGGTGTTTTCGAAGAGTTTCATCATGCCATGACCCAATGAAGGGTCATACGGCTGCCATGCGGGGGTTTTGAGCCCGCATGAACATGGTTGAGAGCCATGTGTTCTACCATGTGGGCCGCATGGATTATACTTAAACTCTTTTTTTTTATGAATTGAGGAGTTTATCTTATTTGTTGGTATTTTAGGTTTAAAAAAATTTATGTACCAGGTTTAAAAAAAAAACATGAATATAATTTTTATTTTATTTTTTTTTACTTGAATGTTAGAAACGGATTAGAAACAGATTTATTTGTTTCAATATTGTTTTTTAATTTTAAAAAATTTTTAGAAACGGATTAAGAACAAAAAAAAATTTTGTTTCTAATGAGGAGGTACAAAAATAAAACAGAAAATATTCAGTTTGGAATCCGTTTCTAATTTTTGGGAATTACGAAACATATTGGGTTCGGTTTTTAATCTGTTTCTAAAGTTAGAAATGGAACATTTTCCGTTTCTATTTAAATTAGAAACAAGGGGTTTCGAAACAAATAAATTCCGTTTCTAATCCACTAATTTTCTTGTAGTGTAAACGCTTAGCTCATGCTTAAGAGCCAGTGTGTTCAAAGTTCAGGTTTAAGAACTCTGCAAGTTCAAATGTCTGTTTTTGTAGATGCCCTTTCATAGCTCTTGTTAAGATGTAAAATACCTCAACTAACAAATTTATGTCCAATCCTTTCCAGGATTTCCTTATGGATGTGGAACCAGTGGGCACTGAAAATTGTGCTGACATGATTATTGAAATTGGCGATTCATTGAGAGAACTTCAGTATTTTGATGCTGCATTGAAGTTTTACTTAAAGTTGGAGCATACTGCTGGTGAGGATAATGTAGGTAAACTGTGTGGTACTTGTTCATCGATTAGTACTTCTTGGTAATCTTAGATATCATGTTAAAAGTCAGCGGTTGTTTGCCAATTGACATTTATTATCCTGAGAACATATTTGATATAATTAGAAATTATTTTCTCTGGCAGCATTCTTTGAATTATTGCATATTTAATAGTAAAGATATAGCTTTTGGCAAAATTGATATGGTAATGTGCCAGATTTTGTGTGCTGCCTGCCTAATTTTAACTAGTTTAGGGATTCTTTGAATAATAGATCATGAGGCATTATGATTTGGAATTTTCATTTATGTATTTTGTTTAATCAATTTTCATGTTGGTTGTTATACATTGTTGTATAATTTTTTATTTTATTTTATTTATCTTGATCTATTCATTTTAATCTTTGGTGCATAAAAGTAATCATAAATTCCCTTTTCTGCGTTCAACAATTTGAAGGTTATATATTGCTATTCAAATAATTAATCTTGTTTTGCTGAAAAATCTTTCCAGCTTGATCTTTCTATATGTTGCTTGCTTTATTCATAATGATTTACAGCTGCCTCATGTTTTGTTTTTGGTTAATTGTTGTTCTTTGAAGCTCATGCTTTTGACCTTTTAGATGATTTATGTATAATGTCTTTCTTTTTTTATGTGAGGCTGTATGATGCTTCTGGCAATGTGCTTGGCAAATTCTACTGCAGTTTAATTAAATCCATTTTTCTTGTTTGAATTTTACAGGGTAACTTACATCTAAAAATTGCTCAATGTTATGCATCCAAGATGGAAAGAGGGCATGCAATTTCATTCTTCTATAAAGGTTTCCTTCTAATTTCTCTAGTTTATGACTAAAGAATCAAAGGGAAGCTTTTGGTTTGTAAAGTTCATTTAGTCAGGCTGGGACTAATGCTTTTGCAGTTTTATATACATTGAAGGACTGAATGGCATAATATATATATATATATATATATATATATATATATATATATATATATATATATATATATATATATATATATAGTCACCTTTAGTACTTTATTTCTATGATTTTATAACTCAAGTTCAAAGCATCTTTCTTTGAAGCATAGTCATGAATATATATATATATATATAGTCACCTTTAGTACTTTATTTCTATGATTTTATAACTCAAGTTCAAAGCATCTTTCTTTGAAGCATAGTCATGAATGTTGGACGGATTGTTGTGTTATGATCTTACAAGAATATCAGTCATCATGTTGTGAACTAATTTGTTTTTAGCAATTATACTTTCATTAAGCATTTGTTTTATTAAAGCTCTCCTATTCCTTGAAAAAAAAAACTCCCTTTGATTTTCTTGCCATGTATTTTCCATTTTTCTAGCAAATCATTGGCCACCTGTTAAGTCTTATATTCACCTCGCCTTGCTTATTTAGTTATGAATCCAAGCTTTTATCCACTCTCCTTCGTGCCATCTTCAACCTCTGAAGTGATGGATATAGTATTGAATGTTGATGGATGTGATATAAGTGTGATGCACTTGAGTCCCTGAAGATGTATTCTTGTGTCCTTTAAGATAAAGTAGGTTACATGCTGCTAACTAAGGTTATTTGATAGAAGGATGCACTCCTATGCTCCAATGAATCTGATTTCAAGAAATTAGTGTTGTTGTTCTGCACTTTTTTGAAATTTGATGTGTATGAGATACTCTGAGCTAAAATGGGCTTTGCGTGGTCATCTAGGGTTAGGAGATTAAAAGATACACTTGTCTTTATGGTTAGTTAAAACTAATGAATTTGCTTTTGAGAAATTGATGCTTCAGTTGTGTGCTTGATGGGTTTCAAATATTATTTGTACTGTTTGAAATTTGAGAGTTGCACTTCCTTTCAGCATTATCTAGGCTGGAGAACAATATTGATGCCCGTTTAACCCTTTGCTCTCTTCTTCTCGAGGAAGGAAAAGAGGATGAAGCAATTGGTGTGCTCTCACCTCCTAAAGATCTGGGTAATCAACTGCAGTTATTTCCTTTGCATTGTGAACTTTGATTAAATCATCTTTGAAGCTCCATTTTTTCTGCTCATATCTATCTTTTAATTTTTTGTTGCTCCCTAATGTCCTACAAAATATTTTTCCAGAATAGATATCCAACTTAGATTCACAAGCAAAATCTTGGTGGCTCAATGGGAAAATTAGATTACAGCTTGGTAAAATATATCATGCAAAAGATATGCTCAAGGACTTTGTTGATGCCATATTTTCATGCATCAAGGAGACGCTAACAATTGAGATCTTGAATCAAAAGGTTTTAATGTCTGTGTCCTATGAAAACTTTCTTTTTATTTATATTAGCAGATGCACTTCTCTTTTTCAACATTTATTCAGCAAATGATTATGTTGCATTTGCTTCCTCTGCTTGATGCCATCCTTGCAATAGTTCAAGCCCATTTTCTCTCGACTGAAAAGCCTGTAGAATTTGAGGAAGTAGTTAGTATGTGTTAAGTAGTCTGACCAAGCTTCTTTGATGTTATACTTCTGATGCTGGTCATGTTTAACTCGGAAAAGGTGAAATCAAAGAAAAAACTTACAAAAAGCGTGCTTGTTGAGAGAGCCAAATTATTGGATGAAGAACAGACTGCTAATGTGTTTCAAGGTTTCAAACCAATTGCAACTGCATCAGATTTGTAAGTTTGCTATCCATAGTGATTATGTGAATTCAGTTTCAAAATGTAAAGTGCTTATTACTTCTTTCTATGCTTTTCTAATGTGTGATGTGGTAGTAATTCCTGACATGAAAGCTAACTTCCTGAAGTTTCTTGAGCTTGGGTTATAAATTCAGTAACATGCACTGTAGAAATTCTAACTCATGGCTTTCCGTGAGATACTTAGATCTAATTGCTTATGTTGATGATTTCCTTGAGGTCATTTTTATCATATTAACTAATAGTCCTACATCAATTGATGTATTAACTTTGGATTTGAATATGCAAGTCTTGGTCTCTTATCCTATAATCTTAAGCTTTTGGGTTGAATTGAGTTCATATAATATGTTTGGTTTGGTTTGCATTTTAACAATTTTGTTTTCATTTTAGCCATTTTGTGTGTTTATTGCATCTGCCAGTTAAGTTATATGTGTAGATTAGTTCTTTCACACCCATATAGTTGTATGGGTGTGTGACTAAAAATTTTACATCAAATACTCCTTGAAGATCTAACAAATCTGTGGCCGTTGATTGTCCATCTAGCTTACCCCATGTAGCATTGCCTATGTTTGTTTCATTGCGTATGTTGTGTCTATGCGTGTTTACATTTATTGGATCACATTTCTCACGTGAATTACTCATATATGATTTAATTTTTCACCATTTGTGTAGTCCTCAAGTTTCACGTGAGCGAGCCAAATGAATTTTACTTGTTTCTTTTATATTTCTTGTCTTTGGTTGCATAAATCTGGTTTCAATGTTGAGAAGGTAGTTAAATCCCTGGCTAGAGAGTAAATGCGAGCATTTTGAACCCCATATGTTATTTAATTTTTATATGATCATCCTTCGCATGGGTTTTTTATTTTTATTTTTATTTTCCATACTCATACGTGTCCTTGCTTTATTGTTTGGAGAGTCAAAGCATCTAGAGCTAAGAAGTCACTCCAAAAGAAGGCAGTTATCAGAGAAGAAAAGAATGCAGCAGCTTTAGCTGCTGGTATGGATTGGCAAAGTGATAATTCAGAGGATGAGACTCTAGTGAGATAGTGTTATCTTGTTTCTTTTGCCTGGTTTATCTCTTTTCTCTTTTATTTTGATATGACCAATATTTGTTCGGTTTTGGTTTTGATATATCCAGAGAAAGTCACCACAACAGCCTCTTCTTCCAGAATTTTTGAAGAATGAGGAACATTACCAACTGATAATAGATGTTAGTACTTTCCTTAGTGTTTCTTAGCTGTTAACATGTTTGTGCATCATCTCTTTGGTGTTTTTTGAGCTTCAGTTGCAATATGGTAGGTTATTTGGAATTTTGTTTCCTGAATATGTGGATTTGGAATTCTAAGTTATGTATATCTTAGTAATGATTATGGATAATTCAAGTCATGTAATTCTACTGATGTTAATTCACGTAAAAAAGGTGAAAGTAGTAACAATAACATGCTTGCTTGAGGAGCGCCCCTGAATTTTATCTTGAGGTTGATAGTCTAAAGCATGTTGAACCAGTTCCACTTGAAGCATTTCTATAACTTGAGCACCTCCATATTTTCAGAACAGGTGAATTAAACATAGAACTGTTCATATCAGAAGTCCTTGAATATTGAATTGTGCACTTTCTTTGAAGTGAATATATATATGTATATATTGGTTCTTTCAACTGTGTACTCCTATTGGAGACAATACTCAAATTAGCATATTTAAACTTGAATATAGTTGACTGATTTTTGCTAATTCATGACTCTTTATTGTCAAAGTATCATCTGAATATTTAGGCATAGTCCACAGGAATTAATGTATCACAGAAAGTCAACTTCATGAAAAGCCAGAACCATTCATTTCCTGATTACTACATTCTGCTCATCATCGTATCATGCCTTCACTCATCAGGGCACACCAGGGCATGAAATCTAGTTTTACACTGCACTCACATGTTGTAACCTTTTGCTTGCCATGAGGTCTACATATATTTACTATAGGTGGCTAGGCGCATTTGCCTTTTATGCTTCAACCTGATTTGTTTCTCACAATCCAGGATGGTATCTTGTGTTTCTTAGATTCTTGCTATTCATAACAAGAAATTGAATGATGTTAGATGCAGCATATTATTATTTTGTGCTTTCAGTGGTTGGCTTGCTCCCACTTCCTTTCCGGTATGAGTTTTTTGCAGTAAATTTATCAATCTACTCTTTCCCATCGTAGGGACTTGCCTTGATAAATTTAGCTCTTGGACATAGGACTTCGGAATAAACACCAATGTATAGCACAAGGCCTAGCCTTCCTCTATAACTATCTGCGCATCTGCAACGACAGTCAGGTATGGTTTGCCAATAAATATCTCTTACCAAACCAGAGAATCCCTAGTAGACTCTGACAAATTATTCAGAACATGTTTGTGTTTTTTTAACAGTCTATAAAAGAACATGATTTACCTTAGCCTCTTTTTTTTTTTTTTTTTTTTACCATTGAAGCAACAAAGACGAATTTTATACCATATGATTTTGTATTCCTAATGTATCAACTTCAATGTTCATAAACCTTTCAGGATGCAATGTATAACATCGCGAGAGCATATCAACATGTCGGCCTTGTTACTCTGGCTGTTTCGTATTATGAAAAGGTTCTTACTACTCAAGAGAAGGACCATCCCATTCCTAGACTTCCTTACGAGGAGAACTTTTCGGCTTCTGATAATTATCATCCGGGGTTCTGTAGTCTTCACAGAGAAGCAGCCTACAATTTACACCTGATTTACAAGAAAAGTGGCGCTGTTGATCTTGCTAGACAAATCTTGAAACAATATTGTAATCCTTAATCATTTCTTGTTGTTCCTATGATCTTTTTGTCTTGTAAATTATTGTTTTTTGTTGAAGATAATGATTATTTTTGAGGCAAGGCATGGCCAAAATTAGCCATTGCTTGTTTGTTTAGGTTGAGGAAAAGAAAAACAAGGAGAACTATTCATAGTTTTATTTTTGTAAGTCTGGGAAGGGTCGTTGCACGTATACATCCTATTGAAGTTTTAATCATGCATTGAGAGGAAGTCGAACTTTCATCTTGTGCATGATAATATCTTTTTCATTTTTTCATTGTTTTTTTTGTTAAAATTATATATCTATAGATTGATTAGTACTCAAACTATCACTTTAACATGTTTTTAGTTGAAATTTATTTTTGATTGGAGGAATAAGTTATTAGGAATGTAGAAAAAAAAAGTAAGATGTGATAATATTTATATATAAAACTTATAATTAGTATCATTTTTAATTTATAAGCTATAATTAAATATCAATATTCTATTGAATTATTTGAATTAAATAAACATTGTTATTGATTTTAATTAAGATATAATTAACCAATTTAAATAAATATTTTTTATTTATTGAATATGCAAGTATTATTATTATTCATTTTAATCAATATAATTGAATATTTAATTATAATAATTAAGTATTTTAATTATTATGTATATATATATATATATATAAAGTTCATAACCAAATGACGACCAAAAAAGATAAAAAATAAAAGGCTCACAAAAATTAACTCACCCCCAAAAACCACTCTAAAATACAAATATCACCAAAATAATTTAAAATTAAAAAAAAAATGTCAATTCAAGTAATCAACACACAAGACATCTCTCTCTCTCTCTCTCTCTCTGTGTGTGTGTGTGTGTGTCTATCTATCTCTCTTAGGACTGATAAGAGGACTCCAATGAATGAAGACCGCCATTTCCTCTCACTCGTAAGCACTGCCACCAAGCTCAACAGCAGCATCAGCTCCGAAAGACAATCCCTAGAAACCCGCACAATGAGCTAAAAGCCCTTCCTTGCAATACTCGCCCCCACCCCACAAAACCCTAGACTAGATTGATGGAGCGATCTCGCTCCAAGCGCAATAGCTACCACTATGACCATGACTCTGACCCTCCAACCCCTCCTTCTCGATCCAAGCCTCGCCGCCACCACCCTTAATGGCTTGCGAAAAACACCTTTAGATACATTTTCTAAAATTTTAAAAAATAGCCGTTTTAATTTCCAAAAATATCTCTCAACGGCTACACTTGCGCCCCAAGTCTTCTTTGATATAAACCCTAACCCCTTTGCAGTTCGTTTCCAGTTATCGCGCCGCTGGAAAAAACCAGCTCCTACGTCTTCAGCCTTCGGATCGTACAGTGATTTCCAAGGTCTCCCTTCTCTTTGATTCTAGTTTCTCGACGCAGAGGTTTGGTTCAATTTAGGGTTAGGGTTTTGGGTGCTTATGATTTGTTTTCGGTTTGTCAGGTAGGGAAGTGGAGGAAGTTCCGGTTATATGAATTTATGGTTCCACTCCTGCTGGTCAGAAGGGATGCAGCACGTCTATTGGGTTTGTTGATCTTTCTTTTATATTGTTTTGTATTTATGCTCTTGGATTGTGATATTGCTTCTTGATTTCTTCAAAGATTTTAAATTTTTTTCCTAAGATGGGTTATCTTTTCTTGTTTCTTCTTGGCAATCGCTGGCATTCGCAAGTTAATTGAAATTGTTGCATGGTTTTCAGTCAATTGAATTGTTCTTAGCTGGGTTTCCTTCTTTCTGTTTATTGGAATAGTTATAGTTTTAGCAAATTATTGATTGCCATCAACTTTTTCTTGGGATTAACAGCTGTGGTTTGGATAAATATCTATGCCTCAAAGACATATTTGGTTTGCAGATAATGGATCTAGTATATATCTATTAATTTATAGTGGAATATTTGGTATTTTCCAACAAAAGTGGAAATCATCTTACAGAATGAAATTCCAACAGATTTTTATATCATTGTATCCGGAGAAGTGGTAATTGTCATGCAATTTATAACTGTTCCTGTCTCAATGAGTGTTACTATAATTACTTTTTTTTTTTTGACAGGATGTGATCACATACAAAAATGGAACAGAAAATGTATGATTTGGTTTTTTTTATTTATAAATAATAAGTTATCTGAAAGTTCTCTTGGGGGAACATATATTAATTAGGAGAATTAAAAATGCATGCAGTTTCTGTCAAAATTAAGAGCTGCAGACATGGCTGGAGAAATTGGGGTGATTTTCAACATCCCACAGCCTTTTACAGTACGTACAAAGAGGCTTTCTCAGGTTGTGAGAATCAGTCATCGGCATTTCACTCAAATTGTTCAACCTTGCATTACAGATGGTCACACTATTGTCTCCAATTTTGTTCAGGTTCTTGTTGTGCTATTTTCTCAATATATAGTTAATTGAACAAATGCTGATCAAAGATTAATGTAGAGGGTTTTGATTTGCAGTTTCTCAAAGGTCTGAAAGAAGAAATTCTTGAAGAAATACCATTTGTTGCAGAATTGCCGGAAGACATGAATAACATGGTAATTATTATTATAAATATTATTTTTGTGTCTTGATGTCTGTGAACATTGAGTTAATTAGTAATATGATGATTGTCTAATCAGAATCATAAACAACCTGGAGAAGCAGAAGAACATGAGGCAATAAATCCAAACATGAATGGTGATGCCCAAACAGAAGGTACAGACTTTATTATATACACAATCTTCAATGGAGCATATTTTATAAATCTTGCTGATAATTATTACATTAATCAATGTGAATCTATTATCAGGTTTGACAAGAACTATTTCTCTTGCTTCATTTTCAAGTAATATTCTCAAAAGAGTGATCATTCATGGTCCAGAACAAATTTCAGGAAAACTAGTATTGTAAAATCATTCATTTTACATATTTTACATGGTTTTAACATTGTATGAGAGTTCACTGTATAAGATATTTGTTGCTTTATGGGTAGGTTTTTGCTGTAAAGAGTGTCCTTCAGAAGCCAATTAGTTTAATCCAGGGTCCACCTGGTACAGGGAAAACTGTCACATCTGCATCCATTGTATACCACATGGCCAAGCAAGGCCAGGAGCAGGTACATAATTTTCTTTTAAATCATATTGTGGCATCCTTTACGTTATTCATGATTCTATTGTAAATTGGCATTTTGTGCAATTGCAGGTCCTGGTTTGTGCTCCAAGTAACGTTGCAGTTGACTAATTAGCGGGGAAGATAAACACAACTGGATTGAAGGTAAAATTACTTGTCTTGATTTTTGTTTTCTTTGATGGTATATTAAGTTGTCTGCAAACTTATGAGTTTGCCACCATTCAAGTTACAAAATATCGTATCTGGAAAAAAAATTTGAAGCTTTATGATTCTGGCTTACCTTTTCATTGTGCTCTTTTCAGGTTGTTAGGCTGTGTGCTAAATCAAGCGAGGCTGTGAGTTCACCTGTTGAGCATCTAATGCTTCACTATCAGGTCTCTTCCGTTTCCTTCTCTTCTATTTTCTTCAGAAATTTTAAGTAGTATGAGTTATATATCTAATTCGTATTATATGAATCGCTTGCAGGTTCGACATCTTGACACATCTGAAAAGAGTGAACTTCATAAGCTCCAACAACTGAAAGATGAACAAGGTAGCTTATCAATTTTTTTGAACATGTACTTATTGTGAAAATCTGATTTGTCACCATTTTAATTTCTGCAAGCATGCAAATTTGGGCATAACTATCTTAAGACAGTCATGATTTACGACCTACACGCTGATATGAAGCTTGCAGTCATATCTTGTTATTTATCTTGGATGTACTGTAATGTTATACAATTGTTTGCGGGCTATGATCATCTCCTGAGAAGTTCCTCTATGAAAGTTAATTATTACATACCATTTCATTGTATTCATTATTGACTTATTTGTAGCAGGTTAGTTAATTTTTCTGATTCCTTACTCATTTGTAAAACTGCAACTTCAGAATCTAACTTCTTTAACATACTCATCCATCCAATTATATCTTATTGTTTTTGGCATCAATAAACAATGGTCATTGAAATTAGTCTATAAATTATCAGGGGAACTATCAAGCAGTGAAGAGAAAAAGTTTTAAGGCTTTGAAAAGGGCTACTGAAAGAGAGATAATACAAAGTGCTGATGTCATTTGTTGCTCCTGTGTTGGTGCTGGAGATCCTCGAATAGCTAACTTCCGGTTCCGACAGGTCTGTAAACGTTTCATGTCTTGAAATTCCAAAAGCTTTTTATTACTAGGTGAAATTACATTATTTCATTTTTATTGTGTTCCAGGTGCTTATTGATGAGTCTACTCAAGGAACAGATCCCGAATGTCTTATTCCATTAGTGCTTGGGGTCAAACAGGTAGCTGGTGATAGAACTATATTTTAGTATATTTTTTCCCCAGATACTCATCAGGTGTTTCTTGTATACCAGGTTGTTCTGGTTGGCGATCATTGCCAGCTTGGTCCAGTCATAATGTGCAAAAAAGCAGCTCGTGCTGGATTGGCACAGTCACTGTTTGAGCGCCTTGTGCTACTTGGGCTGAAGCCATTTAGATTGCAGGTTTGCATTTATATTCTATTGTTTTATTGTTTTAACTTTGGGGGACTGGTATGTCTGAAAGCAAATGGTTCACTCATGCTAGTAAGAAAATGGAAGTTGAACGAGTCATTTTAGTCTAAATTGATATTTGATTTTTGCAAAATTGTACTGAACTCCAGATATTTGATAGCTTCTCTGATGATTATTCCTGTTGCTTGCAAATTATATAATAGAACTATTCAAGGATCTATTTCCTCTGATTTCGTCGTGTGATTTGTTTATGCTTGCTAATGAGGTTTATTTCAGAAACATACGCTTGGGCTATACAATTTTTTTTTCTTTGTTGTTTTGTGATGTCCTTCAACTAGTTTTGTTTCTTCTTTTTGTGAATGTTAAGACAATCAACCCCTAATTTCTTAACATACTTGAAATTGCAGGTCCAATATCGAATGCATCCTTCTCTTTCTGAGTTTCCTTCAAACAGCTTCTATGAGGGTACTTTACAGAATGGGGTGACAATAAACAGCTTCCATAGGGTACTTTGCAGCATCACTTGTGTTCTTTATCTCTGTAATGATGTTGTATGTCTTGTTTGAGTAGTTCTTCTTTAAGTGGGAAGACTTTTTATCATTTAAAGTTCATAGCGTATTTAATGGACTTCAATGTTGAGTCTCATCTTGGTTGTCTTTGCATTCTCTTTTTTGAACTTGATCTATGTGCTGCAATTTCTTGGCTTCAGTCTGCAAGTTATTTTTATATATATATGTTTTTATTTTGCTGCAAAAGGTAGCACTTATGTTTTCCTATTATAAGGTGCTGTTGTCATCCCATGTTATTCCTTCAATCCACATTCTGTTAAAATGTGTGACTATTTTTCACTTCATTCTGTAAAATGCCTGCATTTATTGATGCCGTTCCATTATCTTATCAAGTTCTCCAACTCACAGGAACCGATCTGATTCTCCGAAGAAATTGCTGGATCCTGTTGGAGTTCACACTGAAAACAAACCTGTAAGCATTCTGTTGTTTGTCAAATTGTTGCCATATTAAAGGTTCTATTTATCCCTCGCATAGCTATCTAGTGCCAACTTCAAGCTTTGTATGTATAGCAATACTACTTTGTAAGTTAGAAACCACAGAAATGTACAGATTTTATCTGCAGAAAAACGCTACCAGTTTAATCAGTCTAAGTCAAATGAAACTCACATGAAACATTTGCAATACCGTTATCCTATTGCCAGTTCTTGATCAATTTAAACCACAATTTTCATTTTTGCAGGAGAAATTTTAAAGCCGTGTGAGACAGCAATACTGTTTGGCCAGCATTGATCTCTATATATACACATATTCAAACTTCAAATAGCTGCCATTCAGCTTGGTTCAGTAATTTGCTTCATCTCTGTTTTTGCGCATTCTTGGTGTTTGTTGAAATGTCTATGATTTTTTTTCATGAGATGAACATTGTGGAGTAATTGTTGTGTTAGGATTTATGAATCTCGTTTTAGTGTCTGTTTGGTGGTGTTGTGTGTGTGTGATGGCATGATCTTTTTGGTTATTTGTTAATGTGATTTGTTTCTTGATTTTTTTTTGGTGAATTATTTCTTTAGATAGATAGTTTTGATATAAAGTTTCAATTTGTAAGATTTTTTAGTGTGAAAGGAGAAGTTGGAGTTTGATTTTTCTTGAAATGAGACCCTTTTATTGATGAAGGTGTTGTTGCTTTTGTGTTCTTTGGTGATCTGAATCTCTTTCCAATGTCTTCTTAATGAGGTCCTTTTACTGCAGCTAGATATCACACCCTTGTGATTGAAAAGGATAGTTTTCCTAGCTAAACATCTTTTTATTTGTATTTGTTCAATTTCCCTTTGAGTTAAAAAGGTTGAAATTTACTATCCATTAGCTATGGACACAGAAAGTGAAACTCAAACCATCAGTTGCATGTGATTCCTATTTAGTCGACTTTAGGAATTCCATTTTAATGGCTATTTCTGAAACCAACTGAATTGACCATGCCATATGATGACTCTACCTTCGTTCAACCTCTGTTCATCAATACATGTGTTATGCATTTTTTTTCTGATGATATAAACACCAATCATATATTTGTGTGAAATATCTATTATTATAGTGTTTTCATGTTGTTATAAATTCAATATTATGGTTAAGAATATATGTATAAAAATATATATGGCCTATGCTGTGAAATATTGTTCAAGTATTTTGTTTGTAGCTTATCTGTTATAAATTCAATAATGTTCAGAGACTTGAATTTAGGTTTAATTTTTTTTTGCTTGTAGCTTATCTTCTCAGGTCGCTTCTTTTAGCCTTATGCTGTGAAATATTGTTCAAGTATTTTGTTATCTGCTTGTATTCACTATAGTAGATTGGGAGCTTTTTTTCCAATTTTCTTAATAAACCAAATTGGCCTATATGCAAATCATACTGCTCTAATGTTTTTATCTACAACATCTTATTCAGATTGTTCTGATTTTGAGTGTGGTAGGTTTTATTTATTTATTTTTTAACTTCTAGGCTTGTAGCACATGATGGTTAATATTCATTTTTGGCTATTCAGGCTGGAAGTCTTCCATTGCTTCTTTTTATATTCATTCAAGGATCTTTTTGTTGAATCTATTCTATGAGTTCTACATCTTTTTATATCTTTGAATTATTCATGCTATGCAGGGGATGGATCACTTCAAGAAAATTAAGTATGATGATGGAATTACTTATGGCGAGCTATTTTTGGAGAATGAGTAAATGCTACCGTACACTGTTTACATTTATTATTACATTATGATTTTTTTGTTGAAACAAGCATGAATTTCTTGTTTTGATATCATCTGTTTTTCTTCTCTTGAATATGATGTTTACAAATATTTCATTTCCAAAGTCAATGCGGTGGAACTCCAAGGTAAATATGCCTATGAGCTTGATGCTTGTATTGACATTCTTTAACTATTTTTTGAAAAGCATGTTTCAAGCATTAATAGATTTTGGTGTGTGCATATGATTTTAAATGATTGCCTCACATTTCTCATTCCAAATTAATGTAGTTCGATTCCTAATTGACCGCTAAAAAAAAATATAACTATGAGAAGTTCAATATGGAATTCCTTTCTTTGCTTTCTACATTTCGTTCTAAATCCTCTACTTTTTTCCCATGTGATGTTATATGAAATGCTTAAATTGTTTATATATGTCTAGGGATTCCTTTTAAAATGATTTTTATGTATAATGGGATAATAACTATTCGTCATAAGCTATCAGTTCGTGTTAGTTTGTGATTATGCTTCAACCTTATTGTTATAATCATAGTGATATTTTATATTTTATTTTCTTTTTCAGTTTACATTTAGTCGACCTATTCGTTGGATATTAGCACTACATGGAGACAATATTGTACCTTTTGTCTTTGCTGGTGTTATAAGGTAAAACTCCTCCTGCTTGTTATCATCTTACACCATTGTTATAAGAGGGTTAATTTTAGAATTTATTAAATATTTGCCATTAGTTCAGGTTAATGAGATTCGTGTCTATGGAGAAATAAACCATGCATTTTATGATAACCTTTCCTCTCAATGCCAGCCATATTACCTGTTCTTCTCTATGTTAGTATTCTATTAAGTAGTTTTTGTGTATACTAATTGAGCATGATAGCTTAAATTTGTTTTTTTTTTTTAATTATGTTCAATAGATGGCAATAAATGTGTTCTTTTGGGTTTCTTGTGTTTATAAGTGGTTCCTGATGTACCTTTCCTATATTTAAGATTAAGGCACAAAGCTAACATGATAAATTTTGAAAATTGATGATATCATACTGGTTCTTAAAATCATTTATATTGCTCCCAGTCTTATTTGTTTTTTTTTTTTTTGAGGATTCGTGCAAAAAGAAGTGAGCTGTTTGAAGGGGCCATGTCTGTGAGGTACCCTTGGTCTATATCTATTCAATGACCGAGAACCTATATGCCTTGTTTAATCCATGCAGTCTTATTCAGTTGTTTGAATTCAATAAAGTAAAAACAATCAAAAGAAACTTGGTTTATTCTCTCTTATGTAGCTTTATATCCAAAGTTAATTGTACCAAGTTATATGACTGCTAAAATCAGCAGATGTGCTTGAGGGCATGTTTTGTTTATTTAATTCTTAAATATTCTGTTGCTGCTTCCTTAACTGCCTATTGAAGAAGTTATCACTTTTGCAACTGAAAATCTAGTTGGGAGAAAAAATATCACCAATCTTACTGGAGGTAATGAATGGGAGTCAAACTTTTGCTAAACTTAGAATAAGCACCACAGTTTTCTGACTTTTGCACATGATTTTAGTGTGAGGCTGTTGTGTGGTTTACGCAATTCGGCCTTAGCTGTTTTTGAGGTACTTAATTTAAGGCAATTGTTCATGTTGTTTCTTTATTTCTTTATGTTATTTCTTCATGCTATGTTTAAGACTGCTTTGAAGTTACAATAGTTTGGTTTGAGGTATGGTATTTGGAAAGCAAATTGAACACCATATTCTAGTTAAATTTTGTCCATAAGGTTTCATGATTTTTTTTTTGGCTAAAAATTTCTTAATTTCCTTTCAGTTTTTATAATTTTTAATTAAAATGATCCACATTGTTCAATGTGAGGTTTTTGCTTTAGTTATAAATTAATTTCTCTTCCATTTTTCTCATTTGTGCGCAGTTCCACAACATAATCTTGGTTTGATTTTGTTAAGATTTTTATATTTTGTACTAATGGGCCCTATATGGGTTATACAAAAGCCTATGGGCCTTACACCAAAAAGTCTCAAGACTTAGTGGCTCAACCCTTATACCTATATATAAACCCATTACACTTCTATCACACAACCGATGTGGGACTATATTTCCAACAGATTTCATTGATTCTTATTTTTGAGCTTTTCTAATTTATATAATTCTTATCTTAGTAATTTTCTTTCTCTTGTAATACTCTTATTTGATTCATTGTTATTAAGAAGCAAATTTTCTGAACCAGCACTGGAATCATGTTTTTTTCATTGTTTTCTTTCAACAGTCATTCCATTTTCTATTGGGTTTAGAGTATGGAGTTTGAGATCAGTATATGTACTAACTCAATTATTAAATAGTTTAGACTTAAACGTTTTATCAATTTTTTTTCTGAGAATAATCTTATTTATTAGGTTGAAAGTGCTGAGACTCATTCAAACTATTTGGTGAAAACAGGAGTTTTGATTGAGATGGAGGTACCTGAGAAGACATTATGCAATTGCTTTAATTAATTCATTTGCCTAATACATACTTTTTTCTTATGGTTTTTGTGCATTATGTCTTTGATGAATAGCAATGATGCTATTTTTGTTCTTTTCGCCACATCAATTTATGATTAGATAATGATGTTTTCATTATGAGTTGTATTAGGAAGCATCTCTTTTCTATGGTTCTATTCGAGTCACTCATTCAAGATATTGCCATTAATGCAAATCATGTCAAGTATATTGCATCTATTAGTATTTTTGTTGTCATTATTTGGAAGAATCTCTCTGTGATCTTAAAGGTAATGATGCAACAACACCATGTCACTTGTCGTTTAATGATGGGAGACTATATATAACACTTCATATTGTAGGAAAGGAAAGAAAATATTGTGCATGATTTCACTTCATTGACGGAAGGTGTTGGCGGTTGTAAAGTGATGTATGATAACTTGCTTAATTAGGTATATAGTTTCGCCACCACTTTATATTTCCTCTATATAGCATGTTACAATTTCTTAAGCCATGATTTGTAGGTTGCGAATCTTGTTGAGGCACCCGTACTAGTTGTGGGAAAGTTTGATGAAGCATTCTTAGAACTTCCAAAAGATATATTAATTATGGTAAGTTGATATAGTCTTAAATAGTATATATTTTTTTTAGTTCCTCTCCAAATCTAATGTCTCAATATTGAAATGTTCTTAATCATAAGAGCTTAGGGAGCTCATCCTCTGCTCTCCTAATGTCTTATAGGAAATCCTTGCTGTTTTTCATGCAGGCCTCCACGGTATTGAAGTTGGTTTCCATTGAGGAGGTACAAGGCTTCGATTTCTATCCCACAGCTTCAATCGGACGAGCTGAAGGCCCAAATTAGAGCTTCTTCGATCCCTACGTTTCAGCAGGCTATTCAGCGGCTCCAGGTGTGCCTTTTCTGATTTTTGTCCATGCCTTTGTTGCTATAGAGAGATCATCTTTTCAGCAATGCGCTGGTGAATTTGTTTTATTTGCTGATTGTCTGTTTTCATATATGGTGGATGTCTAATTTAGCGTTTTTTTTTCTCTTGACTTCTAGGGGTTTGTTGCATTTTATTTTTCTTTTCTGTTGAGTTACTAGTTTTCTTGTGTGAATTCTTGTTCTTGTGTTTTCTATATTCTCATATTTTTCTTGTTTGAATGTTGAATGGTTTGATATTGTGTTTCCAGGCATGTTAAAAGCTTGGTTTTTTCTACGAGTTTGTTACTATGTGAATTCATAGCTTCACTTGTTGTATGGGTTATAGCATTTCCTGTTCTCTGAATTGATTGTGTGTTCTTTGAGTTGGCCTTTATATTAGAATTCATATTTTCAAATATGTTCTTAATGCGTGCTGGAAGTCTACTATAGCTTTTTATTTCTTTTATTTGTTGGGGTTTCTTGCATTTTAATTTTCTTTTCTGTTGAGTTACTGGGTTTTTTGTTGTGTGAATTTTTGTTCTTGTGTTTTCTATATTCTCATAGTTGTCTTCTTTGAGTTGAATGGTTTGATTTTGTGTTTCCAGGCATGCTAAAAGCTTGGTTTTTGCTGCAAGTTTGTTACTATATGAATTCATAGCTTTACTTGTTATATGGGTTATAGCATTTCTAGTTCTTTTAAATGATTGTGTGTTCTTTGAGTTGGCCATTATATTAGAATTCATATTTTCAAATATGTCCTTAACGCATGCTGGAAGTCTACTATGGCGTTTTTTTCCTTGGCTTACTGGGGTTTCTTGCATTTTAATTTTCTTTTCTGTTGCGTTACTAGTTTTCTTGTTGTGTGAATTCTTGTTCTTATGTTTGCTTTATTGTCATATTTTTCTTCTTTGAGTTGAATGGTTTGATTTTGTGACAACAGGCATGCTGAAAGCTTGGTTTTTGCTGCGAGTTTGTTATTGTGTGCATTCATAACTTCATTTGTTATATGGGTTATAGCAGTTACTGTTCTGTGAATTGATTGTGTGTTCTTTGAGTTGGCCTTTATATTAGAATTCATATTTTCAAATATGTTCTTAACGCCTGCTTGAAGTCTACTATAGCATTTTTTTTTCTTTTGACTTTTTGGGGTTTCTTGCATTTTAATTTTTTTTTTCTGTTGAGTTACTGGTTTTCTTGTATTTTAATTTTTTTTCTGTTGAGTTACTGGTTTTTTTGTTGTGTGAATTCTTGTTCTTGTGTTTTCTATATTCTCATATTATTTTTCTTTGAGTTGAATGGTTTGATTTGTGTTTCCAGGCATGCTTAAAACTTGGTTATATGGGTTATAGCATTTCTTCTGTGATTTGATGTGAATTCGTAGCTTCACTTGTTATATGGGTTGTAGCATTTCCTGTTCTGTGAATTGATTGTGTGTTCTTTGAGTTGGCCTTCATATTAGAATTCATGTTTTCAAATATGTTCTTAATGCTTGCTTGTCAGCTTTATTGGTCAGTTGGTCTTTTTGTCTCATGGCATGAGTGCTATCGTTAGCTATGTTGTGTGAATTCATAGCTTCACTTGTTATGTGGGTTATAGCATTTCTATTGTTTGAATTGATGGTGTGTTTTTTGAGTTGGCCTTTATATTAGAATTCATATTTTAAAATATGTTTGTAATGCTTGCTTGTAAGCTTTAATCTCTTTTCTGGTCAGTGGGTTTTTTTTCTCATGGCATGAGTACTATCATTAACTATGTTGCTGTGTGAATTCATGGCTTCACTTGTTATATGAGTTATAGCACTTTCTGTTCATTGAATTGATTGTGTGTTCTTTGAGTTGGGCTTCATATTAGAATTCATATTTTCAAATATGTTCTTGATGCTTGCTTATCAATTTTAAGCTCTTTTCTGCTTGTTCTTTTCCCCGTCATGGCATAAGTACTATCATTAATTAAGTTGCAGCGTGAATTCATAGCTTCACTTGATATATGAGTTATAGCACTTCTTGTTCTTTGAATTGATTGTGTGTTCTTTGAGTTGGACTTTATATTAGAATTCATATTTTCAAATATGTTCTGAACGTTTGCCCCTAAGTTTTAAACTCTATTCTGGTCAGTTGGGGTTTTTTTTTTCTCGTGACATGAGTACTATCACTAACTATGTTGCGGTGTGAATTCATAGCTTCACTTGTTATATGAGTTACAGCACTTCTGGTTCTTTGAATTGATTGTGTGTTGTTTGAGTTGGCCTTTATATTAGAATTCATATTTTCAAATATGTTCTTAACACTTGCTGGAAATCTACTATGGCATTTTTTTTTCTATTGACTTGTGTTTCCAGGCATGCTTAAAGCTTGGTTTTTGCTACGAGTTTGTTAGTGTATGAATTCATAGCTTCACTTGTTATATGGGTTATAGCATTTCCTGTTCTTTGAATTGATTGTGTTCTTTGAGTTGGCCTTTATATTATAATTCATATTTTCAAATATGTTCTTGACGCCTGCTGGAAGTCTAGTATGCCGTTTTATTTTCTTTTGACTTGCTGGGGTTTCGTGCATTTTAATTTTCTTTTCTGTTGTGTTACTGGTTTTCTTGTTGTGTGAATTCTTGTTCTTGTGTTTTCTATATTCTCATATATTTCTTCTTTGAGTTGAATGGTTTGATTTTGTGTTTCCAGGCATGCTAAAAGCTTGGTTATATTGGTTATAGCATTTTCTGTTCTGTGATTTTATGTGAATTCATAGCTTCACTTGTTATATGGGTTATAGCATTTCCTGTTCTGTGAATTGATTGTGTGTTCTTTAAGTTGGCCTTTATATTAGAATTCATGTTTTCAAATATGTTCTTAATGCTTGCTTCTCAGCTTTTTTGGTAAGTTGGTCTTTTTCTTGTGGCATGAGTACTATCATTAACTATGTTGTGGTGTGAATTCATAGCTTCACTTGTCATGTGGGTTATAGCATTTCCTATTCTTTGAATTGATGGTGTGTTCTTTGAGTTGGCCTCTATATTAGAATTCATATTTTCAAATATGTTCTTGATGCTTGTTTCTTGGTTTGTCCATTGGTTTTTTTTTCTCATGGCTTGAATACTTTCATTAAGTATGTTGCAGTGTGGATTCACTTGTTATTTGAGTTATAGCATTTCTTGCCTTTTGAATTGATTGTGTGTTCTTTGAGTTGGCCTTTATATTAGAATTTATATTTTCAAATATGGTCGTAACACTTGCTCCTAAGTTTTAAACTCTTTTTTGGTCACTTGGTTTTTTTTTTTGTCTCATGGCATGAGTACTATCATTAACTATGTTGCGGCATGAATTCATAGCTTTACTTGTTAGATTAGTTTTGAAATCCTCTCTTTTTGATGCTTATTTTACTCAAATCCCTACTTGTATTTTTTACTTATGACCTTGCACAATCTATCTTCCATTAATGCTTGCAATACCCTGTTATGTTCGTCTATATATATGGCTTGCTGCAATCATTTGGATGCTTATGTCTATCTCTTCATTGTTATTATTCAATTTTAGTTCTATGTTTATGAGCAACCTCTGTGGTGGAAGCAATTTCTTGATTCTTATTTTATGCCGTTTCTTTTGACACTATTGCTTGGTTTGTAGTTTTTGATTTATCAGGTTGGTGCTGGGATGATGAATCCTTTGATGTTCTTGAGGGTTCTAGGCCCTGAACGGTGGAATATTGCATAAGTTTATTTTAATTTTCATGTTTTCCCCAAATTAGGGAATGCTGCATATCTCTATTTTTTATGCATGTTTATGTGTATACCTTATTTTTGCGTAAGCATGCATAATAGTTCTCATTTTCTTAAGTTGAAGGTCAAAATATGTTTGATGTAAAAACTAGCATGCTTAAATATTCAGTCTTACAGTGTCATATCCTATAATTTTTTTAAGATAAAGAATATTGTTTTAGAGTTACCATTTGACTCAATGACTCAATCAATCTATAATACTTGGGAAGTTAGATGATTTATATTATTATTGAAAGGCTAAGAACAATGATCTTTTCATAAACATAAAACTTCATTCCTATTCTTTGAAATCCGCTGTGTAAACAAAATTTATCTCTCTAAAGTTCTGGATTTGTTTTCTTTGATGTTGACTTTTTTTGGTTAAAGGTATGTTGAACCTAGCATACATCCAGATGATAGTCGATATGGTGACAACCCAAATAGACTTCAGTGTCATACTCAGTTTCATGTTATACCACAAATGCTTCGTCCATTTGGCATAGTATTTTTTTTTCATCATGTGCATATTTAAATTATCCTAGGGTTTATTTTTGTTGCACAAAAATATCCTTTACTGCAATATTAAGAAGTAACCAATTATTTTATGACAAGTGTCATCTTAACATCTAGTCACTGTGACTTGCCTTCACTCCCAGCTTATTTTAAAGTCTGATCCTGGAAACTCACAAGATCTCTTCAATGGTAGCCTGTCAACATTAGGTAGGGCAGAGCATTAGTTGTGCTTGGTGTTTTGTGAGTCACGTGGTGCACAAATTTGGTAACTGTTTGATCGTCATCACAATCATCATCATCATTATTTGAGGTTCACTTTGTTATATTTGAAATACAGGAATTCTTTCATATTGTTTCATCAATTATTAGAAATATGGTGATTGAAGTTCATTACTCAATGATATGATCCTATGACCTTTTTTTTTTTTTCTAGATAGGATCATGTTATAATTTTTTTTTCTTCTTAAATTGAGTGGAATTGGGTATAGCAAATGATTTTAAAAGAAATAATTGCCTTTTGTTATCTTTTCCTAAGAAATGTTCTTTTTAGTTATTTTGATTTTCATCTCGTTTGGAGCCAAAGAACTTGTTGGGAGTATGGATCTTGTTCTGCCAAATAACTCAATTTTATGTTAGATATTTTGTTTTAATTTTTTTATTTGAATAGATCTTTTATGACCTGAATTGGGGTGTCTGCAATGAAGCTACACTGACCAAATCTGAAACTTTCACTATAATACAGAAATAGATCAATTTTAACATTGAGCAAAATTGACGTTAGATTTGAAATATACATACGAAACTTTTTTTTTTATTTGATTATAGGACAATCTTTATGATAGGTCTCTTATTGTTATTTATTCAACTTGGTTAACTGATACTCTGGTTATCTAGTTTTTATTAAGGTTGTTTGATTCTTTGATTATAGAATAGCTTTTACAATGTCTTGTGTTTTTATTGATATTTGTAAAATTGATCATTATCTGTACAAGCCTTAGGTATTGACGTTAACGAGCATGATATTCACTTTGTTTTTTTTTTTTTAATTATGATCATTGAGAATTGACGTCAACGAGCATGATATTCGCTTTGTCGAAGACAATTGGGATAGTCCGGTAAAGTTTATTTTTGATTGGTTTGTTTTCACTTTTCTTTCATATGCACACTATTCAGCAATTGCACTAATGAACTTGCATGTTCTTGGAATTTTTTTCTTTTCTTTTTTGCTTAACCTGGCAGCAAGAGAATCAAAATGCAAATTTCATGTTATGGAGCAATATGGTTATTCCGAGAGATTTATTTGGTAATTTGTCCTATTAGAGACCAATTTACATATTTTCAGCAGGCATGAGTTTGATAAGGTTAAAGTTTTAAATAATAAATTAGTCCATTAGAGACCTGAATCCACTTTATACATTTCGATTTCTTGTGGCTTATCCCTTGTCACTTGTTTTTGACTTATGGTGTAAAGGTGGTTTGAGTATTCAATTGGTATCTTCCTGTCTACACTATAAAACGTATGGATAGAAGGACTCGATGGATCATAAATTAGATGTTCAGAGACTTGAATTTAGGTTTGATTTTTTGCTTGTAGCTTATCTTCTCAGGTCGCTTCTTTTAGCCTTATGCTGTGAAATATTGTTCAATTATTTTGTTATCTGCTTGTATGCACTATAGTAGATCGGGAGATTTTTTTTCCAAATTTCTTAATAAACCAAATTGGGCTATATGCAAGTCATACTGCTCTAATGTTTTTATCTGCAGCATCTTATTCAGATTGTTCTGAGTTTGAGTGTGGTAGGTTTTATTTATTTATTTTTTAACTTATAAGCTTGTAGCACATGATGGTTAATATTCTTTTTTGGCTATTCAGGCTGGAAGTCTTCCATTGCTTCTTGTATCTGTGGAGATAACTCATGGTCTCGAGCGATTCCTTATGTTGCTTCAGGTTGGATCTTTCCGTTGAATCAATTCTATTAGTTCTACACCTTTTTATATCCTTGGATTATTCATGCTATGCAGGGGGTGGATCACTTCAAGAAAATTAGGTATGCTGATAGAATTACTTATGGCGAGCTATTTTTGAAGAATGACTAAATGCTACCATTCACTATTTGCGTTTATTATTACATTATGATTTTTTTGTTGAAACAAGCATGAATTTCTGGTTTTTATATCATATGTTTTTCTTCTCTTGAATATGATGTTTTTTCATTTGCAATTTTGCTTGCTTACATGTGCATATCATTGTCTTTTGCATGGCTAGCTGAGCTAATAAAGAATCTGTGGAGAATTAATTTAAAAATCAGTAAAAGAATAGTTTCTTAATGTCAATGATAGATAGTAAACTATGTTTTATGTAATTTGGTCGTTAAAACTTTAGAATATATGGCATTATTTCTCTCCCAAAATAACTTTCATATGCAAATAAGCAATATAAAAACTAACCTCCTTAGATTTGTCAAAGCAATCAAAATTTTATGACAAAAATGCAGTTGTTCTTATGTCTTCGAAAAGGTTACCAACTAGTAATACCATTCATCTTAGAATTGAATAGATGACATAATTTCAAAGTACATAATTCTCAAATGCTTATGCATGAAGTTGTAAGAGTAATATTCTAGTGAAGTAACTTTATTTACAAAGTATATATTATCTAATTTCGTGAGAGGTTCTTTTTTTAATTATGATCATCGAGAATTGACGTCAACAAGCATGATATTCGCTTTGTCGAAGACAATTGGGAAAGTCCGGTAAAGTTTATTTTTAATTGGTTTGTTTTCACTTTTCCTTCATATGCACACTATTCAGCAATTGCACTAATGAACTTGCATGTGCTTGGAATTTTTTTCTGTTCTTTTTTGCTTAACCTGGCAGCAAGAGAATCAAAATGCAAATTTCATGTTATGGAGCAATATGGTTATTCTGAGAGATTTATTTGGTAATTTGTCCTATTTTTGGTTAACGTTACACGCTTTTACGTTCTGAGTGCTTGTGGATTAGGCTGGGAAGTATGGATGGACAGGATGGAAATAACACAATTTACATATTTTCAGCAGGTATGAGTTTGATAAGGTTAAAGTTTTAAATAATAAATTAGCCCATTAGAAACCTGGATCCAGTTTATACTTTTCGATTTCTTGTGGCTTATCCATTGTCACTTGTTTTTGACTTATGGTGTAAAGGTGGTTTGAGTATTCAATTGGTATCTTCCTGTCTACACTATAAAACGTTTGGATAGAAGGACTCGATGGATCATAAATTAGATGTTCAGAGACTTGAATTTAGGTTTGATTTTTTGCTTGTAGCTTATCTTCTCAGGTCGCTTCTTTTAGCCTTATGCTGTGAAATATTGTTCAATTATTTTGTTATCTGCTTGTATGCACTATAGTAGATCGGGAGATTTTTTTTCCAAATTTCTTAATAAACCAAATTGGGCTATATGCAAATCATACTGCTCTAATGTTTTTATCTGCAGCATCTTATTCAGATTGTTCTGATTTTGAGTGTGGTAGGTTTTATTTATTTATTTTTTAACTTCTAGGCTTGTAGCACATGATGGTTAATATTCTTTTTCGGCTTTTCAGGCTGGAAGTCTTCCATTGCTTCTTGTATCTGTGGAGATAACTCATGGTCTCGAGCGATTCCTTATGTTGCTTCAGGTTGGATCTTTCCGTTGAATCAATTCTATTAGTCCTACATCTTTTTATATCCTTGGATTATTCATGCTATGCAGGGGATGGATCACTTCAAGAAAATTAGGTATGCTGATGGAATTACTTATGGCGAGCTATTTTTGGAGAGTGAGTAAATGCTACCATTCACTGTTTACATTTATTATTACATTATGATTTTTTTGTTGGAAACAAGCATGAATTTCTGGTTTTGATATCATCTGTTTTTCTTCTCATGAATATGATGTTTTTACAAATATAACTATTATATGGAAATCTTATGATAGCTAGTCCAGAACAGAACTGATGTGCAAAGCTTAGTAGTAAATTTTGCCAAGCTTCAAGTGTAAGCATATATTTCAGCTGGAAATGTTTTGTCATCAATTTATCAACTCACTATTTTTTTTTTTTTTTTGTGTAAGTGTTTCATTTTGTATTCTGTAGCTGATTAATATTTTCTGAAGTATTTCTATTTAGTTCATGCTTAGACTTCAATTTCTTATTGCACAAAGTTAATACTATTTTTGGAAGCATAGGATGAATGCTGTAAAATTTATAACTCACTTTTTTTACTTTCATTGTTTGGATAATCTCTAACGTGTCTTGTGTTTTTATTGATATTTGTAAAATTGATCATTATCTGTACATGCCTTAGGTATTCATGGATTAGCTATTTTTTTTCATTTGCAATTTTTCCTGCTTACATGTGCATATCATTGTCTTTTACATGGCTAGCTGAACCAATAAATAATCTGTGGAGAATTAATTTGAATATCAGTAAAAGAATAGTTTGTTAATGTTAATGATAGATAGTAAACTATGTTTTATGTTTGGTCCAAATATTAATTGATATTGTATATTTACATATGAAATTTGGTCGTTAAAACTTTAGAATATATGGCATTATTTCTCTCCCAAAATAACTTTCATATGCAAATAAGCAATATAAAAACTAACCTCCTAAGATTTATCAGAGCAATCAGAACTTAAGGACTAAAGATCCTTTGTACAATCACAGCTGACATTCATAGATAATCTTATCTTAATACTAATTATATTAAAAACATAAGCCTTATTGTCATTCACTGAGGTTTTTCTTTTTCTGACAAAAATGCAGTTGTTCTTATGTCTACAAAAAGGTTACCAACTAGTAATACCAATCATCTTAGAATTGGACAGATGACATAATTTCAAAGTACATAATTCTCAAATGCTTATGCATGAAGTTGTAAGAGTAATATTCTAGTGAAGTAACTTTATTTATAAAGTATATATTCTCTAATTTCGTGAGTGGTTTTTTTTTTTAAATTATGATCATCGAGAATTGGCGTCAAGGAGCATGATATTCGCTTTGTCAAAGACAATTGTGAAAGTCCAGTAAAGTTTCTTTTTGATTGGTTTGTTTTCACTTTTCCTTCATATGCACACTATTCAGCAATTGCACTAATGAACTTGCATGTTCTTGGAATTTTTTTCTTTTCTTTTTTGCTTAACCTGGTAGCAAGAGAATCAAAATGCAAATTTCATGTTATGGAGCAATATGGTTATTCCGAGAGATTTATTTGGTAATTTGTCCTATTTTTGGTTAACGTTACATGCTCTTATGTTCTCGGTGCTTGGAGATTAGGCTGGGAAGTATGGATGGACGGGATGGAAATAACACAATTTACATATTTTCAGCAGGTATGAGTTTGATAAGGTTAAAGTTTTAAATAATAAATTAGCCCATTAGAGACCTGAATCCACTTTATACATTTCGATTTCTTGTGGCTTATCCCTTGTCACTTGTTTTTGACTTATGGTGTAAAGGTGGTTTGAGTATTCAATTGGTATCTTCCTGTCTACACTATAAAACGTATGGATAGAAGGACTCGATGGATCATAAATTAGATGTTCAGAGACTTGAATTTAGGTTTGATTTTTTGCTTGTAGCTTATCTTCTCAGGTCGCTTCTTTTAGCCTTATGCTGTGAAATATTGTTCAATTATTTTGTTATCTGCTTGTATGCACTATAGTAGATCGGGAGATTTTTTTTCCAAATTTCTTAATAAACCAAATTGGGCTATATGCAAATCATACTGCTCTAATGTTTTTATCTGCAGCATCTTATTCAGATTGTTCTGATTTTGAGTGTGGTAGATTTTATTCATGCTATGCAGGGGATGGATCACTTCAAGAAAATTAGGTATGTTGATGGAATTATTTATGGCGAGCTATTTTTGGAGAATGAGTAAATGCTACCATTCACTGTTTACATTTATTATTACATTATGATTTTTTTGTTGAAACAAGCATGAATTTCTTGTTTTGATATCATCTGTTTTTCTTCTCTTGAATATGATGTTTTTACAAATATAACTATTATATGAAAATCTTATGATATCTAGTCCACAACTGAACTGATGTGCAAAGCTTAGTAGTAAATTTTGTCAAGCTTTAAGTGTAAGAATATATTTCAGCTGGAAATGTTCTGTCATCAATTTATCAATTCATTGGTTTGCTTTTTTTTTTTTTTTGTGTAAATGTTTCATTTTGTATTGTGTAGATGATTAATATTTTCTTATGTATTTCTATTTAGTTAAAACTTAGGCTTCAATTTCGTATTGCACAAAGTTATTACTATTTTTGGAAGCATAGGAGGTATGCTGTAAAATATATAACTCACTTTTTGTACTTTCATTGTTTGGATAATCTCTAATGTATCTTGTGTTTTTATTAATATTTGTAAAATTGATCATTATCTATACAGGCCTTAGGTATTCGTGGGTTAGCTAGTTTTTTCATTTACAATTTTCCCTGCTTACATGTGCATATCATTGTGTTTTGCATGGCTAGCTGAACCAATAAAGAATCTGTGGAGAATTAATTTGAATATCAGTAAAAGAATAGTTTCTTAATGTCAATGATAGTAAACTATGTTTTATGTCTGGTACAGTTAAAAAATATTTTTCTTTAATACATGGCAGCTTGAATAGTGGTTTCAATTTCCACTTGGTTATTAAAGGGCAAAAACAATGGCAGAATAGTAAATTTTAAAAAAAATCTCCATATCCATTTATCTGGTTTTCAACCTCTGTTGCTCCATGCCTCCTCCACTCTCTTCCATCTATTATCCAACTTTTTTGAGTTTTTTTTTCTTTTTTTTTTCTTTTTCAATAGTAATGGCGAATGCATCCAGTTTAACGTCTGTGAATGCTATGGTTGCTCCAGCCAACCCGCTGTTGATCACCCACAGGCCCAATCTTTTCCTTTCTGGTTTTCGTATCACTACCTCTCAGAAATCTTCTTCCTCTTTTCAATCTCTCAAGGTTGAGGTGAGAATCTCTTTTGGTTTGCAGTGATTCTCTTGGAAAGGAGAAAAAAGCCTTCGTTTTTTTTCCTGTTTTTTTTCTTCTGGTTATCTAATAAAAGTTTAGTTTGAAATAAAAAAAAAAAATTGCTCAAAATCATTGTCGTATTCATGTCGAAAGAGTATGCATTTATGTTTTCCTTTTCTTGTTTTCGTTTTCTTTAATTATATTGTTTTGATTGTTTTCTTTCTATGTGGTGTTTCGACTCTTTTCTTTTCTTGTGTAAAGTAGTTTATTTCGATCTTATCTTATTTGTTTGTTTATCGTTTTAGTTGAGTTCTCCTTGGTTGCGGTTCGGGCCTTCTTGTCGAGGGTTTAACGGCTTTTTTCGAGCTTTTTAGAGGTGTGGGGGCTGTGCACAGCCGCACAGGCACTTCAGTGGCCTGTGCGGCCTCTTGTGCGGCCCCTGTGCGACCCGCGCACCCCAGACAGAGGGGTGTGTGGCCTTGACACACCCCTTGCGTGAGTGTTCCGCAAGTGCACGGGTCATCGCAGTAATAAAATATACCATAGTGAGTGGTAGTCGTATCCACAGGAAATATTGCTTAGAAACAAAGTTATCACTATTTAGCTAGAGAGAAAATTGATGGTCAGGAAGATCAATATATGAATGCAAATAAAAATAAAAGAGAGAATAATACGAGCAAAAGTAAAAGAGAGAAAAATCGATGATAAGACGGGCCACCCGGACAATGCTCACCCTAGGATTATTGTTTCAAGTGCAAGACTAGTATTATACCTCCTAATTGATGTTTAATGAGTCGAGGAAATCCAAAGACACACTGTCCCAAATCTAAGATCAACCGTAACTAGCCCTCTCCACTATGCCCCGGTGGAAAGGGATACTCTGAACACCTCACACTGTGTGGGACTGCTTTGGGTTCTGGGGACTCCAAGTGATAAATTCCCTAATATAGTTCTAACCCTTTGGTCCAGGCGAAAGAACCCTAATCATAATTAAGCCCCAGCACTAAGATTCACTACAACACTTCACTTTGTCGCTCGCGCAACTAAGCCCCAGTGGAGTTCATTTCTTACCACTTCACTCTATTGTGACCGCAAAGAACTCTTGGAACGTGGAGGTAGGATAAATCACGTCGGAAGGTAAATGGGACGTTCCTCTACCTCTCGACTCACCCTCTGGACCCTCTTCAATCTTGCTTAGTCTAACCGTAATAAAGTTATCACACCTTCAAAGAATTACCTAGATGGATTCTCAACTCTAGTGTCACATCCAAGGGAAAATCATGCAATTAACATTCAAGATTGAAACTCAATTAAAATCATCAATTAAAGAAGCATAATAAAAGTTAATGAAACAAAGTCATCCTAGGGTTTACAAGTCCAAGCCACTAGCGGTTTAGCTCTCCATGGAGCAATACAAAATCAACAAAGAGTTTGCAATCATATGCATAGAAACCATAAATAAAACCCCTTTGTCGTCCGTGTCGATAGTCTTGAGGAGCCGCCTCGTCTTCTCCAAAAGTTCCCTTGTCAAACCTAGGGCACACCTTGCCGAATCGATACCGACGAAAACTCCCCCAACCCAATAGTTCTCCTGCAAAGAACTTGATGTCGATGTCGTAAAACCGCTCCAAAAACCGCTCCAAAAACCTTGCAAAAACCTCTCCAAACCCTAACGGCGCTATCCCAGAAAGTTGGGCGAAAGATAGAAAAAGGATTCCCAAATAAATCTCAAATCGCGGTATTTATAGGGCTGAAATCGGGCATCCACACGGCCGTGCGGAATTTCCACACGCCAGTGTGGATTCTCTGGAATTCTGAATTTTGGCGAGCTGTGAACAGTGTTTTGCTTTAGTGAACTGCTCCAATACTTGCGCCAAAGTTTCTCCCGACTTCATTTTCTTCATCAAGGCCACCAAGTTGGGCACACAACTATGCGATAGATCATGTCGCCTCTTGCTTTCAACACATTGATGAAGCTTTTCGATGTTACACAAGTTGGACTACATGAGTGTGACTGCCTTCATGCCCGCATGCCCCCTGAGCCTAGGGCTTTAAAAAGCCCTTCCTTTAGGGCTTTTCTTCCACTTTCTTGCCTTCTTTCTCCTCCCACACCTCTCATCATATAAACCTCATTTTCTTCTTCCCAAACTCTTCCCCATTGCTTGTCTTTAGATCAAGAGAAAACCAAGGTGAGGATCAAATCATCTTCTTCTCCTCTTGTTTCTTAGAAGCTTGAAGGCAAGTTTCTTTCCATTCCTTTTTCCTTCCATTTTGGATGAGTTTTTTAGGTAAGAATGGTGGGAATCCTAGTGTTTGTATAAGATTTGAGTACGGAGAACTTGTATGGTTGTATTTTTTTTCTAGTTTGATGAAGATTAAGAGAGATCTCTTCATCTCCCGAACTAGGGCTACTATGGCACCGAACCATCTAGGTTCTCTTTGCTATTTTCTTTGGATTTGATCCATTATTTTTGATTGGCTTGTTTTAGGAGGTGAGGCATCGGCCAAAGGTAAAGGACCGGTGAAGAGTTAACACCGGAATAGTGTGACTCGCCAAGTGTGTGAGTGAGCTAACCAAACCTTTATTGATTTTTTTTTATTTTTTTATTTTTATGATGTTGTTGGAATTCTTGTTTTGTTTTGTTTGAATATCATACCATGTTTAATTGGGAGATCTCCATGAATTTATTTGATGATTTCATTGGATACTCAAGGTTTGGTATATATATATATATATATATATATATATATATATATATATATATATATTTGGGCTCCTTATTATTCTATTTGGCAATATTTGTTATGTGTTGTATAATAACTCATTACTTGATAATAATTTGGTTTATGACAATTGAAGATCTTTGGAAGTTAGGCTTATTGATATCATTGTAAGAGAATTAAATGGATCTCATGTTTTAGATAGGGTGATTGGCCTATTTTAGGTCTAATAAAAATGTTTAAAGAATGATGTATGTAAATGGGCTATGTTTATGTGCTATGCTAGAAGTAATGTTTATTCATGTTTAAAGAAAAATTGAAACTAAAAATTCAACTCCAAGACTTTCAATAAGAGGTAGAAGCATTAAAAACAAATGATAAAAAACCGTAGGCAACAAAAGAATGAAAAAGCTAAAATTGTTCCCCAAAATAATTTTGGAAGTGAAGCAAATTATTTTTAAGAAAGTAATTAATGATTAATATGAAACATTCATAGCAAAACAAGAAATATTAAGATTATATAATATTTCTTTGGGCGAGGGACGGTTATTTGTTGGTTAACCAATTTGATTTTTCTGTTTAATTTTTATACTAATATATTTTAGTATGTGCTAATATATATAATATTATAGTACATACAGAATACTATAGTGTATACAATATATAGTATAATATATATTAACATAAATCATAATAATATAGTGTACTTTATAATGTATACTAATAAGTATTTATGCTATTAATATTTATGTGTTTAATAAATTAATATACTTTTTATAATATACACACTATATATTTTGCAATATTATATATATATAGAGAGAGCCAATTATTTTTGAACATCGTTAGAAAATAAATCTAATGACGTCCCTAGATCAATCATTTAATTCAAATCCAATAACTAAACATTTTTTCTACAATGTCCAAAGTGATTTACATGCAATACTCATATAGTGGGGTAAATTTTTTAGTAGGTCACTAAACTTTGGCTCATTTTCACTTTGATCACTGAACTTCAATTTGCATCAATTTGATCACTTAACTTTAATTTGATTTCAACCAATAATAAATCAAGTATTTCAACCCCCAATTGATTACATGGTTGTCTAAAAATCTATGTCAGTTCTCCCCATAACATATTATTAAATCTATTAATTTTACTTAACAATATTTTAAATTCTTTATTACCTGCCATTTACTTGATTTTGATTGTGCTTTTTTAACAAAGAGTGAGTCGCACACCACTCTTTTTTTTCTCAAGACATTAATTTTAATATATAATATATAATAAATATAAACAAAAGTAGAATTTTTTTTGGGGAGACGGGCCAAATTTTTTTTTTCAAAAGAACTAAATGGTAGACTTTTGCCAATATATATTTTTATAAATATTTTCCTATATATATATTTTTGTAATAACATATATACTAATTTTTAGAAAATCAAGTTGTCGAACAATAAATTTTATAAAAAAATTGATACTATATAACCAATTTATTAAATGCCAAAAGGCTAAACAATAAATTTTTATAAATATATTTGTCTAAAACTATAATTTTTTTAGATTATATATACTAATTTATAAAAAACCTAACTCACTAAATGGTAGACTTTTGCCAATATATATATATATATATATATATATATATATATATATATATATATATATATATATAAATTAATTAATTTATTAAATATTAAATAGCCAAACAATAAAATTATACAAATTTTTTTTAAATATTATTTTATATTATATGCATTATATATACACACACACCCATATGATTTAAAAAAACCAAAACCAAGGGAGGCCATGGGCCCCTTCCCCCTTTCGTAACTCTGCCCCTAAATGTATATAATATGTTGTATACTTACTAATAATAACATTTTTATTTTATTTTATTTTTTATATTTTTATATTTTTTTACTGCATATACATATATACATACATATTTATTATTTATTTATTTGTTTTTGTTTCATATATATATATATATATATATATATATATATATATATATGATTTTGTTTTTTTATTATTTATATATTATATCGTTAAGTGTTTTATTAAATACACACACTATTAATTTTATCCTTCGTCTGCTTGAGTTTGATTTTGATTTTTTTTTGGGAGCCTTGGAGTGGGCATCACTTCACCTCTTTCTCTCCCAAAACATATTAATTTATAATATAACATATATATACATATTAATTTTCTGGGGAATGGTCCCCACCCCGTTTTTCGACAGCTCATTGGATTCTTTTCTTTGGATCCTCTTCTTCTTCTTTTGCTATTGGGCCTGCTTTGTTCTTTGTTGCGCTCCTTAGTAGAAGTTTTGGAGTAGCCTAATTGGGATGACCTCGCAGAAGTTTTCTTGGGCTTTTCTGTTCCATGGGTAACAAGTGCAATTTCTTCATCATTGGCTGGGACAAGACTAGAAAACTGCAAAGGATGCATGAGATAAGATGTCAGCCTAACAATATAGTACATTAAATATTGATATTACACAGAATGACATGATATTACACATAAAGCTAGTATATTACACAGGACTATAGTATATTACACAGAACGGGCAATATATTACGCAGGACATTAATATATTATACAGTAAGCAAGAATATTACATAGTAATAACAACAAATTAGACAGACAGCTAGAACATTGCACAAGATTAAAAGAAACTCACCTCTTTCCCTTCTAAGGATTTTAAAAGCGGACTGATTGATGACGCCTTGATGAATGTACTCTCCCCATAACATAGTATACGGGGTGTCCGACCAATGCGTTGCTTCTTCACGCTTCCAGACACCTCGTAGAACCAGACAATGAGGGTGTTTAAGCACCCTTTCAGATATTTGGTGGTGTTAGAGGGGGGCACGGGCAGAGTTTCAACCCGGCAAAAACTGCTGGGTCAGCTGACCGGGCGGGCCGGGCCGGTTACTGGTTGGGTTTTCCCAACTCGTGACCCGGCGGGTCAACCCACCGGGATAAAGCCCGGTTTGGAACCTGGTTGAATTTTTTTTTAATAGCCATTGAATTTTTTTTTTAACTTTTCAAATTCAAATTAAAAAAATAAAATAAAATAAACAAAAAATTTAAATTTTAACAAAACTTCTATACAAACCCCTCATCCTCACCCTATTTAGTTTTTACCAACTATTACTCTTCTCCAATTCTCTCTTTTTTCATTAATTCTTCAAGCATAATTCTTGAAGCCTTGGATACTTGGGGTTTTTTATTTTTGGAGTCTTGGAGTTGAAGATTTGGAGCAACTTGAGATATTTTTTATTTTATTTTCTTTTTAAAGATCTCCAATTAACAAGGTTAGTAATTATTTACATTTTTTTGTTATTAATTGTAGTTTTGTTATTATCTTAATTTCTTAGAATAAATTGAGCATTGAATATTGGAAATAAGAATATAATTTTTTTAGCATATTTGTGATGTCTTTGAATTTAAATATGTACACTTGCTTATCATAGTTTTCTACTTGCAAACTCTAGATAAATAGTAGTAATAATGATAATTTAATATTTATTATCATTCTTTTTAATTATGTACTCTTGTAAAATTTTTATTATGTATTTTTGTAAACAAAAAAATTGAGATTATCATATATACTTTTCAACATTATCCAACTTATAGAAAAAATTTAGATATTTTGAAATACGTATTATTTTGATCCATAATAATAATAATAATTTTAAAACTAAAATTTTGTTAAAGATGTGCATGTAATATCATGATTTTTCATTGGTATATGTGAAAACCAATCATTTTTTTAATTTCAAATATTTAGTTTCTTGCCATTATTTAATTTTGTTAATTTTTGTTATTAGATTTTTTATTTGTTATTTCTTACTTTGCTTGTTATGCTATTTTTCATTTGTTTTTTTTTTTACGTTTTTATTTTATTTTTTGCATTATTTAATTTTATTATCTTGGTGTTTATTTATCTATACTTGTTATTCTAGAGTGTAATTTAAAAAAAATAATTAATTTTAAAACCATTCATTTTTTTAAAATTTCAAATATTTAATTTCTTGCCATTATTTAATTTCGTTAATTTTTGTTATTAGATTTTTTATTTGTTATTTCTTACTTTGCTTGTTATGCTATTTTTCATTTGTTTTTTTGTTACGTACTTTTTTATTTTATTTTTTGCATTATTTAATTTTATTATTTTGGTTTCTACATATTTTATTTATTTAGTTTGTTTATTTATCTATAATTGTTATTCTAGAGTGTAATTTAAAAAAAAATTTTAAAACCATTCATTTTTTTTAAATTTCAAATATATATATTTATTTAATGTGATAACGCTTGGATAATAATGAAATAAAAAATAATTTGGATAGGCATTATTAAGATAATCATGCACGTGAAACAAAAACAAAAATAATTAGTTTGTCCTCTATGACTTACACATGGACCACTGATGCTAATTAATGTATTAATTTTTGGTTATTGTAGAATAATTTAGTGTGAATTTTTTTTTTCATTTTTACATATTATTTGCATTTGATGTTGATTTCCTTTCTATTTACGTGCATTATTTTATTTGATTACCTTTGCATATTAATTTTGTTTGTTATTTTTTTTAATTTCTTGACCTTATTTAATTTTGTTAATTTTTGTTATTAGATTTTGTATTTATTATTTCTTACTTGATATTTTCTTGTTATGCTATTTTTTATTTTTTATTTTTACGTTTTTTATTTTTAATTTTGCCATTATTTAATTTTATTATCTTGGTTTCTACATATTTTATTTATTTGGTTTGTTTATTTATCTATAATTATTATTCTAGAGTGTAATTTAAAAAAAAATGTAATTTTAAAACCATTCATTTTTTTTTTAAATTTCAAATATATATATATATATATATATATATATATATATATATATATATATATATATATATATATATATATATATATATATATTTAATGTTTTAATTTTTAGTTATTGTAGAATAATTTAGTGTGAATTTTTTTTTCATTTTTACATATTATGTATCTACATTATTTAATTTAGTGTGATATTTACTTGTGTTTTTTTTAAATAAAATGCATGTAATTTTAAATAAAATGAATGTAATTAATATTTGTAGACTTGTGGACTTGTTTATTTATTTATTTTATTTTGCAAGTGGAAACATGTTACAATTGTCGGCAACAAACATTGAAATTCAAGTGTGCACAAATGATTGGAAGCGTGCACAAGTTCGACAACAAGAAGCAGAGATGGGAAGTTCAGAAGAAAGTGACTTTTTTTCACTGATAATATGATGAGCACAACAACAGCCCCTAACACCGAGCAAGAGCCTGAACCTGACGTCGACGGATAGGTAAGTGGTGGCAACTCCAGTATAAGGTAAGAGAACTACGTTGGCTTTGATTCCCCTTACACCCAAGAGGATACGTAGGCAACTTAATTGAACAAGTAAAAGAATTAAGTGCAAGCAAATATATATATATATATATATATATATATATATATATATATATATATATATATATATATATATATATATATATATATATATATATAAAGTATTTATAAACCATCATTTTATACATAATAATCAAATAATGCATCCTTACAAAAATAAAAAATAAAAAAAAATGAAAATGTGAAAAAAAGACGACCAAATATAAGCCATGACTATGATTTTTTTTCTTCATATAATATAATTTTATAACTTAAAAGAATATATAAACTATTTAATTCAATAAATAAACAAACTTAGTGTAATTTTTTATTATTATTATTTTTAATTTATTTTGAGTGGTTTCAAATTATTCCAATTTATTAAAATTGTTTTAAACTATTTCTTATTTTTTATTTTTTTAAGAATTTATTTTGAAGTCTTCTTTTTGTTTATAATGTTTTAATATAAATACATAAAATTTTCATAGGGTAGTTGGTAACAATGTTTGTAGTGACCTAAGTTCAAATCCCACCCATAACATTTAAATTTATTTTTCATTTTTTATAGGGTAGTTGATAACAATGTTTGTCAGGCGGTCTCACATTCTCAGTACGGCCGACCGGGTCAGGCGGGCTCGGCACGGCGGGTTCTTGGCTATTCTGGGCCAGGTCTGAGTCACAAGTTGATGACCCGTGACCCGGCGGGTCTTCAACAGTAGCCGGGCTGGTTCCGGGTCGAGCCTGCTGGGCCCGGTTAACCGGCCCGTGCCCCCCTTTAGGTGGTGTAGGCCCTTGACAACACAGCTGCACCCGTGCGACCGTTTTGGGAAGGTCCATCAGCCACTTATGGATGTCATGTGCCCAGGCGTAGTTGTCAATAGTCTCTAGGTTGTTAGCATACTTGGCTACGAAGATGGGGGCATTTAGGGAGGTGTTTATGAAGAAGGTGGTTATGAAGAACACGACGAGGAGCTTCACAGAAGTCTCGTCCGTTACGGACTTTCCTCGAACAAGTCTGAACAGGTTATCCTTGATGCCATCAGGATGCTGATTGTGCATTTTGTTTAGGTAGGCAAGTTCAAAGTCAGATGAGTCCCCCTCGTTCCTAAAGGAGACAATCTCTTCCACGCGAGGGACACCCATAACAACCGTGACGTCCTCTGGCCTGAACGCCAGCATGCTGTCTCCAATCTTGAACTGTTTGGTTTGGTCATTGTATATACGGAGCAGCGCTTCCATTACCCCCTTCTTGGACCACGCGCGCCAAGTCCATTAGGTGCGCAAAAGGGGTCCGATGAAGGATCTGCTAGTGCGTATTGTTAATTTCTTTTTTTCAATCCCTCTCTCATCTTCACGACAGTGGCCAAGTAACACCTATCATTGACCAGAGTGGAAGCCATTTATGTATTCAATTGAAATTGCACAAAATCATTAGATTTTACACAGGAGAAGGATATTTTTCACAGGAGGAAACGTATATTACACAGAAAAACCCAAAAACCACAAATAATACACACAAAAGCTTGAAACCCATATTGTCGAAAGTTGGATTCTATACAGGAAACCCAAAAAAATACAGACGAAAAGCACACACTAACAATATGTAGAAACTCGATCGACTTATCCTTACCTTTTCGCTTGTGTTTTGGCTTACAGGAAGGCTCATGAGTTTGTGGGAACTTCGGTCGAAAGCCGAGAGTGCGAAGAGAAGAAGAAGAATGATTTCCGCTACTATGCGGCCTATAAGGATAAGACCAAGAGCCGCATAGGCAGTTACGAGCGATGAGGTTTCCAACGCAAGTTAAGGGTATTTTCGTCATTTCCCCATCTTTGGATTTTGGAAATTGAACAAGGGTTAAAGATGACATTTCCATGGCCAGTTAACGGCATCTTAACCCCTGTTAGTGCATTTGGATTTGATGAGAATTTTTTTGAAAAGGAGGGACCTCTGAGGAATAAGAAAACCTTAAGGGCGTTTGGTTTCACATTACCGCCTGTTACGTGGTAATGTGGCTGTTACGTGGTAATCTTTTCAGATTACCACGTTTGGATGGATGGTGGTGGTAATATTGATGGTAATGTGTGATTACCAACTTTGGAAGATTACCAAGAAACTTGGTAATCCCATTACCACCAAAATAGGTGGCTATGTTGGATTACCAAGTGGGTGGTAATCTTAAATATTTTTTGGACAAATATACCCTTTGTTTAAAAATAATAATTTTCATATTTTATTTGTTGGATAAATAAATTAAATTTAAATAACATTAATTTGGGAATATGTTTAGCTTTGAAATTTTAATTTTTTATCAAAAATTTTATTTTACTTTAATAAATTTAAATTTGCATAAAACGGTAAACATAAGGGTATTTTGGGAAATTTAGAACATTACCAAATTGATTACCATTTAATATGAGTTTTCAACCAAACATGGTTATCATAAATTACCACGACATTCCTAGGCATATAACATTCCCGTTCTTATTACCACGGTAATCTCATTACGTGGTAATATATCATTAACGCGAACCAAACGGGTTATAGGTAATTACCTGTTTTTTTTAAACTACAAACGGGTTATTTAAATTAAAAAATTCTTAAATTAAAAAATTATTAAATAATAATGAACCAATCATTTTACAATGTAAAAAATAATAATAAAAGTTAATTTAATTAAAAAATATTTATGTATATCTATACAAAACAAAATTGTGAGAACCAAAATATGAAAAAAAAATCACATGTGATTGCAATTTTAAATATTGCTTGTTATTTTAATAATAATAATAATAATAATAATAATAATAATAATAATAATAATAATAATAATTTTTAAAAAATAAACGGATTTTCAAAAGTTAATAAATTTTAGAAAAATAGTAACAATTACTTTAGTTATTTAATTTGATTTCCCTTATTTAGGAATTATAAAGACATTTTATGATATTGAAGTTTGTTAGCCCATGATGGTATTGTTGGTTTATATCACAAAAATCAAAGATATCATCAAAAACATGCGGAAGCAATAATAAACTTGCGATATAGTCTAATTGGTTTAATGAACACCATAATTTTAATTAATTAATTACAAAGGCCTAGAATATTACCTCGTAATGTTTGAAAGCCTTTCTTTGATGTGTTGAATTTGTTTATTAGACTGTCGTAGATCTTTCTAGCGTTGAACGAAGGTCCCACGTCTCTAGATCACACGCTGGGATTAGGAAACTATCTTCTTCTTCTTCTTCTTCTTCTTCTCCAAAAGGAGGCTAGAGTTAGAGAGGAAGAAAGAGTTTGGGGATTCTCACACTAGAGAATTAATTAATTTTCTAGGGTTAGAGAGGAGTCATATTTATAGAGACTTCATAAAACATGATAAACATTATTCAATTATGAGTCCTATTCAAAATATGAACCTTCATAATATGATAAACATCATTATAGAAGTTCTATTAGAAATATGAGTCCTGATCTAACTAAAATCACTTTTGTCTTTTAGTCCTTATAATTTTGATTATCTATTCGACTCCATCGAATTTAAATCAAAATTTAAACTCAAGACAAAAATCCTAGACCAATTTACAATTTAAGTTATCCCATGAAGTAAAATTGTAAATTGACAATTTTACCCCTGCACTCAAAACAAGATTGATTCTTTTATCCCTTTAAGCGTGTCTCCCTAGGTTCATTCCGATTGGCAATGGGAGGATACCAAAGAACGTGGGTGAAACCTAGCCAGCCTCGTGGCCCCACGTCGTAACCCAACCGAACACGAATGAGTAGATCATTACAAACCTTTCCGATTATGATTACCATATGTGTATAAACCTTTCGTTCTTGTTTCCCAACCGAGTGAGAGCCACGGTAATTGTCAAACTCACTGAACTCGATCATATGCAAATAGCTATAGTAAGGTGAGATTACCAAACTACCCTTCGTGTCCCACACGATTAGTTTGACTGCCTTGGCCAAGGTCTTCTAATCTCACATACTTATAATCGCATAGGATACTAACTCTTTTACTTCCGAGAGAACGAATTCCTTCTTGGTGATCACTCACAACTGCTACTTGCCCAACATAGTCGCACTTCGAGGTGGCCCTACCAAAAGGTAAACTGAGCCTAACGACTCTAGTAATAGACTAGACGTCACAGGTACATTGTGATCATGATACCTCAGGTCTAAGGTCCACTCATATAATCATAACCAACAATCCCAATCATTGACTGTCAAAGAGTAAAACCCATGTGATTGGTTTGTTGTGAGTCATGTTCGAATGCATCAATCCCAGTGATGCATTTATGACATATACTCCCACTATTTCATAGTGTTCAACTAGCACTCTTTGTCAAAGTACATGTCATACAAATTCTTACGAACCATTAACGCCCAATTAAAGGTTATCTGATTTGCGAACTATTTAAGTGTATTAGAACCAAACCCTTCTAGTGCTCTCCTCTTTATCCCACAAAGGGTAGAAGGTTTAACTTAATACACATGGACTGTGATATTCAAAACTAATTATAATACCATCACAAGATTTATATGAATATCAAAATAAATGCCTATAATAATAAGAATGTATAATATAAATGAAATGCCCTAATACAAGAATCCTCGTTGGCATTCGAGGGCATAATCCCAACAATCTCCCACTTGCACTCAATGCCCACCACTATGGTATCTACACCCATCTTCTCAAGATGTTGATCAAACACGGCTTGTGATAGTGGCTTGGTGAGTGGGTCAGCTAAGTTATATATACGCTGAGGCTATTTTCTAGATGGCTATGTCGCCTCTTCCAACGATCTCTCGAATGTTGTGGTACTGCTACTCAATATGCTTGGATTTACCGTGAGACCTTGGTTCCTTCGCCTGCGCTATAGCTCTTATTGTTGTCACAATAAAGTGATAACAAGAACTTCACATTTGGAACCACCAGATGTTCTATCAAGAACTTCTTAATCCAAACAACCTTCGATGCAACCACATATTCAGTCTCAATGGTGGAAATTATAGTAGGGCCTTACAACTATTTCATCTTACTGCTTCACCATTAAGAATGAATATAACTAAACCCTTAAGTGGATTTCTAGTTATCAATATCAGACTGAAAGTCCAAATCTGTGTAACCATCCACACTTAACTCTTCATTGCTATAGATTAGAAGCATATCTTTAGTCCTTAAATACTTCAACATACACTTCATAGCTATCCAAAACTTCTTCCCTGAGAAGCGCATGACCCTACAAACAAATAGGCAAATCTATGCATAGAACGAATCATGTCCAACAAGGTTCGATTCCTATGCTCAACTGCCCTATTCAGTTTGAGGAGTCGCTGGTGGTGTTAGTTGTGAAACTATCCCATGTTCTTAAGTGAAACTCAAAATTCATATACACGCCACCACAATCCCATCTTAGTATCTTTATATAATGACCAATTTGATTTTCCACTAAATCCTTATACTCTCTGAACTTGTCAAAAGCATTTGACTTGTTCTTCATTAAGTACACATAACCACACCTACGATGAACATCGGTAAAAGTTATGAAATAGGATAAATCTGTGTGAGCCATATCATTGATTAGCCCAAGAACATCGGTGCGCACTAAATTTGCTACCCTCTTAGGATATCCAATGAAAGGGGATTTGGTCATCTTGCCAAAGAGAAAAGACTCACATGTTGGATATGGATCCAATCCCAATGGACCTATGAGGTCATCCTTGTCCAACTTATGAATCCTTTGTTCTCCAGCATGACCTAATGCCATACAAGTTTTGATTTATCTCATGCCTACCATGTCTTTTACTTATAACATTCACAACACATATATTATGAACATTTAGATAATATGATCCATTTAGTAAAAAGGCATTGCCAACTAATTTGTTTTCAAAATAAATATCACAATTAGTTTTACCAAATTTAAAGAGATATCCTTTTCTGACTAAAACTGAAAAGAAACAATATTCTTTAACCCATTTGGCAATACTAAACAATCCTCTAAAACTAAGACATGTTCAGAATATAAATAAATAGAAGTAGATCCTATGTGAGTTGCTGCGATACTATGTCCGCTTCCCACGTTGATCATCACCTCTCGTTCACCCAGCTTCCTTCTTCTTTCCAGATCCTGATTCATAATACAAATTTGAGCACTAGCTCCAGAATCAAGAATCCAAGAAGTAGAAAATACAGAAATTGAACAATTTGTTTCGAAAACAAATCGTTTCATACCTATAGCGCCACTTGCTCTGAGCTTTGGGCAATCCCGCTTCCAATGACCGGCCTCGCCACAATGGAAACACTTGCCCGCTTGCTTGGAGCTCTCACCCGCACGAACTGTAGGAGCCTTACCTTTTTTCTTACCCACTCCTCCCACAGTTTTGGGAGCCAAAGCATTGTGCTTCTTGGCCATCTTTTTCTTCTTGGGCTTTGAGGGCCTAGAAGTAGAGATAGTCAAAGCGACAGCATCCTTCTCTTTAGTCTTCATTTGAGACTGAGTACTCACTAGTTTGTTAAGAAGACCAGCCAGTGTGCACTCAATATCATTCATGTTAAAATTAACAATAAAGTGAGAGAAGGAATCAGGAAGAGACTGCAAGATGAGATCAACCTGAAGGTTGTAGTCCATGGAAAAGTTAAGAGCTTCCAACCTCTCAATCATAGAGATCATCTTGAGGACATGCTCTCCAACTTCACCACCCTCATTCATCTTTGACCCAAAAAGCTCCCTCGATATTTCATATCGAGCAGTCCGACTATGCTCTCTATAGAGCTCCTGCAAGTGTAACAGTACCGATCTTGCATCACTTATCTTCTCATGAGAGCTTTGTAGATCACTGCTCATGGAGGCTAACATATAGCTCCTCACTCGCATGTCGTCCTCAAGCCATTTTAGATAAATGTCTTGTTCTTCCTTACTTGCCTCGGGTGGAGGTTCGGTAGGAATATCGGCCTCAAGAATGTACCCGATTCGCTCTAAATTGAGGATTATCCTCAAATTCCTGAGCCAATCTACATAATTGAGCCCGGTAAGGACATTTTTCTCAAGCAAAATATTAAGTGGGTTATGAGTTATATTGAGAAATAAACTACAAGAAAATAAATACCAGATTATTAGTCTATTTATATTATACTCAAGTTATATTTAGGTCTTTAAATAAAACTTGGCTCCCACTATATTTTTCGCAAACCTACACTCCCACTGTAGAAATCGGAAATCCTCGTTGGTAGGATTTCGTAGTGAGTGATTGTGTTCTCTATTAAATACAATGGAGCTCAACTCATACAGTATAATTGCACCACTAGAGTTAATAAAGTGGCGTCCCATGCCAACCTATTCCATAGGTAGTCCAATCAATTTTGGCCCATAGTTTACCAAGCCTCAACCCATACAGTTTAATTGGCCTGTAAATTATCTAAGTCAAGCCCACCAACTTCTGTCAATCTAACAATTGAATTCCACCCCCTCAACCCATACAGTATAATTGGGGAGGAATTTGTTTGGACTGACGGCATCCAATGCACTAAAGGTTCTTAAAATTATAAGCGAATACATGACCCCCTCATACAGGGAAGATATCATGCACCCTCATATTTCTAATCACCTAAAGCTTGGTGGAGAGCCAGGACATCCCGTGCCCTTCAACTTAGTGTTTTATTTTTTTTGGGAGAATTTATGTTATTAATTAGGTCTCACATTACATCACTCATACATGTATTAAATATGACATACATACATATTCAAACCATCACATGCATACGATCATGAACATCCAAGATTAACCTCATTTAATAGGTTATTCTAAAAATAAAATCCTAATCTATTAAATGGCTTTGCGCTCCATACAAAAAGACTTCACACCGGGCTTCTTGCTCCACGTATTCTAATACTTAAAAACAGAAATCATGTTTAAAAAAATGAAATTAAAAATTCAACTCCAAGACTTTCAAGAAGATATGAAAGGGTTAAAATAAATGATTAGAGAACATAGACAACAAAGAATGAAAAAGCTAAAACTCATCTCTGAAGCAATTTTATAAGTGAAGTAGATTATTTTTAAGAAAGTAATTAATGATCAATATGAACAATTAATAGCTGAACAAGAAATATTAAGATTATATAATATTTCTTTTGGTGAGGGATGGCCATCTGTTAGTTAACCAATTGACTTTTCTATTTAATTTATGTACAAATATACTTTAATATATGCTAATATACATAATATTATAGTACATACAAAAATACTATAGCATATACTATATAGTATAATATATATCAACATATATCATAATAATAGAGTATACTATATAATGTATATGAACAAGTGTTTATGCTATTAATATTTATGTGTTTAATAAATAAATATGCTTTTTATAGTATATATATATATATACAAACTATATATACAAATCTGATGATGTTCGTAGATTAGTCGTTGGATTTAGATTCAATGGCCACATCTTCTCTACAGTGTCCAACGTAATGCATATGCAGTGCCCGCGTATTGATGTATTCATAACCATTAGATTAACATCCAAACAATACATAAGTGTTAGTTCCGCCGGTGTGGTTTGTGGGTTAAAAGATCACTCAAACACTCAAAGAAAAACACACACAAACCAAACAAGAAAGAGACACACAAAGTTGGTAACCCAGTTCGGCGTTAACTCGCCTACGTCTGGGGGGCCAAGCCCAGAGATAAACAACCCACTAAAAGAGGTGATAAAACATGAGTACAAACACTTGTCACTCATACTCACAAACTAAGATAACTGCCCTCTCTAGATTGTCTAGTGCCTCACTACTCCCTCTTTCAAGAGTCGCACCCAATCTCAGACCAAGGTAGTATATATAGACGTCTCACCGTCCCAAATATAGCGCATACCTCTTTTAGAATCTCCGCGGCTACTATCTTTAGAACCTTCCGAAATTAGCTATTGCAACTTTTGTTGTAACATATGTTGCAACATGGCCTTGACTGCTGGTTTGACTGAGTTCTGATCCCATTGCTAAGCTACCTCAAGACCCATCAACCACCTGGTCATGCTTAGTCCGAGTCGATGCAGCCAGATCACCCGATCCTGACTACCGGCAACTAACCTCCCTCCTTAGTTCCTCACCACACAGTCCCCTCACAAGGGGCACACTTCTTTGTGCGTCTTCAAGAAACTTTCCAAACTTGATCTTCACTTCACCCAAGTTTGGTCTTCAAATCTTTTATCAAAGATCTTCAATCAATCAGCTCAATCATGCCAAAAATAGGTATGTCTTCAATCATACACTTAATAGCCTTCAACCAAAATCTATTAAGGCTTTTCAAATCATATCTTCAATATTTTTCAAATCTTTCCATTGATAGATATTTCTTCATTTAAACTCCATCCATATTTAGTCTTCAATCACATCTCCTAAATATGATTTTGATGAGATCTTGCTTTCAAGTTGTTGCTTGCTTGATCCACTTGCCAAAAATAGCTTCATCAAGATCTTCAAAGATATTTGCCTCCTAGTCAAGCCACCTTGTATGTCACCATGCTTACATGTCATTATCCATGCCACGCCACTATGGTTGCCACGTCATCTTGACTAGGTGTCAAATCATGCCAACTTAAAGTGCTCTTGCACTAACAATAAGCAATCTTTATCGTTCAATCGCATTTGCACCCCTTGAAATTAATAAACAAAAACCCAAGCCCCACCTTTCACAGTGTGAGAATACTATTCAACACACTGTTTATCACTCCCCTTGTGTCACTCTTCTTTTCTCTCTTATTTTTTTTCCTATGTGAACGTTCTCCATAGGGATATTTTGCCTACACATAAAGCCAAATATCTCTTTATTTAGCATGGGAAAAAAAAATTGGCTAAGCCATAGGAGTTGGCCCCACTAAAAGGATAAGTCTACATAAGAGGTCTAGTACGTACTACTCTACCCGGTTCTTTTTATTTATGCATTTTAACTAAAAATATTGGTCAAATTTAGTTTTTAATTTAAAATTTATAAAAATTATATTAACTTTCCAATATTAATTTTATTTAAAATATGATTTAAAACATCTATAGTTGAATATATTTTATTGGAAATTATACAAATATATTAAATATAAAGGGTAAATTTGAAAAAAATAATATTTAATGCTGGATAATATTTTTAAATATACAAATAAAAAAATAAAAAACTCTAAAATAAAGCAAGTAAAAATAATTCTAAAATAGTATTAATTTTATTTAACAATATATGTTTTTCTTTCCCCCCATGATTTATTGCATGTTGATTGGTTTTGTTGCTCGGTGTCCAGCCAACATTCCAAAACCTCGTCCCTCAATATTTACGTGTGTGTAATTGGTTTTTTATAAGGTTTTTTGAGGTTTTTTGTTTGGTTAGTGATTTTCTTTGCTGGTATATTTGGTATTTGTTAGTTTGTTATTGTTTTTAAGGATTTTTTAGTTTTTTTAAATGATATATATATATATATATAGGGTGTTTGTTTGTTTTTGGTTTTTTAACCTTTTCAAGGGGATTTCTTAAGGCTGTGTTTGATTGGCAATTTTTTCCATGGAAAATTTTTCCACAAAGCAGGTCACGTGACCACTTTTTCCTCAAATTTGTGGAAAAATTTCCTTTCCCAACCCAAAGAAAATTTTTCCATGGAAAATTGAGAGGGTTATTTGAAAAATAATTAAAAAAAACCATCGAGATTTTTGGATTAAAAAACCGAAATATCAAATTTTTTAAAAAATAATAAACCAGGAAAAAAAGAGAGATAAATATGTGTCGTCGAAGATCCGTCTTGAATTGTTATTTTGCTTCAATGGAAGAAATATGTGTACTTTGAATTTTTTAGTTGGAATACTTTGAAACAATAGACATATTTGCAAAGATAATTTGGAATTTTGTGATTTACCATATCAATTTTTTTAAGTAATATAAATGACTTATGTTATTTGAATGATTTAGTACAATGATTTTTTAAAGTCAATAATCCATCAATAATTTTTTTTGGAATGATCACAAAATAGAAAAAACCGTTGATTAGGATTAATAGCATTTTAGGTAGCTAAAAATACAATTTCCTTGGAGAATATAAAAAATTTTCCATGGAAAATGTAATTATTTTCTGGGAAAATTGATGCAATCAAATAACAAATGAGAATTTTTCCATGTAAAATGTTACATTTTCCATGGAAAATAGGAACAATCAAACAACAAAATAAGAATTTTTCATAGAAAATTCTTGATTTTCTAGCCAGAAAATAATGTCAATCAAACAACCATTTTTTTGTTTTCCATAGAAAATTTTTCCATGGAAAAATATTTCATAGAAAAATTTTCTTTTCCACAAATTTTCCATGTTGTAATCAAACATAAATTAAATGATATTATATATAGCTAGTATATTCACATGAACCCCCCAAATTTAAAAAAAAAAAGTAAGATAATGAAAATGAGAGAAACAAGAATAGAATGTTTTATGAATAGTATAATGAATGTGCATGAGTATTGTACCGTGTACCGCTTCCAAATGAGTTGTGAAGTTGTGCCTGTTGTATTTTATTTTATACATAGTAGAAATAGATTTGGACGGTTGTGGTTGATTAGGTTATTGTGCGAGCATTATTGAACGGTTCAGATCAAAATACTGTATATCTTATTTTTCACCGTGTTACTATTCATAAGCACAGTAATTAAAAAAAAATCGCACAATCCGTTGGATTTTCATCCAATGGTTGATGATCATCATCCGTAGAATTTGAATTGACAAAACCACATAGAAGATGCACTATATATATATACACACACACATGACTATACGAGGACTGCTATTTTAGGGACATTGTTAGAATGAATGTACCTTTACTAACCATTGGATTTGAATTCAACGGTTGACAACATCCATTCCAATAAATAGTACAATATTGTCAACAGTTCTATATAGGATGAACAGTGCTCTTATAAGCAGAAGCACAGTAAAACAATGAAAAATATAGTATTTTCATGTCAACTAATTGATCTTGATCACAATTGGGGAAAAAATAAAATTCTACAAACCTACCTTTATTTGTACCTTTTTTTGGTATATATTTATCATAATAGGATGAACAATGATTTTATGAGCAGTAGCACATGAAAAAAAATGGGATAAATAGTATTTTCATCTCAACCATTTGATCTTGATTGTAACTGTAAAAAACTAAATCCCATCCACCCACCCTTATTTGCATCCTCTTTTTTTTATATTTGTCATTTGCCCACCCATCCACCTAGGGTTGGCAAATATCCTCATACCCTAGTTGACCTGACTTTAAAGGGGAAAACTCGTTTTGACTGGGTTTCGGGTTGGGTTTGGGTAAAACCCAACTTCTATGAAGTGAGGGTAGGGATGGGTTTGGAGATTTTGATACCTGACCCGAACTGGAAACCAACTAGAATTGAAAATTACTAAAACACACACACACATATATTACCAATATGTTTAACAACTTAACAATTTAGGGTTTTTGATTTCTCCTCTTGTTTTGGTCTTGTAATTTTAGCAATTTGTTTAATGATTGTGATGTCATTGTGATGTGGGTTCATTTGTATTTATACCAATATACCAATGCCAAATTTGAAGTGGATCCGGTTGACAAAAATGGGTTGGTGCACATAAGGAGCTGTCAAAACAATTAATACTTGGTGCGAATCAAAGAGACATTAGATTTTGGCTGGATTGCTGCAACTACTGAAAAGCCAGAGGACGACCAATCCAAGGAGTCTTGCACGTTGTTCAAGTTTATCACTGAAGACATTGTAAGCAATACAACCCGAATAGAACATATCCAATCAGGATGCTATTTAGTGAAAAAGTCATAATAAATACGTATGAGCCCACATCACAATGCCATTTGTATTTATTATTTAATGATTGTGATGTGGGTTCAAAATATACCAATGCAAACGTTTTATCTACATCGATAATAAAGCAATGTCATTGTGTTTACACACATTATGTGTGAGAACTAAGTGAGCATCCCAATTAAATACACAACACATTATGTCTCAACCTCAAACTGGATGAACCAGGTCCCGTTCACATGAGTGAACCGGTCTCAATCTAGTTTTAAGAATTTACAGCCATGCACATGGGTGAACCGAGCCTGGTTCGTATAAACTATTAAAAGTTTAATACCTAGGTAGTCAAAAGATTCAAAACCTAAAGTTTAATATTTTATACTTTTTATTTCAATTGAAAGTTTATCTCAATTTTAATGTTGGAAGAAATTCTTTGTGAGGTTTATTTGATTTAGTATTTATGAATATATTAATTTAGTTTATATCTCATGAGACTTCGATTTTAAATATGAGACGAGACTTACAAATTTAGGTAATGTTGGAAGATTGTTTGAGTCGGGCTTGGATTGGCCCATCAAATTTTGACTTTGGATTAGGTTTGAACACCTCACACAAAAAAAGTAAATACCCATGGGTTCACAACATGATGACGCTGTTTTATTACGTATGTAGATGAAACATCCGTGTTGTGTATTTAATTGGGATGCTCACTTAGTTCTCACACATAATGTGTGTGAACACTGTTAGTGCAAATGCACTTTAAGTTGGCATAATTTGACACCTAGTCAAGGTGACATGGCAAGCATGATGATGTGGCATGAATAATGACAAGGAAAGAAGGATGACATGGAAAAAATAATTGGCTAGGAGGCAAATATCCTTGGAGATCTTGGTGAAGTTATTTTTGGCGAGAAGCTGCAACTTTCATGAAGCCTAAATTAAGACACTTGTATTTTTGGCAAGTAGATGAAGCAAGCAACAAGTTTAAGACAAGATCTCATCAAGACTATATTTAGGAGATATAATTGGAGACTAAATATGGGCGGAGCTTAAATAAAGAAATACCTATCAATGGTATGATTCTGAAGACTATTGAAGGCAAGATTTGAAAAACCCTAATAGATATGATATGAAGTCTATTAAGGGTATGTTTGAAGATATGCCTATTGTTGGCAAGATTTGGATGACTGATTAAAGATCTTTGTTGAAGATTTGTAGACTGATCTTGGGTGAAGTGAAGACTAAGTTTGGTAAGTTTCATGAAGACACACAATGACGTGCGCCCCTTGCGAGGGGATTGTGTGGTGAGGAACTGAGGAGGGAGGTTAGTTGCCGGTAGTCATGATCAGGTGATATGACTGTATCGACTCGGACTAAGCATGACCAGGTGGTTGATGGGTCTTGAGGTCGCTTAGCAATGGAGCCAGAACTCAGTCAAGCCAGCGGTCAGAGCCATGTTGCAACATATATTACAACATAAGTTGCAACAGCTAATTTCGGAAAGTTCTAAAGTTAGTAGCCACGGAGATTCTAAAAGAGGTATGCGCTATATTTGGAACATTAAGATGTCTATATATACTACCTTGGTCTTAGATTGGTTACGACTCTTGAAAGAGGGAGTAGGGAGGTACCGGACAATTTAGAGAGGGTAGAATTCTTTGTATGTGAGTGAGAGTGACAAGTGTGTTTGTACTCTTCTATTTTTACCTATTTTAGTGGATTGTTGATCTCTGGGCTTGGCCCCCCAGACGTAGGCGAGTGGATGCCGAACTGGGTTACCAACGTCTTGTGTCTTTTCTTGTGTGGTTTGTGTGTGCTATTTTTTGTGCTTAAGTGAGAGAGTGTTCCTCTAAGTTCACAAACCCCTAACCGCCGGAACTAACAAATGGTATCAGAGAATAGGTCATCGTGTTAACTTTCTTTTCAAGGTCGGCGAGATCCTAGCTAGTTCCATTGATGGCCGGAAGAGAAGGTGCCTCCGTGACACGTCCTCCTTTGCTCAACGGCTCCAACTACCCATATTGGAAGGCAAGAATGAGGGCGTTCATTAAGTCTTTAGATGAGAGTGCATGCATAGCTGTTGAAGATGGATGGTTCCCTCCAACTCAAGTTGATGAAGACAAGAACGAGACTGTGAAGAAGAAGATAAATTGGAGTGCCGAAGTTATGAGAAGAGCAAATGCCTATGGGAAGGCTCTAAATGCAATTTTTGGAGGAGTGGACGAGAATCAGTTCAAGTATGTGGCTACGTATGAGAGTGCCAAAGAAGCTTGGGAGATTCTTTAAACGATTCATGAAGGCACAAACTTGGTAACAACCTCTAAACTTCAAATGTTAACTACCATGTTTAAAAAAATCTCAGGATGAGAGAGGAAGAGACAATAGCCACTTTCAATACAAAGCTAATGGATATTGCGAATCAAGCCTGTCAACTTGGAAGAAGTACTCCGATAAAAAGTTAGTGCAAAAGACTCTTAGGTCTCTTCCAAGAAGATTTGATGCAAAAGTGTCCGCAATAGAAGAGGCAAGAGACATCACAACTATCAGGCTTGACGAGTTGATGGGATCATTACAAGCGTATGAGATGAACCTGAACCCTGAGAGAAAAGTGGAAGACCTGGCTCTGAAGACAGAAGCAGTCAGACAAATGGAATTACAATAGACTGTTGTAACAGATGATTAGGATGAAGAAGATGGCGAGTTTGTTTTCTTATGAAAGAAGCTGCACAACATGTTCAGAAAGTACAAGAAGAAAGGTACCAGATTTCAAAAGAGAGAGGCTCCCAAAGAAGAAAAGGAAGAAACAGAGGATAGTCAATAGAAGATCAAGTGTTGGGAGTGTGGTGGTGTTGGACATTATCAATTGGAGTGTGCTAACACTCTTAAAAAGAAGGGGAAGTGACTCAATGCCAAATGGAGTGATGACTCAGACTACAGCATGGAGGAAAAAGAAGATGAAGACAAATGCAACCACCATATCTCTTTTCTAGCAGTCATAAGTGAGGCAGCATGCAAATTGAAACTTGTTGCAAAAAGTGTTACAACATCTGTCACAACATCAGATAGTACTGACAATGAATTCGATGAGGTGACTGAAAAAGATCTTCTTCTGAGTTACAAACTTATGCTCGCAAAATTTGATAAGATGATGATCTAAAACAAACATCTTGAGGAAGAACTTAAAGATTGTCAGAGGAAGTTGAGCCATGCCGAAAAGGTTCTAGATTCGATGAACAAGGGCACAACCAAGCTTGATGAAATACTTTCAGTTGGAAGATCAAGCAAAAACAAGAAAGGCATTGGCTATGTTGGAGAAACTTCAAGTGCCAAGGCGGAAGGAGCAGGAGTTATTTTCATTAAAGCATCTACTCAACAGAAAGTGGAGCAAGTCAAAGTCAAAAAGAAGCACATGAGAGAAGTGCCTACATGTTTTCATTGTGGAGAAGCCGGGCATGTAAGACCAAAGTGCTACAAATTAAAAGAAGACTTGAAGAATGGAAGAGTGGTTGGTCATGTGCAGGCAACTACCAAAAGAAAAGTCAGGAAAAACTATTGTAATAAAAAAGATGTGGATTCGAAAAGTTGAAGTGCCTAGAGATAATGCACAGTGCTCTACTTCAAAACATGAGATGATTGAAAAGCTGAATCAGAAGGTTATAAGATCAGATTGCAACTTGCAGAGCATTGACCGAGGACCAAAAAGGTCAACAACCGAAGTACCATGATGAATGAGAAATTTATATATAAATAAAAAAAAGGAGGTAAAAATAAATAAATAAAAGGGAAGTGAGTTATTTTTTTTTGAAAAATATGAAGAGGCGGCTTGGTAGTTATCATGTATTTAAAAGGGGCTCTTGTTTCAGAAACAAACCCTAAATTCCCAATTTGTTTTTCCAATTTTTTTTTTGTTTTCTCTGACGAAGAAAAAGAACACGAAGAAGAACCAATCGGACAACAGGATGAGGACCAAATGTTTGGCTTGCAGCGCTCGAGATACTCCACAAAAAATTGCTGCCAGAGTAGAAGAGAAAAACAAAAATCTGATGGAAGCCCGCCGAGAAGAGAAGAAGCAGAAGATCTCACAAAGGCTATCGTTTCTTGTGCTGCCAAGACTTCTGAACATGCTGGATCATCTTTCACTGATGTTTCTCCAGGATAGAAAGACCGAGATGACCTTCTCAGTTGGGTGAGAGACACCTTTCCAGGAGCGTAAATCAACAGTCCTGAAGGAGATGCTAGTTCCTCTACTGAATCAGAGGAGGGTTATCTAATGGAGCAACAGGAAATTGAAGAAAATGTTCAGGAAAAAGAAGCGTCTCTTGAAATTGCTGAAGAAATCGATGGAGAGAAAAGTGCAGATCCTCCAATCAGTACTGAAGAGGAAGTCGCCAAAGTTCTGGAAAGTATCCACTGTTTTCCTGAAGAAGAAGAACATGTCGCAGAAACTGTTGTAACACCTGCGACAACATCTTGAAGTTCTCATATCTCTGATGGTGTTCCTTTGAAGGAGAAATTGTCTAAAATATCTGATAAGAAGAAATTTGAGTCCTCCAAACATCAGAAGAAGAAAGGCAAAAAGGGGCAGAAGAGGAAGTCCTTTGCTGATACTGAAGTAAGTCCCAGGCCTAAGAGAAAGTGTACAGATAATGCGAAACAGGGGAAGAAGAAGTCCTCAACCGTTGAAAAGGGAATGAAATTGAAAGGTTCTCAAGGTACTGAAGCCACATCTCAGGGAAGAAGAAATCCACTAAGGCTGAAAAGGGCAAGAAGAGGAAGGCTTCTCAGGCTTCTGAAGACAATGATGAAGAAAGGTTTCGAGACAAGGAATCTAAGAATAAGTTCAAGAGGGTTGTAAAGAGAGGAGTTGTAGTTGAAAGATCAATTGATGATGCTGCATTTCTGAAGTATGGTTTGACTGACTTATTGAAAGAAAGAGGCCTGTACAAGTCAGCCACATTCGCTGAAGGGTATAGTCTGTCACTGGTCCAAGAGTTCTATAGCAATTTGCTGCCATCCAGCAAAGGAATTTCCAGGGTGTACATTAGAGGGAAGTGGATTCCGTTTACACCAACCACCCTCAACAAATTTTTGGATTTCAAGGCAGAATTGAAGGGAAACTACGAAAAAGAACTTGAAGTAAATGAAGAAGTCCTGAAGGAGATTACAGGAGATAGAACCGAAGCATGGGGAGAAGAGACTCGACTGCCAGCATCCTTGCTCACAGCTAAGTATAATGTTCTTTTTAGACTTGGCATTCTTAACTAGCTACCAGCTCTGCATAATTCAGGATTAGTAAAAGACCTAGCACTATTGTTGTACTCCATTGGAACTGGAAGGAAGATCAATCTGGGAAGATTAATATTTCAAAACATTGTGAAGGAAGCAGACAGCATGAGCACTGCAGGTTCTCTGGGCTATCCTGCACTATTGTCATACTATTTGTTGCAACACGGAGTATAACTCAAGAAAGGAGAAGGGTTTACTACAGTAAAGAAGCTGAAGATTTCACAGAGGCTGTTCACTCCAGGGAAGAAGATTGATCTACCTGTTGGTAGAGTGTCTACACCACCACCAGCCGAGGAAGATACTGAAGGATCAAGCCTGGCTACTGGGATGGAATACGAGAAGCTTCTGAAGGAACAAATTGAAGACCTCGAGAGGAGACAACGAGCAGCTTCTGCTGAACTATTCATCATGGCTCGACAGAAGCAGAAGCTTACAGCCCGCCTTGAAGCATATCAACGGAGGCCAAGGGAAGCTGATGACCAAGAGTCGTGAAGAAAGGGGGAGTTACAGAAAATGTTGCAACAATTTCCTGCAACAACTTTGAAGACTTCGTCATCAATTCTGTCACAAAGGGGGAGATGAATTTCTGCATCACCAGACTGACTATTTCTTTTTAGCTTTTTGTGTTAGTTTCTTTGTTTTGTTTTCTGGACATTTGGTATTGGTCTTTTTGTTTGGGACAAATCTTATTGTTTGGGACAATCCTTATGTTCTTTATGAGTTAGTATATTTGTTTCTCTAGTTGTATTTTGTTCGTGACAAAAATGTTTCATTCTATGTAAGCAACTTGCAGATACTCTTGTCAGGTATGTTGTCTGGTCTCCAGTAAATGTTGTAACTGGAAGTTGTAACAGTGTTAGTCCAGTCTGTGTCCCTGTTAAAAGTTGTAACAGGATGTTGTAATAGTGGTCAGTCTGGAGCAGAAGAAGTTGTGTCAAATTATGCCAAAGGGGGAGATTGTTAGTGCAAATGCACTTTAAGTTGGCATAATTTGACACATAGTCAAAGTGACATGGCAAGCATGATGATGTGACATGGATAATGACGAGGAAAGAAGGATGGCATGGCAAAAAAAATTAGCTTTGAGGCAAATATCCTTGGAGATCTTGATGAAGTTATTTTTGGCAAGAGGCTGCAACTTTCATGAAGCCTAAATGAAGACACTTGTATTTTTGGCAAGTAGATCAAGTAAGCAACAAGTTTAAGACAAGATCTCATCAAGACCATATTTAGGAGATATAATTGAAGACTAAACATGGGCAGAGCTTAAATGAAGAAATACCTATCAATGGTATGATTTTGAAGACTATTGAAGGCAAGATTTGAAGAACCCTAATAGATATGATATGAAGTCTATTAAGGGTATGTTTGAAGATATGCCTATTGTTGGCAAGATTTGGATGATTGATTAAAAATCTTTGTTGAAGATTTGAAGACCAATCTTGGGTGAAATGAAGACTAAGTTTGGTAAGTTTCATGAAGACGCACAATGACGTGCGCCCTTTGCGAGGGGACTGTGTGGTGAGGAACTGAGGAGGGAGGTTAGTTGCTGGTAGTCATGATCAGGTGATATGATTGCATCGACTCGGACTAAGCATGGCCAGGTGGTTGATGGGTCTTGAGGTCGCTTAGCAATGGAGCCAGAACTCAGTCAAGCCAGCAGTCAAGGCCATGTTGCAATAGCTAATTTCGGAAGGTTCTAAAGTTAGTAGCCGCAGAGATTCTAAAAGAGGTATGCGCTATATTTGGGACGTTAAGACGTCTATATATACTACCTTGGTTTCAGATTGGGTACGACTCTTGAAAGAAGGAGTAGGGAGGTACCGGGCAATCTAGAGAAGGTAGAATTCTTTGTATGTGAGTGAGAGTGACAAGTGTGCTTGTACTCTTCTATTTTTACCTCTTTTAGTGGATTGTGGGCGAGTGGACGCCGAACTGGGTTACCAACGTCTTGTGTCTTCTCTTGTGTGGTTTGTGTGTGCTATTTTTTGTGCTTAAATGAGAGAGTGTTCCTCTAAGTTCACAAACCCTAACCGGAGGAACTAACAAACACTTTAGACCAAAACCAAAATAATAAATACAAATGAACCCACATCACAATGAGATTGCTTTATTATTGTTGTAGATGAGATGTTTGCATTGGGCATTTAGTTGGCCAAGCTCACCTAGTTCCCGTGATTCATGTGTGGCCCACTTACAGATGCCGTGCTATTTTTCTAAATCATCAAAATTATCTTAAAACAAAGGTTGACAATGGAGAAACTCTCCCTCCTCTATAAAAGGGGAAGATTAGCCTCTAAGGAGGGTATTGGTTAAAAAAAACAAAAAGAAATCCCTCAGAGAACTTCTATCAAGTCCAAAGTAATCCTTGTACGTATATCTACTTTTCTTTGTTTTTTTATTTAATGTTATTGTTGACCATGTTCGTCATGAAGGGATAAAGCTTTATTTCAACCTCATCATGTTGCCTAAAAAAACTTTCTATTTTCTAGTAGAATTTCAAAATTGAAGAGTTGATTCTACCCCATATGTATATACTATTAATTTTTGTTAATGGTTTGATTGGGCTTTCTGTCCCAACACATATTAATTTATTATATGTAATATATAATATGTATAATGTGTTGTATACTTACTAATAATAACATTTTTTTTTATTTTGTTATAATTGTTTTTATATTTTTTACTGTATATATAATATTTTATTTTATTTTATATTTGGTTTTTTTGTTCTGATGTTTTTCATATATTGATATGATTTTGTTTATTTTGGTTTTGTTTTTATTTTTCACTTGGCTCCGTTCACTTGATTATTTTATTATTATTTATTTATTTATTTATTTATTTGAGAGTAGCTCCCACGGGCCACACGTAATTCGTTCTTAGCCATGGGTAGGGATGGCCACGGGGCAGAGGGGATGGGGAGTATCTCCCCACTCAGTCCCACATCCAGCCAGGGATTCCCCGTCCCTGACTCCTTGCCCGGGATGGAGAATCGGGGAGTAAGAATCCCTCACTCCCCGCCCCGGCCTCCCAACACAATTTTTTTTTTTTAAAATCCACTAATCTAATGTTCAAATTCATGAACTTAGAATTTTAGATACCAATTAAGACCCATCTTTATTAATAACAAACATGAATTATATTATATATTTTTTAATTTTTTATTTTAACACATTTCTTAAAAAAGACCAATAATCTAAGAAAAAAATCCATGAAATTAGATATTAATTGAGACTAATCATTACTAATAACAAAAATGGTGTTATATTATATATGTTTTTTATTTTTTTATTTCAATATAGATATATATAACATTTCGGGGAGAGGACTCCACAGGGCGGGGATATCACTCCCCACCCCGCTCCACTATAGTGACCAAGGAATTTTATTTCCTCGCAGGGAGGAAACAGGAGATTCCCCGCACCGAATGGGGCGGATCCCCCACGGGAGAGGAAATCGGGGATTCCCCACCCCATAGCCATCCCTAGCCATGGCAAATTAAGCTTGAAGAAACCCAACCACAGGGAATATTTTGCCTACACATAAACCAAATATCCCCTCATTTAATAGTTGTTTCATTACTAACCCCGGAAATGAGGTTAGTAATTATTATTATTATTATTATTATTATAAAAAATAAACAGAATTTTAAAAGTTAATAAATTTAGAAAAATAGTAACAATTCTTTCAAAAAACTTGGTTAAAAAACTACAAATAAGTCACTTTAGTAATTATAAAAGAAAAAAATGAGTTATATGCTAACTAAGCAATGATATAATAGCCCTAGCACCATTTTAAAAGAAAATCATGATAATTTCATATAAATATTTGCAATGATTTATAAAGCATCATTTTAGCATTGTTTTTGTTGGATGAAACATTGAAATTATAATATGAGTTTTGGTACAGCTAATTATATGTAGTGGCAGAACTAAAAGTAAAATTAAGGCGGTGTTGTATTCAAATTTAAAAAAATTATAAATATTAAAATTTTTATTAATTCAAATTTGAAATCAATATTTCAACAATATAAAATATGCATCCATATAAAAATTTGATTTACGTGTAAAAAATCTATCATATATATATAATTAGCAATTAACAAATAATACAATTAAAAAAAATTAACACAAATTCACAATATAATTCAATTTTTAAATACAATAATTATTTAACAAATAATCTAATGAGTAATCAAAATTTTCATAATAATTAATCACAATATATGTCAAACATTTTTCAAAACAATTTTTATATCATATAATCAAACAAATATTTGACAAATATCCAACAATTCTTCAACAAATATCAAATATTTTATATAAAAAATAATCACACAAAAAATTAAACAAATTAAATTAGATATAAAACAAATAGAAAAAAAATAAAAAAGACAAAACTTAAACTCACCAACTTGCAAAGATTTTTCTAGTGATTTTGAGAAAGCAACTGTATTTTTGTATGGCTCCTTTTTTATTTTTATTTATTATTACTATTTTTTATATTATTATCCTACAAAATTGATAATTATATATTGATAAACTCAATACAAAATATATCAAAATTTAAAATTTAAAACAAAAATATTTGAAGATCTATGTTTGGTTAGATATGTTACTTGTTATTATCATTCAACATCAATTTTATTTAATATAATAAATTTATTTTTTTATTTAATTTATTTTAAAATAGTGCGGGTAAAATTGAAAAAAAAATAAATAGAAAGAATACTCCTTCCATATGTGAATTACAATTATTATTATTTTAATAGCACACACACATACATTTTCATAGGCAAGAGGGTGCTCAAGCAGCCCTTGCCCCCTAAGTTCCACCTAATGCTATGTTTGGATTGAGGGCCGGTGAGGGAAAGTAAAGTAAAGCGAGGGTTTTGGAGAGTTAGAGTGAGTTCTTCCCTCGTTTAGATTGATATTTTTAATATAACGAAGGGAAAAGAAGGGTTAACTCTGACCCTTCGAAACCCTCAGAAACCCTACTTTTTTTGGCCCTTGATTTGGGGTGTTGGGGAGGGAGAATTTCCTAAAAATTTTAATTTTTTTTAAAAATATCTTAATACTCTTAAATTTTAAAATTAATTACATAGCGCTACTTCATATGTTTCTTCTTTCACTATTTTCAATTTAATTTAATTTTAATCATGTATTCACATGACACCCATCACAGATCCTTGTTTTTATATATTTATTTTTTGTTTGCTTATTTATTTATTTATTTGTTTATGTTGTGTTTTTGGTTTGTCAATTCATCTTTAGAAGAATTTATCTCAATAGAATTCTTTGCTATCCATAATTTATTCAAAGTACAAATAAAATTAATTATTTTTTGAATGAGAAAAAAACTAATAATTATCTAATTTAACATGATTATTATGCTATAAATTAAAATATTAGAATAAGATTACTAACAATATGATAAAGTGATTTTGTTATGATCCAATAGAGCTATAGGAGGAATTAGTCTTTAAATAATGTATGATATATTTCCAAAAGAAAAATAAATGGTGGCATTTGAGAAGAGGCAAAATTAAAGTATAAAAATCAAAATCAAAATAATAATGATAATTATAATAATTATAATAATTATTAAAAAAACCTACTTAAAAGTATGATTTTATTTGAGATATTTATAATGCGTGTGTTTAAATAGAAATAAGTAATTTTTTATTTTATAATACGGGTATAATTGGTAAATCATATAATTATATGTCATTTCCTTTCCTTTCCATTCCTTAACCAAACAAGGTTTATCAGGAAACCCTCCTTTCTTTTTCCTCCATACAATTTGTCTATCCAAATAAGGGTTGAACAATTCTTTTCTTTTCCCTTACTTTCCCTCCCCTTACTTTTCTTTCTACTTTTGAATCCAAACACTATGTAAGATTATATGGATGTGTAGCATGATTTATTAATGTATTGATGATGCGTTTAATAAAAATATCTTATTAAAGAATAAATGTCATTATGTGTTTTATATGATAATTTGATTATTGTTGGAGATTATGAAAAATATGTGAGATCGAAAATACGCGCACTGGCGTCATGTCGGTGAAGAGACACCGGACGATATATCGAATTACAAATGTTGTTTATGTTACTTTATTTTGTTTTTGTGGACTCTTTCATTCCTAATAGATGCAAGTCTCTATTATTAATTACCCTAGATTGAAATATTAGGAAACTCCGATTAAGGGCTTGTGTAAAAGTAAAGACAAGAAAATGACGCATTATAAATTTCATTATATATATATATATATGCTGTCGAAGCCTGTGCCTTATCACTGCATTGAATGCCTTGCTGCCTTGAGATGTACATCTCATTATCACATTGAAACTTGCCCCTGCCTCGAGATAAGCATTCTTGTCGTTAATTCAGAATGAGCATTTTTACCGTTTCTTCCGGATGAGTATTTTTATTATTTGACTAAAATTTACAACATTATAGGTGGTATAGGTCTTGTTTAAGGCTTTCACATATAGGAAATCGTCAATTGCTTTGGGCTTTGCTAACTTCCAATCAAAGCCCTTCATATCAACAGTTGCAAGTTGATATATATATATATATATATATGGACTTTGAATAAAAAAAGAAAAGAAAGAGAAAAGAAAAAAAATCAAATAAAAAGATATAGGAGGACCAAAATAAAAAAAATAAAGAAAGGTGTCACACTACTTATTATGGCGGGAAAAAAAATAATTAAAATTAAAATTTAAAAAGAATGAGAATATAATCAAGGAATTTTTGAGTTTAAAAAATTAAAATTAAGAAAAAAGAAAGGGATAAGGAAGAATTTTGAAATAAGAAATTTGAAATTTGAAATTTGAAAAAAGAAATTAAAAAAAAGGGGAGAGTTTGAGGATTTTAGGAACGAAAAAAGCATTAAAAGACTGAAAAAAAATACAAAGGGAGAGTTTGAAAAAAAGTGAGAAGAAAGAAGGAGAAGAAGACAAAGAGAAGGAGAGGACAGGGAGGTCGGAGAAGGTCAGGCAATGAGGGAAAGCCCATAAAGCAATTGGATTCACATAGCAAAAAAAAGAGAATCGACATGGTGATGGTCATGGCGTCTTCGGAGACCTTGCTCCTCCTCGTCTTAATCTCTTTTCTCCGATCCCAGGTTCCGATCTCCATTCAGAGGCATTGAGGAGATCAATAACCGATTCTTATGAAGAGAAACTTGAGAATCTAAGCATCGTCGGAGTCCGGCAATTGTTCTTCCGCTCCGATTGCTTCACACACGGCAAGCAAGATGAAGTTCATAAGCAGCTATGGTTTCAAGGAGAATGGAAGCATGCATGCTCTTGCATGCTATTCGTTCCTCTTGCACTCTCTTTTTCTCTCTCCGAACGCTACCACAAAATGAGCCAAAGAAAATCAAGGACAAGATGGAAGACGACAGCGTGGTGGTGACGATATATGGCTTATGCCGCTGTCACCACCCTAGCAAAACCCAAGAAGCCCCTTTGATAGTTCTCTTCTCTTATCCCAGATCTTGATCTCCATCCCAAGGCATTGAGAAGATCAATGCTAGTCGATGAAGTTCTTCGTCAAATTGGCTTGTCAGTAAGTAAGATGATGTTTATAACCCTAGCACGAATATCGAGGCATGCTTGGGAAGCTTGTGAAGTGCTTATATCTCCAAAGAGGTAGATGCTCTTATAGAATTCCATCCAAATATATATATATATATATATATATATGTTCTGGTTGCATGCAAATACCATCTTTATAACCCATGTTAATCTCGTGGTGGAACCCATCCTTCTGCATATTTTTGTTTTAAACCATGTACATAGACAAGAGCATGCATGTTGTTCTCTCTTTCTATGAACGCCATCACAAAAAATAAAGTAAAAAAAAAAGGGCTTAGGATGAGGAGGAGAACAACGAGGTGGTAACGATATATGGCTTATGCCGCCGTCACCACCCTCGCAAAGTCCAAGAAGGCAATATTCTCTATATACTTAAGTTACATATAATTGGTTTAAAGGTTCATCAAGTGGTTATTGCTTTAACAAGCTTCAATGCAATACCATGCGCGACCCTCTCTTTGATGAACTGCAGTATGCATGCATCTTTTACTTAAGAAATTAAACATGCTTCATCTATCATGCTATCCCCACATGTATCCTTTCTTCTTCTTGGCTATGCTGGTGTGCAAACATAAACCAAAATCAATATACTTCATGTACTCATGCCATGCATTGTATTGAAATTCTTTCTTTTGGTTCACATTATATATATATATATATATTTGTGGACATATATGCAAAATTGTGAAAAAGTGTATAATATGATAGCTCGAGGGCTTCACTACAAAAGCCATGAAAAATATGAAAATGTGAAAGTTTGGGGTTTTATTTGAAAATTTTGATAAAATAAAAAAATGATGAAAAGTAAGAAGGTTTAAATGCAAAAAAAAGGGGTGAAAATCTCTTTGAGAGTGTCTCTTGACACTCATAGAGAGGTTATTGAGGATTCTTCCTTGAAGGTGTTGATCCTAAATGTAATATATTGTAAAATATGCCACACTCGGGAGTTAAAGAAGAATGATGTTTTACAAAATGAAAGAAGGCTTTTCTCTAAGTGAAGAAAAAAAGCAAGTAAAAAAGTAAAAGAAAAAAAGATTGGAAATGAAATGACAAATGAAACTTTGAAGTTTTAAGATGTAAGGAAATCAAAGGCTTAAAAAGTTTCATAAGTTAAAGTTATAAAGGCTCTACAAGCATGAGATGTCGAAGTCCTCCACAAGCATCAAATGCCAAAATTAAAAGAGATCAAGTTCAACATTACAAGTTGAAGTCCAATCCAAGACTAAGCAAGCTAAAGTTATCACACAAAAGGTTACTCCTCGATGATGTGGAAAAAAGATCAAATCAATGATGATGAACTCGAAAGTCTCAAGACATCAGAAGTTAAGACTTAAAGAGTTTCACAACTCAAGACTAAAAAAAAAGAGAAATCAAATCAATCGACAAATGAGCTTAGTAGTCTCAAGACATCAGAAGTCAAGACTCAAAAAAGTTTCATAAGTCAAGACATAAAAAAATCAAATTGTTCGACAATTGAACTCAGAAGTCTTAAGACATCATAAGTCAAGACTTAAAGAGTTTCACAAGTCAAGACTAAAAAAAAGAAAAAAGATAAATCAAATGAATCAACAAATTGACTCAGCAGTCTGAAGACATCAGAAGTCAAGACACAAAGAGTTTCACAAGTCAAGACATAAAAAAATTAAATGAATCGACAATTGAACTCAAAAGTCTTAAGACATAAGAAGTCAAAGATGCAAATTCAAATGTCCATAATGCAAAATCAAATGTTCAAGGCTCAAGTTTCAAGCAAATCAACAAATGAACTAAACAACCTCAAGGCCAAAAGCCTTGAAGAGTTCACAAGTTGCCAAAAAAAGAAAAAGTTTCACAAGCATGAAAGCCGAAACTTATGAAAGTCAAATTAAGTTCGTGATTTATCAACACAAAGATCCCACGACTTAAAATACAAATCAAATCCAAGGTGAAAATTCAAATGTCCAAGAAGCAAGTTCAAGTGTTCAAGATACCAAGTTTCAAATGAATCAACAAATAAGCTCAACAACCTCAAGACTAAAGCGTTGAGGAGTTCACAAGTTGCAAAAATGTTTCAAAGGCCTGAAAGTTGAAGATTATGAAAGTCAAATCAAGTTTCAAACCAAGTCCAAGATGCAAATTCAAATCCAAGACACAAGTTCACAAGTTTCTAAATCATGTTCAAGATTCATATTTCAACCATTGACGAAGACCAAAAGTCAACAAAAGTCAAAGCGTGCTTTTCGGCGAAATAGTTGGAAGGAGATAAAAAGCTGCAACCATTGTTGTGTCAAGATGATTAAATTCTAAACGTCTTGTACTTTCAATGATGTCTATGAATTCATGTTTATTGAAATGAATAAAATTTATTTGTCACAATTTGTTTCGTTATTCGCACTTGTTCTCTTTATCGAAGGTTCCTGCGACAATGTCCAGGGTAATTAACATTAGGGGCTTGCCCCACAATCTTGTGAAGTTTAAAAAATATTACAATTTGATTTATGATCCGTTATTTTTACCCGGTCGATCCCAATTAAAGGCCGGGTGAGAAGAAAGGAGTCCACAATATATATATATATATATATATATATATAAAGCAAGCCAATTACTGATGGACAACACTGTGGGATCGAAAATACGCGTCTGGCATCGTGTCTATGAAGAAGACACCAGACGGCACATCGAAACACAAATGTCATATTTGTTTCGTGGGTTCTTCCATTCCTAATATAAGCAAGCCTCTATTATTAATTACCCCAGACAGTGTCTTGGGAACCTCCGATTAAGGGCAAAAGTACAAATAAAAAGGCGAAGAAAAATAATAAATTTATTGTCAAAACATGGTGATCATTTCATATGAATATCGCCATATATATATAGGCATATATATTTTTTATTTATTTATTATAATATTTATTTATTTATTTATTTTTATTTTTTTATTTTTTTATTTTTTTTTTAAGCCGTCGCCCGCCTTGGGGAACATGCTTCACAGCCGTCTCATGCCTCGTTGCTGCTTTGAGATTGAATATCTCACCACCACTCCAAAATTCATGTCACTTTGAAATTTGTACTCTTTGTTTGCCACCTTGAAACATTTTGCAATTTTTAGAACAAAGTTTTTTTTTTGCCATTGCCTTGAGATAGGCATTTTTGTCATTTGCTTCGGGATAAATTTTCTCATGGAAGAATCTCAGAAGTAATCTCGAGATAAACATTATTGATAATGAATGATTCAAATTTGATCATCAAAGGGTAAGTGTTAATTGGATTGGAAGGCCTTGATTTAATCATCAAGCAACGATAACCTAAGTTCGAGGCAAAGTGGGATGAAAGGTTTAAATTTGATTAGAGGGCATTTAGGTCTTTTCCAGAATTTTGGAATTTGAGAGGGGAAAGATGAACGGCTGAGATCTCATCCATCAAAAAGTTGTGCTTAAGTTCTAGGCAACTCCAAGATTAGCATTCTGATGGAGGGCCAGGATTTCATCATCAAGGAACTTGGCATTAGTTCGAGGCAAGAGAATGAGAGGAGAAAGATGAGCGGCTGAGATCTCATCCATCAAAGAGATATGTTTAAGTTCTAGGCAGCTCCAAGATTAGTGTTCTGATGGACGGCCAAGATTTGATCATCAAAGGAGGGGTTTAAGTTCGAGGCAACCATAACATTTGGATTTTAATGGACGGCCAAGATCTGATCATCAAAGGAATTGGTTTAAGTTCGAGGCAAGTAAAGCGGTTGGGTTAACCAGAATGAGACACCCAATTAGCCAACATACTTGATTCATTTCCTTTTGGTTACCAAGCTAGCTGTAAACTCCTTTTTTTTTTTGCCATGTACCCATTCATGCCATACATTCTTTTGAAAATTTTCATTTTTATTAACCAATGATACTTGTGAATAGATATGCATGCTAATTGGAATCCATTCTTTTGAAAATTTTAATTTTTCATGTCATGCATGTGTGCATACTTTCTTATTTTTTTTATTATTATATTTTTTTAATGCCATACATGCCCTTTTGAAGCAAATCTTTTCAAATGATTTTTGCTTTACGTGGCTATTAACTTTTTTGACTTTTTTTTTTTTTTTTTTTTAATATTTGAACATCACTTTTATGCATGGTGGGACCCTTTCCATTTAATGAGCATTTTTCCTTATTATTATTTTTTTTTTTACGTATGCATGGCATGCTTCTCCCGTTCTTTCTCTCATTTTACTTTTTTTTAATCATGCACATATGCATTGCCCACTTTTTGATTTTTTTTATGCACGAAAGTATATAATAACATGCTTCCCAAAATGCACATATGCATATTTCTCAACTTTATTATTTCTTTTACTTTTTTATAACAAATTGTAACAATTCCAAGTCACTTCTCTGACATCAAATCCAAACTGAATCATCATCAAGGAATAGTATTTTCTCAAGCCTTGGACAAACACTTTGGACTTCTATACTTGAGATTCTCGTGTCTAGTTTAAAGAGATGGAAGGTGATGAGCTTTGAAATAATGTTCTTTGGGCCTTGAAGAACTGAACAGTAAGAAGAATTCAGCCACTTAAAATTGTCAATGTTCTCCACATCAACAGTTGCATGTTCAATTTATATGTTTCTCTGGTTCTTTGCCATGTGCAGCTGTGGGATTGATAACCACTGATGTTTCAAGGACATTATCAGAGAATATATATAGCATAATGATAGAGGGAAGAATCTACAAGCTTGCCCTCATTTGCAATTTCTTTATTCCCATAATTGTAAAAGAAATAGTGAGCTTTAGAGGAAGATAGTGAAGGTGCTTGTTTCTTTCATTTCATTTTGGTACAAGAACCAAATAGAATTTGTACCAGTGTGTTGATTTTACAGCAGAACCTACAAAATGCATTCTCCATGCAAGCTCACATGCAGTTCTCTTCTTATTATAAATGCAGAGTCTCTTAAGAAGCTGGTTCCCAAGAATTTTAAGCAACAAAGCCGGTGAATCTGAGTACACTGCTTGGTGATGAATCAACTCTCAGACGTATAGTTCCCAGAATTACACTTCTTAACATTATTCTCCTCCATTGGTGTCTACACAACACGAGACTTTTTAATATCATCCGCATTCCAAGAATTGACCCTGATGGCACCACTGAGAGACAGCGAGCAACAGACGATGACACCCTTCTTTGGATTTGATTCAAGAGTAGGGCTGGCTCCATTGGTGTCAAGCAGCAATGTTGGGATTCTCCATGCTTTCTGAGATACCAGACTTAGACCACAACTCTCAGAGGAAGCCTCTCATTCTGTGTTATATGTATGCATGCCTCTAGCATAGTTGTTCACGTTCAGAGTTTGTGAGCCATGGGTGTGACTTCAGATAAATGTCAATTGCTTGATGAATGCCATTATCCAAAGGCCGTGAATGATTAGGAACACCAGCAGCAAGAACATGGAACTTAGGAAACTTCAAAATAACCATTGATTAGCTTTAAGATCATGGTCATTGGTTTCACTAAAGAACTGCTGCCCATCAACTGTCCTTCATCGAGAACTCCAGGAGACATTAGAGCATGAAATGATCAAGAATTCCCAATTGTGGTCCTATTATTTTTTTTAAATTTTCTCGGCTTGAAGGACTTGCGTGCAAGATCATTGTAGTGCAAAGCAAGCCACATTAGAAACTTTTGTAGAAGTAACACCCTTCTTTAGTGGTAACATGGCTATTATTTCCTCACAACCAGCAACAACATTTGAAATACCAAGCAGAAGCTAAGCTGTGATCAGATCGCCATGGAATCGCTCGCACAGTGACAATGCAGCGGGTGCTGCAAACGAGGTGAGCAGGAAGAGACGATTCAATATCTAGATACTAGTAACTCAAGTCATGTTCACTGTGTATCAGCCTTCCTCAATGAATATTCTTAAGCAGATGCTTCTGACCACACACGAAGTTTTTTTTTATCTGTGAATTTCCACTTTTCTGAATGGATCTTTCTAAAGATGTAAATGTTGAGTTGACAGATGCAAAGTTGTCATGCTTGAAGAAGATCGGGAAGTGAAGTTTGAGCCTCGAGCTTCTAACAACAGCATTTCCTCATAATCGATGAAACTGATCTTGACAACCCATCAGTAACAATCAGAGCTTAAAGGGTCGGCGACCTCAGGCCTCGGTGGTGGACACAGCCTTCAGATGAAGGGCAAAGAAGCTTTTCCACATCCGTATGAGTGTTGATTTCAGAGCTTGAGGTTATCGGCTTCTTTATCTCCACGGGCTCCAATGAAGAGAAGCAGCGACATCATTCAGCGTTTGGCAATATCGGCGGCGGCATCAGGCAGCGGCAACAGCATCAGGCAACATCGGCAACAGGCCATGAAGGTAACAGTAGTAATGTCATCAGGAATGATAGTGTCAGGTGGCAGGCGGGCGACAGCCGTTTTTTTTTTTTTTTTTTTTTTAAATTTTTATTTTTTGGTGATCATGACGAATGGGCAGCAACGATGGCATCTTATGGCGGCGGCGTCAACGTTTTACGGCAGCAACGGCATCAGGCGATAAGCAGCGGCAACAGCATCAGGCAGCGGCAGGCGGCAGCAACGGCTTCAAGCAGCGGTGGCGGCATCAGCATCAGGCGGCAGCAGCGGCATCAGACGACGACGGCGGATTTTTTTTTTTTTTTTTTTTTATTTTCCATATATATATACCTTTTTTTTTCCTTGCTTTTCTTCTTTCTTCTTTTCTCGAACCTTTTCTCTTTTTTTTACTTTCTTCTTTTTTTTTCTCTCTTCTGTTTTTTTTTTTCTTCCCTCCTCTTTTTTAAAGACACGTCCACGTCCGTTCTTATCCTCCCAAATCCAAATCCCTCACGATCCCCCGGAGAATCACAACTCCGATAAGATTAAATTTTTTTTTAAATTCAAATTTAAAATTTAAATCAAATTCACATTTAATTATATATATATATATATAAATAGGATAGGATTAAAATTAATTAATTATTTTTTATTTTTATTTTTTTATTTTTTTAAACCCAATCCTTATCCTCAAAAATCCCTACCGGAGAATCATAACTCCGGATTAAATTCAAAATTTTTTTTATTTTTATTTATTTTTAATTATTTTTTTTTTAAAAACTTAAACGAGGATATGATCAAATAAATTTTTTTTAAAATCTAATTAAATCAATTTGCCTCGGGATATGTGTTTAGATGCCTCGGGATTTGTAATTTCTTTGATTGCCTCGAGATATGCTCTCAAGCTATTTAGCATCGCCTCGGGATGCGTATTTGGGATATCCTGAGATTTGAATTTTGCCTCGAGATATGTTCTCAAGGGCAATTTTGTAATTTGCATTTTGCCTCGAGATATGTTCTCGGGGATGATTTTGTAATTTGTCATTTCGCCTCGAGATATGTTCTCAGGGGCAATTTTGAGATTTGAATATTTTAGATCACCTCGAGATCTGTGCTCTCGGTTGATATTGGGATTTAAATGTTTAGATCGCTTTGAGATCTGTGCTCTCAGCTGATCTTGAGATTTGAATATTTAGATCGCCTCGAGATCTGTGCTCTCGGCTGATCTTAAGATTTGAATATTTAGATCGCTTTGAGATCTGTGCTCTCGGCTGATCTTGAGATTTGAATATTTTGGATCGTCTCGAGATCTGTGCTCTCGGCTGATCTTCAGATTTGAATATTTAGGATCGTCTCGAGATCTGTGCTCTCGGCTGATCTTCAGATTTGAATATTTAGATCGCTTTGAGATCTGTGCTCTCATCTGATCTTGATATTTGAATATTTAGATCGCCTCGAGATCTGTGCTCTCGGCTGATCTTGGGATTTAAAAATTTAGATTGCCTCGAGATCTGTGCTCTCGGCTAATCTTCAGATTTTGATATTTTGGATCGCCTCGAGATATGTGCTCTCGGCTGATCTTGAGATTTGAATATTTAGATCGCCTCGAGATCTGTGCTCTCGGCTGATCTTGGGATTTAAAAATTTAGATTGCCTCGAGATCTGTGCTCTCGGCTAATCTTGAGATTTTGATATTTTGGATCGCCTCGAGATATGTGCTCTCTGCTGATCTTGAGATTTGAATATTTAGATCGCTTCGAGATCTGTGCTCTCGGCTGATCTAGGGATTTATATGTTTTCTTATACATGATTTTAAAATTTTTTTATTTGATTTAAATTAGGACATGCAATTTTTATGTAAACAAACACGTTGCTCGAGAGTCGTGTGTATGCCTATGAAGGCCTTCAAGTGTTTACATTGGTTGGGTACATACATGCTTGCATGCATGCATGTAAAATTATTTTTTTATTATTTATTAATTTATTTATTTTTTGGCATACAGAAGCAACTCTGAATCAAGCAATCCTCGTTGAATTTTCAAGAACAATGGAGTAATTGTATTCCCTCATACAAGGCATTTTAATGGAGTGAAGTTTTATATATTGATATTGAAGAGAAGGTTCATTTCTATTCAACATGAGAACTTGAGCATAGCTGAGAAACATCTACAAATTCTCATATTTTTATCAATCCATCATCACTTTGCTAAAGCTAAAACTCGTGGATCCTTTGGATGAGCCTTTTCCTTTGTCAGCATCATGCTATAGGATAGTCCATCAACATAAAGCATTATCACCTTCCACCAACAATTTGGATTTTTTTCTTAATATTATTATTTTTTAAACAATTTTATTATTATTTTATTTTATTTTTTTTTTATTTCTTTTTTTTTATTATCTTTATCTTGGATTGGATATATATATATATATATATATATATATATATATATATATATATATATATATATATATATATAAAAATTTTTATTATTATTTTATTTAATTTTCGTAGTTTCTACTAGTGATCTTAGGATTTAAACATCTTGATCTCCTTGATATCTATGCTCTTGTCTGATCTTGATATTTGGATATTTTAGATTGTCTAGAGATGTGTGCTCCTGGTTAATCTTGACATTTGAATATTTTAAGTTGCCTCGAGATCTGTGCTCTTGGCTGATCTTGATATTTAGATATTTTAGATCACTTTGAGATTTATGCTCTTGGCTTGATATTGGATATTTTAGATTGCATCTATGCTCTTGGCTGATCTTGATATTTGAATATTTTATATCGCCTTGAGATCTGTGCTTCTGGCTGATCTTGATATTTGAATATTTTAAATCATCTCGAGATTTGTGCTCTTGGCCGATCTTGATATTTGAATATTTTAGATCACCTTGAGATCTGTGCTCTTAGTTGATCTTGATATTTGAATATTTTAGATCATCTTGAGATATGTGCTCTTGGCTGATCTTGATATTTGGATATTTCAGATTGCCTCGAGATCTGTGCTCTTGGCTGATCTTGATATTTAGATATTTTAGATCCCCTCGAGATCTGTGCTTTTGGGCAATCTTAAAAATATATCCGAATATTATGAAATTTGTTAATCATATATTATCCTAATTCCATTATCATTTGGGTATATATGATTATGATAAACATATTTTAAAATTTTGATTTAATTTGAATTAGGACATGTATAATTAATTAATATTTGAAATTTTTTATATAAACAAAATACAATCTCATAATTGTATATTTATTTAAAAATTAATTTGTTAAATTAGAATCATAGGGTCCGTTTAGTGAATCGGATAGGATAAGGGTACGTAGGATATGAGGACGGGATAGAAGAAGCAAATGATAGGGTTATGATAAGCTCATATTCTATCTTGTATTTGATGCGCACCAGGTAAGCCATCAGATAGCATTTTGTTATCCTATTTTACATTTGAAGTAGATAGGATATGATATGAATGTGTGCAAATTGATAAAATTAACTTTTATGATATACTAGATGAGGAAGAGAGATCAATTAAAACAGAAAGTAAATTTATCATATCATATCGATTTATGTCTTGATCCTCCCCATAGGATTAGTTATTAGGTGGTCAGTAGGATAACGCCGGTCAATAGGATAAGGCTATCATATTCTATTACCTCACCAAACAAAAAAATAAAAGTAGGAGATAGTTTATTCTATCATATCCTTCATATTCTGTCTACCAAATGAGTCCTTATTTTGAATAAAGTACTAGTTATCCTATTTTAACAAGTTAGTTAAATTCAAATATTAGTTAAAATCAAATTATCATGTTTGAAGAAATTTGAATTTGATTGTATGTACATAAATAAGCATGGTTGTTTTAGTATTTGTGAGTTAAGTGGTGCACCAAGATGTGTGCCATTGTGGCAAGTTTCTCTATAAGAATATAATGTTAGCAGAAATCATGCCTAGTAATGGGATTGTAATTGATACAACACAACCATTTATTCCAATCTTTAAGGGAGAATGCTATGAGTTCTAAAGCATCCACATAAAAGCTCTTCTAAAATCACAAGATCTTTGGAACTTTGTGGAATATAGGTATGTTGATCCTAATAAAAAAAAAATTATGGGATAATAAGCGGAAAAATTTTAAAGCATTAATGATCACCTAGTGGACTATTGATGATAGTATCTTCTCATGAATTGTAGCAGTGAACATATCAAAGCAAACTTGGTCGATTTTATAAAAGGAATTTCAAGGTGATTTAAAGGTAATTGTGGTGAAATTGCAATCACTTCAACACAAATTTGAAACCTTGGTCATGAGTGGACGATCCATTGCTTATTTTCTATCAAGAGTAACAACAATTGTTAGCTACATGCAATCCTATAGAGAAAATATTACGGATCAAGTAGTTATTAAAAAAGTTTTGGGAAGTTTGACTCCAAAATTTGATCATGTAGATGTTGCAATTGAACAATCTAAGGATTTGTCAATTTTTCATTTGGTGAAATAATCAATTATTTCATAAAGCATGAAGAAAAAGCATTTCAAATAAAGGAGGCAACCCCTAATGTTAACATAGACATTTCAAATAAACGTTTGAGAAGTTGAAAAAACAAATAAAAGTCATGGAAGAGGAGGAATCCATAGTCATGGTTTGGTCATAGTGATGAAAAGGACAGAGATTACTTTCATAAGCATCACAATCCAGTGAGTAAAGAAATAACAAACGTAAAGTTCAATGTTATCACTGCAATAGATATAAGCAATTAAAACTAATTGTTGGTATAAAAACCAACATGCGAGCAACCACATCTCTGAGTGACCTTCGTTTCTAAGCGATCTTCGTTCGTGTCCTCCCTTCCTCTTTCCCCCTTGTCATGGCAAGCGGGGGACCATCCTCCCCGTCTTCACCCTCCTGGGTGGAGATTGCAGTAGTTGTCAAGTATCGTAGCCCTAACCCATTTCCTCTTGTTGATCGTCCAGTGTTGCGCAAATTAAAGCCCTCTACTACTGAATTCATATGCTTTGATGGAGATGCCATGGCTAGAGCCTGACTTTGCTTCCAACACTCATTTATCGACAAATTTTTTGGAAAACCTCTTCCTTTTGACCAAATTAAAACTATTCTTCAAACCAAATGGAGTGACCTTGGTGAAATCCTTATCTTTGATCTACCGAATAGCTATCTCCTTTTCAGATGCGAATCCTATGATACCTCTCAGAAACTCATGTTCGAAGGTCCCTGGGCGGTTAATGGAGCCACTGTTCAACTTGCACCTTAGAAACCCTTCTTCGAGCCTACCTTCTCCAAGCTTTCCACGGCTGTGGTCTGGGTGCAATTACATAACTTCCCAGTAGAGTTTTGGGACGGGGAGTCCCTTGAAACCATCTTTGCCTCTCTGGGGCCTATGCTAAATATTGACGAGTATACTTACTCTCTCTCTAGGTCCAAATTTGCTTGCATCTGTGCGGAAATCGATCTGACTAAACCTTTGAAGCAAGGATTCTAGATCCGTGACGATGATCATTGTGTATTTGTTGTCGTTCTATACAAGAAGCTTCCCATGTTCTGTTACCTCTGTGGAATGGTCAGAGATGTGTCGAACCATTGCAGTCGCCGGAGTTCTATGGACCAAAGCCGCTCTTCGCCATCCCCTTTCCAGGTTCCTAGTGAACCGACTAGGTTGGAGGTAAGGACAACTATGGGAACCCTGAACGATGGTATGGAAGCAAGTATTGACCGTCCGTCCTCATTTTGCGATGAAGCTTATATAGACAATGATGGGTCGAGTTTTGGTCCATGGATGCTTGTTACTCGACGTAGAGGGCGCGGTGGTGGCCGCGGTGGCACCGGTGGTGGTGCTAGAAGACCAGCATCATGTGCGGTACATGCGAGCTCCATAGTGCCATCCAACGTCTCTCCCAATGTACTGACACAATCTGGGATAGCTCGTTTGCCAAATGGTAGCACCTCCTTTCGCGGTAGTGGCGATCACATTGGCAATCATTCTCGAGATACTGCCTACTCTATTGTGCAGTCGGCGGGTGTTTGCACTAATTTGACCTCATCCACTCCTCGAGGCATCGAGACTCCAATTGGCATATTGTCTCTTATCTCAAAGAACAGCGATCCCACTAGCATGCCAGACCACAGTCCTAGTTCCTATACTTCTTTGAGTTCTAAGGAAAAGCTCCTGCCCCCTCGTCAGACCCTGGCTCATTCTCCCATTCTTAGGATTTCTTACGGGTAGGGGGATGGTCCCAATACTGATTCTCTTAACTCTTCACATGCTCTTGTCATTGCACAGGTCACTGGAGCTTTGAATCCTTCTCCTTTGTTGGGAAATTCTTATCACTCAATGAGCGACTCTGGGGATGAGGATTCAGAAAGGGATGATGGTGACAGTGAGATGTCTGAATACGATGACTCAGATGAACCTGGCGATTCTATGACTCTGGATCAATATCAGTCTTGAATTCGCAAAGAGGCTCTTGTTCGACGCATTCCACAATCAATTTCCCATTCCCATAAGAAGGGGAAGCTTGACTGTGGGGATGATGTTGTCTAGAGTATCGGTTATTCTTCTGAGGGAGTCTTCTATATGTTTTTACTCCTTGCTTTATTTCTCTCACTTTGTCTATTTCTTTTTCCCTCATTGTTATCATGATTGAAAACATCTTTAAACTGGTATGTTGGAATTGCAGGGGGATCTCTAGTAGGGATACCTCGTCTAGCATCAAGTACTTGATGAAGCATATCAATCCGCTTGTTTTTTGTTTGGTAGAAACCCGGGCCGACCAACGGTAGACTCGACAACTTCTGTTCCAAATTGGGTCGCAATTGGGCTTGGGCCATCATCGTAGCTGACAGCTACTCTGGTGGCATCATCGTAATGTAGCAAAAGCATCTGGGGAAGGTAACTCCTCTTGTCAAGTCTAGGTATGTATTACATTTGGTTTTTACTAATGATAAGAGTGAGTCTTGGATCCTTTTTACAGTATATAACTCATCTCATATTCAGGATCAATCTTCAGTTTGGCTAGAGCTTTCTGGTATTGCCTCTCTTAATTTACCCTGGATCCTCATCGGTGACTTTAACACTATTGTTTCTTTAAATGAGTTTCAGGGTGGCTCCCAAAATTATTATCGTCACAAGGCCCTTGTTTTCTCTGATTTTATTATTTTGAATAATGTTTTGGCTGTTAGAGAAGCTTGGAATTTCAAGCCTCACTCTAACCCTTTGCATGCTTTTGCTCATTTAATATCTTGTGTTAGAACTAATCTTATCTCTTGGAAGAGCAGGGGCCTGAATTCTATTGAATCCAACATCAGCAGAGTTGAAATGGAAATTCTGGAGGCTAAGGCTTTGGATACACTGAATGGTAATGCTAGCAACTCGGTAAATATTCTTTCTCCTCTTTATAACAAGCTTGTTGCTCTTCAACATCAAAATTCCTCTAAGTGGGCTGAGCATGCCAGACATATGTGGGTCTTATGGTAATGTATTTTTTTTGTGGCATTATTACATATGTTAATAATTTGCAAATTTGTTGAAGTGTATCAAATATTATTTCAGACATAAACTCTAGATTACATAGTGGACCAATAATAGAAAATCTAATACTTAGAAACAAAAATAACGTAAAAAAAAAAAAAGAAAAAATCAAATTAAAAATTCAACTCCCAGACTTTCAAGGAGAGATGAAAGCATTAAAATAAATGATCAGAGAACATAGGCTACAAAGAATGGAAAAGCTAAAACTCTTCCCCAAAGCGATTTCAAAAGTGAAGCAGATTATTTTTTAAGAAAATAATTAATGATCAATATGAACAATTCATAGCTAAACAAGAAATATTAAGATTATATAATATTTCTTTTGGTGAGGGATGGTCATCTGTTAGTTAACCAATTGACTTTTCTATTTAATTTATATACAAATATACTTTAGTATATGCTAATATACATAATATTATAGTACATACAAAAATACTATAGCATATACTATATAGTATAATATATATCAACATATATCATAATAATATAGGATACTATATAATGTATACGAACAAGTGTTTACACTATTAATATTTATGTGTTTAATAAATAAATATATTTTTTATAATATATCTATAATATATATACAAACTATATATACAAATCTAAGAATGTCCGTAGATTAGTCGTTGGATTTAAATCCAATGGCTGCACATCTCCTCTATAGTGTCCAATGTGATGCATATGCAGTGCCCACATAGTGATTCATTCACAACTATTAGATCAACATCCAAACAATGCATATATAATTTTTATCGTTCAATCGCATTTACACCCCTTGAAATTAATAAACAAAAACCCAAATCCTACCTTTCTCAATGTGAGAATACTATTCAACACACTGTTTATCACTCCAATTGTGTGTCTCTCTTCTTTTCTCTTTTAATTTTTTTTCCTCTGTGAACATTCTCCACAGGGATATTTTGCCTACACATAAAGCCAAATATCTCCTCATTTAGCATGGAAAAAACTGAAAGGATAAGTCTATATAAGTGGTGCTTGAGCTTGAAGAAACCCCCCTCCATAGGGAATATTTTGCGTACACAAACCAAATATCCCCTCATTTAATATGGGAAAAAAAAGAAAAAAAATCAATTGGCCAAGCTATAGTTGTTGACGCCCTACTAAAAACGATAAGTCTACCTAAGAGGTGCCTTGAGCTTGAGGAAACCCCCTCCTCTCTTAATAAAAGGGGACATAAACCTTTGGCTTAGGCATTTGAAAAAAACCTAAAAAACAAAATCCCTCTGAAAACTTCTAGCAAGCCCGGAGATTGTAGGTTTATTTATTTATTTGTTTTTTTGTTGTTTTTTGTCAAGTATGTTTATTATGAATGAATAAAGCATGATTTCTATCTCATCTTTGCCCAAAATATTTGTGTTCTATTTCTTATTTCTAGAAGAATTTTGAAAATGAAGAATTGATTTTAACACACACATATATATATATATATATATTCTATTTAATTTACTTATTCATTTTACTTAAACAATATTTTAAATTTTTTATTAGCTGTCATTTACTTGATTTTGATTGTGCTTTTTTTTAAATAAAAAAAAATGAGTGACACATCACTTTTTTTTTTTCTCAAGACATTAATTTTAATATATAGCTGTTTCATTACTAACCTCAAAAAATCAAAAATGAGATTAGTAATGTTAACCCCTCTTCCAACGTTATATTTATAATAAAACAACAACTATTAGATCATTATTTAACGGTTGTTGTGGAACATCTTCAGATCTTTAAATTTAGGACGTCCTAAATTTAAAAATCTGACTTTTTTGTTTTGTTTTGTCTTTTTTTTGTGACTTGGAGTGGGTACCACATCACCTGCTTCCCTTCTAATACATATTAATATATATTATAATATATATACATATACAATATGTTGTTGTGTGTGTATATATATATATATATATATATATATATATATATATATATATGATATTTTATTGTTTGTTTTGTTTTTATTTTATTTTAATTTTAATTTTAATTCTTATACATATATGGATACAGATATGAGTTTGTTATTTTATTTCTGTTTTTGTTATTAATTTTTATTGTTTTTATTTTTACTATATATATTTACATATACAATTTTTGTTTTTATTGTTACCACACATACATACATAAATACATATGTATGATTTTATTTATTTATTTAATTTTGTTTTTTATTATTTATATAATCTATCATTAGTTAATGTTTTATTAATTTTATTTAACGTATTTTTATATATTTTATTTAATAAATAATTAAAAGAAATAAAATCATAACTCTTATTAATTTTTAATAAAAAATGATAAATAAGACTATATATTTAAAGTTATACATAAATAAATAAATAAATAGATTTACTAGAGGGACGTCATTATAATTAAAAAAAAAAAATATCATAAAGTTTGCATTGTCAGTGCGGCCATACATAGTGGCTAGCAATACTATATCTATATATATATTGGGTTGTTTGTTTGTATATATTAGTACATACGATTGATTTTTGTTTTGGCATTTTTTAAAGGTTTTCTTTTAAGTGACATAAAATAGATATAGTATACATATCTCTAGTACCTTTAATGTATACTATATATATATATATATAGAATTAATGTTTGGTTTTTTTGGGTTTCTTCAAGTTTATCTTTTTGGGTTGTTGTTATTAACATGTAATATTATATGGTTAATAAATTTTTATTATTATTATTTTTTAATTTTAATTTTTTTTTGGGTTTTTAAAAAATGATATATTATATGTATATAATAATACATGTACAAGATCTATATTATATATATATAATAATATATGCACTATTGATTGTACTGTTGACATAAATAGGTGATTTGCAGCCGTTGGATTTGAATCAAACGGTTTTAGTTAAAAATCCATAGAATTGAGTTCTATGGACGTTTTTTTGAAGAAACACTATATATATATATATATATATATATATATATATATATATATATATTTTCCTTTTATTAAAAATGTCTACTGTGAGTTTACGTGACTTGTTTTTGTATCCAAAATGTTAAACAGACGTAGGAAAGATGGCACTGGTTTTGCCAAGGTTTATAGTCATTAACTTCAACCACAAGGACAAGAAGGACGACAAGAGACATTACATGGGCTACATCAATGAAGAAGGGAAAGAGTACAAGGGGTACCTTGCATTCACTGAAACTCAGGCTGTGAGTGCATATGGCAAATTTGAAGTGGAGACTGCTGATAGAAATGGTTTGGTGCACATAAGAAGCTGTCAGAACAACAAATATTGGGTACGAACCAAAGAGAATGACAACAGAGGAGATTTGGCTTGGATTGCTGCAACTGCCGAAAAGCCAGAGAACGACCAATGCAAGGAGTCTTGTACGTTGTTCAAGTTTATCATTGAAGAAGCTGCAATAGATACGTACCGAATAGTACATATCCAATCAGGATGCTATTTATCATCAAAGCGGCGGCCGGCATCAAACTTTGCTCGTTTTGTGGTAGCAAATGATAAAACTTGTGAAGAAAATGAAAATGGCATCTTCAAACTTATTGATTGGGACTCGTTGGTGATTCTGCCAAAGTATTTGACATTCAAAGGAGATAATGGTCAATATCTGTGCCTTCGTCAGATCGAGGGACACCCATATTTGCAGTTTTCAACTGATGATATTGGCGATTCAACCGCAGTATTTGAGAATTTCACTACTGAGGATGGAACCATTTGCATCAAGTCCACTTCCAACAATCAATTTTGGAGGCTCAGTCCGAATTGGATTTGGGCAGATTCTAACGAGAATAGCAACAATAACAAGGATACCTTGTTTCACCCTATTAAGGTTGACTATCAAACTATAGGTCTTCTCAACTTGGGTAACAATCATTTCTGCAAGAGCCTGACAACCGAGGGAAAGACGAACTGCCTTAATGCAGACGTCCCCTCTGTCACCAAAGAAGCCAAGCTGAAGGTGGAAGAGCCTGTTTTGACAAGGAACATTTATGATGTCAAATATGATATGGAGAATTCAAGGGTTTATGGTGAAACAGTCCTTGCCTTGGCTAAGAATTCTGCCATCAACAATACCTTGCAAACCTCAAGTTTAGATGTGAAGCTCTCCTACACAAATACCAAGACTAGCAATTGGAAAACTATGCTTTCCCTGAAGTTAGGAATGAAAGCCACCGTGGACTTCAGTATTCCACTCATTTTCGATGGAAAGATTGAAATTTCTGGTGAAGTTCATTCAGGAGTCGAGTGGGGAGAGACCACAACAACGACCACTGTGCTGGAGGTCGTAAACAAAGTTGTTGTGGCACCAATGAGTAAGGTGACAATCTTTCTAATTGCAACACATGGTAAATGTGATGTTCCCTTCACATTCATGCAAAAAGACACACTTTACAATGGGAACACTGTCACCACTGAAGTGCAAGGCGGCACTTACACCGGTTCTAATTACTATAGCATCAAATTTGAAACCGAGCAAGAAAAGATCTAAACTCAGTGTACCTTGTGTTGTGTGTGCATCCAATAAGCTTTTATGGAAGCTATGTTTTCTTATGTATTGCTAGTATGAAGCTATGTTTTCTATGTTTTCTGATGTATTGCTAGTATGAATTCTTATGTATTGCTAGTATGAATTCTTATGTATTGCTAGTATGAAGCTATGTTTTCTATGTTTTCTTATGTATTGCTAGTATGAATTCTTATGTAATGCTAGTATGAAGCTATGTTTTCTATGTTTTCTTATGTATTGGTAGTATGAAGCTTTGTTTTCGTATGTATTGCTAATCTAAAATAAAACATGCATGCCATGCACCTACCCTAGCTCTTGCCATCCCATGTATTGTAATTTCGGAATAAATAAACTGTTTTTTTTACTTGGTTATTTTTTGCTTTTTTTTTTCTAATATATATGTACACATATACATACAGAATTCATCATCTGCGGAGGTGTGAATGAACGAAAGTGGGGACAGGCCGGAAGGGAACGAGTGTGTTTGGGGATCAACAACATCCCAGGTTAGAGGGGCTTTAAAGTAGAGATGGGCATAAACTAATTAACGGGTCCATCAAGCCCTACTTAGTGAATTTTGGGTCGGTCTCTAGCCGACTCGGAACCAGCTTGCCATCAAGTTTTTTTATAAAATATTATTTTATTATTAAATTAAATTAAAAAGAGAGATCGTAATGAACATGATTTGTACTTGGACACCCTAAAAATCAACCCAACACCTTACTAACTACTATATGCTTCATTTGTGATTGGGTCTTAAAATAAATAAATAAATATAAAACCATAGAGTAAGTTTTTTAAAGAAAAATTAATTTAAAAATAAAAATAATTTGTGATAAATTAAAATAATTTGGACAACTCAAAATAATTTAAACTAACTTAAAAAAAAAAAATTAGTTGAAGGGCTTGCATTTAATTTGTTTTCCCATCAAATTAAGTTGCCTACTTATTTTCTTGAGTATAAGAGAAATTGAAACTCAAGTAATTCTTTTACTTTAAATTAGAGTCGCCAGTTACCTATTTGTTATGATCAAGGTCTGCTTTGACCTTAGCTTTAATCTCGATTTTTTAGGGGCTATTATTGTTGTACTCATCATGTTGTTAGTGAAAACAAATCATTAATTTTAGGACTTCTCATCTTTGTTTTTTATTGTTGAACTTAAGCACACTTCCGATCCATGAAAACTTGTATTTCAATATTTAATGGTGATAATTGAGAAATTGTTGTGTCGATATGTTTGCGCTTGCATTGAATGTTTGCACACAAGCTACTGCAGACGTAGGACTTGTAAAAATATTTTTTGAAACTAATTAAAAGCATGGTACAACTTTTAATTATCTACCACCAAGCACATTGAGGTTTATATCCATGTTGATATTCTTAGTAAATTAGAAGGTATCATTTAAGTAAAGCTGACATTCAACTATTTTTTTTATATATATATATATATATATATATATCCCAATTGGACTTTCAATTGGACTTTCATTCTCTTAAAAAGAGATCATGTCAATTCCCATAAGATACAACTTTTGAAAAAAATAAAAAATAAAAAATTTAAAAATAAAAAATGGTTAACTCATCCGGCCACGGGTTGGGATAACCTCAAGTCATAATCGGGCCTGTTATAGTGAGGGCCAATTATGGGTTATCAACCAAGCCCACCATGTCGGCTAACCCGACAAGTTTGGCCAGGTTGGTTCCTGGTCAGGCTAAATGTCAACATGTGTCCCCTCAACTCTAGATTCATTGTATTTGCCAAAATGGGTGTTTATCTTGAGTGGGTACCGTACTAAGGTCAATTTTCACTTTGAGTATCAAACTTGAATTTATATCATTTCGGTTATCCAATTTTAATTTGGTTTAACCAAGAGGGGTTTAAGGGGTTTCCAAGATTAATTTGATGACGTGGCTACCAAAATTGTCTCGTCAGTAGTAATTCGCCATGTCATCTACTAATGCATACATGCCAAATCATCAACGATGTCCATGTGGCCACTTTTTATGCAAATCAACAATATCCACACATACATAATAGGTGGCCATGTGGACATTGTTTATGACGAGGCTTGTACGTGTCAACAGATGACATGACAAATTGTTGCTGACGAGGTAATTCCGGTAGCCATGTCATCAATTTCCTCTCGAAAACTCCTTGATATGCTTTCGATGAAACCAAATTGAAGTTTGAGACTCAAAGTAAACATTAGCAATAGTACAATACCCACTTAAGATATTTACCTGTAAAATGGCTTTAGGACATCACATAATTGCTTAGTAATCATAATTGTTGCTAAATGGCTATTTAAAAAAAAAAAATGGTGGTTTTTATTTTTTATAAACTACAAACAAGTCGTTTAAATTAAAAAATTATTAAATAATAATGAACTAATCATTTTACAATGTAAAAAACAATAATAAAAGTTAATTTAATTTAAAAATATTTATGTATATCTATACAAAACAAAATTAATGTTATAAGTGAGAACCAAAATATGAAAAAAAAAATCACGTGATTGCCCTATATTAATTTTTTTAAATATTGCTTGTTATTTTAATAATAATAATAATAATAATAATAATAATAATTATTATTATTATATTAATTTAAAAAAATAAACATATTTTTAAAAGTTAATAAATTTTAGAAAAATAGTAACAATTCTTTCAAAAAACTACAAATAAATCACTTTAGTAATTATAAAAGAAAAACATGGGTTATATGCTAACTAAGAAACAATAAGATGACCCTAGCACCATTTTAAAAGAAAATCATGATAATTTTATATAAATATTTGCAATGATTTATAAAGCATCATTTTAGCATTGGTTTGGTTGAATGAAGCATTGAAATTATAATATGAGTTTTGGTACAACTAATTATATGTAGTGGCAGAACTAAAAATAAAATTATGGGGGTGTTGTATTCAAATTTAAAAAAACTTATAAATATTAAAAAATTTATTAATTCAAATTTGAAATCAATATTCCAACAATAAAAAAAATATGCATCCATCTAAAAATTTTGATTTACGTGTAAAAAATCTATCATATCTCTATAATCAGTGATTAACACATAATACAATAAAAAAAAATTACACAAATTCACAATCTAATTCAATTATTAAATACAATAATTATTTAACAAATAATCTAATGAGTAATCAAAATTTTCATAACAATTAATCACAATATATATCAAACAATTTTCACAAGAAGTTTTATATCAATTAATCAAACAAATATTTGACAAATATCCAACAATTATTCTACAAATATCAAATATTTTATATAACAAATAATCACACAAAAAATTAAACAAATTAAATTAGATATAAAACAAATAGAAGAAAAGATAAAAAAAAAAAAGACAACATAAAATCACCATAACTTGCAAAGATTTTTCTAGTGATTTTGAGAAAGCAACTGGATTTTTGTAATGTTTAATTTTTTATTTTTATTTATTATTAATATTTTTATATTAATATCCTACAAAATTGATAATTATGTATTGATAAATTCAATAAAAAATACATCAAAATTTAAAATTTAAAAACAAAAATATTTGAAAATCTATGTTTGGCTAGCCATGTTACTTGTTATTGTCATTCAACATCAATTTTATTTAATATAATAAATTTATTGTTTTTATTTAATTTATTTTAAAATAGTAAGGGTAAAATTAAAAACAAATAAATAAAAGTACACTTTCCATATGTGAATTACAATTGTTAATATTTTAATAATATATATATATATATATATATATATATATATATATATATATATATATATACACACATATTTTCATAGGGAAGGGGGTGCTGAAGCAGCCCATTGCCCCAGTAGTTCCGCTTATGATTAATGTATTGATGATGCGTTTAATAAAAATATCTTATTAAAAAATAAATGTCATTATGTGTTTTATAGGATAATTTGATTAATGTTGGACATTATGAAATATATAATCTCATAATTGTATATTTATTTTAAAATTAATTTGTTAAATTAGAATCATAGGGGCCGTTTAGTGAATAGGATAGGATAAGGGCACATAGGATATGAGGATGGGATAGAAGGAGCAAATGATAGGGTCATGATAAGCTCATATCCTATCTTGTATTTGATGCTCACCAAATAAGCCATCGGATAACATTTTGTTATTTTATTTTACATTTGAAGTGGGTAGGATATGATATGAATGTATGCAAATTGACAAAATTAACCTTTATGATATACTAGATGAGGAAGAGAGATCGATTAAGAAAAAAAGTAAATTTATCAGATCATATTGATTTATGTCTTGATCCTCCCCATAGGATTAGTTATTAGGTGGTCGGTTGGATAAAGTGGGTCAATAGGATAATACTATCATATTTCATTACCTCACCAAACAAAAAATAAAAGCATGAAATAGTTTATTCTATCATATCCTTCCTATTTTGCCTATCAAACGAGTCCTTAGTTTGAATAAATTACTAGTTTTCCTACTTTAACAAGTTAGTTAAATTCAAATATTAGTTAAAATCAAATTATTATGTTTGAAGAAATTTGAATTTGATTGTATGTACATAAATAGGCATGGTTATTTTAGTATTTGTGAGTTAAGTGGTGTGGCAAGATGTGCGCCATTGTGGAAAGTTTATCTATAAGAATATAATGTTAGCAGAAATCATGACTAGTAATGGGATTGTAATTGATACAATACAACCATTAATTCCAATCTTCATGGGAGAATGCTATGGGTTCTAAAGTATCCACATAAGAACTCCTCTAAAATCTAAAGATATTTGGAAGCTAGTTTGTGGAATATAGGTATAGATGCTGATCCTAATAAAAAAGCAAATTATGGGACAATAAGCGGAACGATTCTAAAGCATTAATGATCACTTAGTGAACTATTGATGATAGTATCTTCTCTTGAATTGTAGCAGTGACCACATCAAAGCAAACTTGGTCGATTTTATAAAAGAAATTTCAAGGTGATTGAAAGGTAATTGTGGTGAAATTGCAATCACTTCAATACAAATTTGAAACTTTGGTCATGAGTGGACAATCCATTGCTTATTTTCAATCAAGAGTAACAACAATAGTTACATGAAATCCTATGGAGAAAATATTACGGATCAAGTAGTTATTGAAAAGTACTGGGAAGTTTGACTCCAAAATTTGATCATGCATGTAGTTTTTACAATTATTGAAGAATCTAAGGATTTGTCAAGTTTTCATTTGATGAAATAATCGATTATTTCATAAAGCATGAAGAGAAGGCATTTCAAATAAAGGAGGCAGTCTCTAATGTCAACATAGGCATTTCAAATAAACGTTTGAGAAGTTGAAAAAACAAATAAAAGTCGTGGAAGAGGAGGAATCCATAGTCATAGTTTTGGTCATCGTGATGAAAAAGACAGAGATTACTTCCATAGGCATCACAATCCGGTGAAGAAATAACAAACGTAAAGTTCAATGTTATCATTGCAATAGATATAGGCAATTAAAACTAATTGTTGGTTTAAAAACCAACAATCAAACATTGCAATAAAAAACAAAGAAGAAAATATGCTTTTTATGGCTCAATTCAATAACCAAAATCCCTTAACAATGAGAGATAAAGACAAAGGTACAAGCAAAGAAAATAATGATTGTAGAACTAACAACATCAACACCAGAACAAAAAAATGTTAATTCAAAGGAAAGAGAGAGGAAACTTACAGAATAAAGTCAATAGATAAGTGAATGAAAAGTGTTACTAATATCATAGATGGCTATTATCAGTTAGAATGTCAAACTACTAATTTAAATAGGTAAAATAGAGAAATGAATAACTTCATAGAAAAAGAAAAGAAGCATTTTTATTGTTGAGTAATTAGGCATCTTCTAAAATAAGTAAAGCAAATAGAATAGTGGTCCTAGTTCAAATGTTCTTAATAGATCTCAAAATTTTAAATATCAAGACAAGCTGATGAGAGTAAAGTCACCCCAAATAAGTTGTCCTCTTTCTCCCTGCGAGATCCCTGTTAACAAGATTCATCCCCCCTTGCCATGGCAAGCGGGGGACAAAAACATTCCCACAGTCAACCCAGAAAGTCCTGGGCGGACGTAGCTGCTGCTTCACAGAAGAAACTCATTTCATCCCCGTTGTTGGATGATAAGCTACTGAGCAAGTTGAAGGAAAACTCCATGGACTTCATTAGGCTGGATCAAGATGCCATCTCTAGAGCCCGACTAAGATTCCAGACTTCTCTTTATGGGAAGTTTTTTGGAAAATCACCCCCGTTCGAGCAAGTGAAGGAGTTACTGAATACAAAGTGGGAAGGTCTTGGCACCTTCCAGATCTCCGACTTACCAAATGGGTACTTGTTGATTAGATGCAGCACTTATGAAACCATGCATCGATTAATGTTTGATGGGCCGTGGGCGGTAAACGGGGTGGTCCTCCAATTGATGCCGTGGAAGCCGTTCTTTGAACCAGCTTTCACGAAGCTATCGACTGCAGCCATCTGGGTGCAATTACACAACCTCCCGGTGGAACTCTGGGAGGGGGAAAGCTTAGAAACTATTGCTTCTTTGTTTGGGCGTTTATTTAAAATTGATGAGCTTACTTCTTCTCTTTCCAGGTCCAAGTATGCAAGAATCTGTGTGGAAGTCGACCTTACCAAACCTTTGAAAAAAGGGTTCTGGATTGGGGACGATGAGCACAGAGTATTTGTAGTGGTTCTTTACGAGAGGTTACCCACATTCTGCTATGACTGCGGGCTAGTTGGCCACGGGACGAACAACTGCAGCCGCCGGAGCTCGTGTGCAATGGGAAATCCCTCTCAACCCCGCGAACAAGACCCAAGTGGTTGACAGCGGCAGGAGGTCAGGGATGGTACTAAAGCCATGAGTGAGGACTTGGAGGTGGGAGGTGTTCCTGGGCCGACACACGAATCGGGGACAATGGACCCTTCGCTGGACGTGTCGGAGGCAGAATATGGGCCGTGGATGCTGGTGTCGAGACGACGAGGACACGGCGGAGGTCGTGGAGGCGCCGGTGGTCTCGGGGATCCGGGATCACGTGCAGCGCACACGAAACCACGTGACCCCTCTGGCTCTCACACCAACGGCTCTCCACCCAACGTTTTGAATGGCAGGGCAGGCGCTGCATGGATGACACGTGGTGACTTTGCAGGGCGTGGAAGGGGTGGTGCGGTCAGAGCAAGTGCAGCTCGCGTGAGCGAAGGTCCCAAGGAGGTGGCTTTTCCTTCTGGAAAAGCTGTCATGCATGGCGACCCAGAAACAGACTACATGCCTAATGTTCCCTTGGAAATCAATGAGGAGCCGTCTTGTCTTATCAGTGCCTCCACTTACCCGATTGCCGAGGAGTCTCTGACCATTGCACAGACTGGAGGTCCCGAGGAAACAATCCCCAATACTGATGGTATGAGATCTGATGCAGTTGAGAAAATGAAAGAAAAACAAAGTATTTTCTTGATGGAAGCCTCAAGAAGCTCCAAGAAGGTCCATGAAGCTCCAGGAAGCTCTTCTAGCGCCCCGACCCTCAGGACATCAATAATCCCTGCATCAAGTGTTGATCCGGGAGGTACTACAGAAGAGCACAGTATGATAGTTGAAACAGTCTCCTCGGCCCTGATAGCTTCATCTACTGCTTTCGAATCCTCAGACTTAGAAATGAGTGATACAGAGGAGGAGGATGAGGAGACACTAGAAAAAGAGGAAGACATGGAACCGGAAGACCAAATGACCTTGGTTCAATATCAAAGCAATGTTTGAAAAGAAATATTATCCCGAAAATGTCTTCAACAGCCGCTGACCACCCATAAGAAAGGCAGGGTGGCCATGGAGAAAGAGATTCCCTGAGTTTACTCTTTCTGGGTTCTGGTTTCCTTGTTTGGGACTACATCCTCTCCCTGTTTGTGATTTTTTTTAAACTATTTAGTTTTCATCACTTATTTATGAATATGTTCACTACGAATACTAAAATACTGTGTTGGAATTGCAGGGGTGTGTCCAGCCGTGATACAACCTCCAGGGTGTTACACCTGATGAAAAAGTTAGATCCTATAATTATATGCTTAGTTGAGACCAGATCGAATGATGACAGACTTGAAAGATTTTGCGCTAAAATCAAGAGTAAGTGGAGATGGGCTGCTATAGTAGCTGAAGGGTACTCAGGTGGAATAATTACCATATGGAATGCTAATATTGGCATTGTTACCCCTCTGGTAAGATCTAAATTTGCTCTACATCTAGTTATAACAACAGGTAATTCTAAGAATTGGATTATTTCTGCGATCTATAACTCTATCTCTATTCAAGGGCAAAGATTACTTTGGAGGGAATTAACAGGTATGAGCTCTCTTAACCTTCCTTGGTTACTCCTGGGAGATTTTAATGCAATCACGTCCCAAGAAGACCATAGAGGTGGTTCTTACTATAATTATAGGCGAAAGGCTGGGTTGTTTTCAGATTTCATTGCGGCTAATAATCTTCTGGGAATTGATTTTATAGGACCTAAGTATACCTGGTGTAACAACCAAGAAGGGTTAGCGAGAAGATGGGCTCGGTTGGATCGTTGTCTTGCCAACCCTAACTGGTCTAACAGATTTGCAACTTGCTTGGTGAAGCATCTCCCGCGAGTTTTCTCAGATCATTCGCCCCTTCTTCTCTCGCTAACCCCCAGGGATCTTAGGAAAAAGAAAATATTCAGGTTTGATAATTTTTGGCTGGAGCATCTAGGTTGCCATGATGTGGTAAGGGAAGTATGGTCTTCCAATTCTAACTCAAATCCTATGCATGCTTTTGCACATCTGATCTCTCTTACTAGATACAGACTATTAGAGTGGAAAGTGAAGGGGATCCTTCCTATTGAGACTGAAATTGAGAAGCTGGAGAATCATATTTTGGAAGCTGAATCTAAAGATACTCTGGGAGATACTAACGATTTTTCCCCGCAGGTTCTTACTAATATGTACAATAAGCTCTCCGCTTTGCAAAGACAGAGTAGCATGAAATGGGCCCAAAGGGCTCGACTTCTTTGGGTACATAGCGGAGATAATAATTCTTCTTTCTTCCACAATTCTGTTCGGTATCGTGATCACATTAACTCTATTACTCATATTACTGATAATAATGGCAATGTTTTATCAGATCAAAAGAATATTAGTCAAGTGTTGGTAACCTTTTTTTCTGATTTGTGGAAAGGAAATACTGATATGAATGTGCAGGAAATTAGTACTGCCCTCCCTGATGATCTGCCCCAAATCTCTAGTGGAGAAGGAGAGATGCTAACCAAGAGGATTACAAAGCAGGAAGTTCAGGAAGCTCTTTTCTCTCTTCCGATCGGAAAGAGTCCAGGCCCAGATGGTATAAATGTGGAGTTTTACCGATATTATTGGGAGGATGTTGGTGATCATATATTTGAAGCCATCAGGTATTTCTTTGATCACTTGACTATGCCTAACTCTTGGGGTAGGACTTATATTACTCTGATTCCTAAAAAGCCTAACCCCAAGTATGCTTCGGATTACCGTCCAATATCTCTCTGTAATGTTAATTATAAGATTATTTCTAAGATCTTAGCTAATAGGCTTAAAGGTATCCTTCCTGGGCTTATAGGCAGTGAGCAAAGCGGTTTTGTGAATGGTAGAGTGCCTTTTGATAATATCATTACTCTGCAAGAGGTAGCCCACTCTATTGATAACGATCATAATATCCCCCCTAGGATGTTGGTTAAGTTAGATATCGAAAAAGCGTATGCCTCTCTGAGTTGGTCTGCAATTCTTGCAACTCTTACCAGAATGAATTTCCCTGGCAACTGGATCAATTGGATCAAGGTATGCATTAGTAGAGTGTCCTTTGCCTTACTGATCAATAAAACCCCCACTGATTGGTTCTATCCTGGGAGAGGTATTAGGCAAGGAGACCCAATTTCTCCTTACCTATTCATCTTAGTTGCCCAAAATCTTACTTCCTTGCTTAATTTTGCTAAAAGAAATAATATGATTCTAGGTTTCAATCCTCTTCTTAGGAATAATTTTAATCACCTTATGTATGCAGATGATCTTATTCTCATTACCCAAGCTACTCGGAAAGCTGCTCGTAATGTTAAGTTATGTCTTTCAATCTATAGAAACCTCACTGGGCAAAAAGTTAACAATTCTAAGTCTGAGATTATCTTCCCTAGCCGTTTTAACAAGAAGCTGAGTAGTAGCATCTCTAGTATCCTAGATTTCAAGAAGGGGTCCTTCCCTTTCAATTACTTGGGGATTCTCATCTCTCCAAAGAGATTGGCACTCTCTTACTTTTCATCCATGATTAGTAAGATTGAGAAGTCAGTCTCCTTTTGGAAGAGATCCAAAATCTCTCAAGCAGGGAAGACCATTCTTATAAATTCTTCCATCATGACCATTCCCCTCTACTACCTTTCTGCATATCCTGTTCCTGACTCCATCCTGGATCGTATTGCAAAGGTTGCTAGGGTATTCTTCTGGTCTAAGGATTGCAATAGAAAGGGCATCAACTCTGTTGGTTGGAATGAGATAATTCTTAATCGTTCTGAGGGGGGTTTATCAATCAGGAATTTAGGGTTGGCTAAGACATCTCTTATGGCGAAAAATGTTTTCAATAATCTCAATAGCAAGAATATTTGGTGGGTTGATATTCTAAAACTGAAGTATGGGGACCTGAATGTTTGGTCAGATAACATCCCTGCTAAATGCTCTTGGTTCTATAGAGGTTTGTGTCGTACTGCGCAGATTATTAGGCCTAATCTCTGGATTAATATTGTTAACCCTATGACTACTTCTTTTATGCATGATCCCTGGTATTTTGATATTCCTATTGCTAGGAAGCCTACATATATTAATATGGATATTGATCATACTTTGCTTCACATAGATAGCCTGTGTAATGGGACCAGATGGAATATGGACTCCCTGATTTTTATTTTTGGTATCCATTTGAATGATAACTTCATTTGTAATAGCAGTATAAAATATGATCAAGACAATCATTGGGTCTGGTTTCCTAACTCAAAAGGTTCTAAAATTCCAGCAATGGTATACTCCTTTTATAATTGTTCTAACAATGATCAGAACAGATGGAAAGGCTGGTACAATTTATGGAGTTTGAAAGTAGCTCCTAGGATCAAACATTTTATGTGGATTAACTTGCATAACGCTGTTAAAACATATGAATATCTCTATAGAATGAACTTGGGGCCACAAAATTTCTGTGTTCTATGCAATTTACAGGTGGAAACTGCAGAGCATTTATTCTTTTCTTGCTGCAAATCTCAAGGAATCTGGAATCTGGTGAGATCCAATCTTAATAAGACAGTAAATTTATGTAACTCTATATCCTCTGGGCTATGGTTGTCTCAGGAAACGTCAGGTAATGACCTTTTTACTCGTTCAATCATAGCATCGGTTGTTTGGTTTATATGGAAAGCAAGATGCAAAAAAATATTTAGTAATGAGGCCCCAAATTACCAGAGAATTGCTGCTCAAGCAATAGGACACGTCAGGGAGTATTTCTCTTCTTCATCTATTCACTGCAATAGAAACCTTATGAGACTGAATTTCTCTTATGCAGATGGCCCAATCATGTTGACTGCTGCAGTGATGAATGATAATATGTTATTGGCAAGACTTGGGTTTCTAGTAGTGGATTCAAATATTAATTTTATTTGTGCTGGAGTTTGCAGTTGTCCTGCAAATTCGATGACAGATGCAGAGATTAAAGCTTTAAAGTTTGCTATCCAGTGCTGTGCCTATTGGGAGGTCAAGATCAACACGATAATCACATCAAATGGGGACCTAGCCGAAGCCTTTCATGCTGGGTTTTTTGCAGATGCCTGGAGACTAAACTTTCAAATCTCGGAGATTCTTAAGCAGCTAACCAGTCTGGGCCACCCAAGACTGAGAATTATTCCAAAGAAGTGGAACCATGTTACCACTTTCATAGCAGTTTATGGCTTGACACATCATGAGATTACTTTGTTCCACAAAGGTAAGGAGCTTCCTAGTTGGATTATGAAAGGTCTTAGAAGTCATAGGGTGGGTGTGTAATTTTCTTTCTCTGTTTTGTTCTAGTTCTGCGTCTGTATTTTGTTAGTGTTTTTTGTTTATTTCTGTTTTGGTTTGTAAGCCCTAACTCTTTGTAAACTTTTATTTTTATTAATAAAATAGCTCCAAGAGCTCCTTTCCCTAAAAAAAAAAAGTCACCCCAAATAAGGATTAGAAAGAATAGCAATAAGAGGATTATTCTCATGAAGTTATAAAAGAGGACCAAAGTAGTTGTTCACAAAAACTGAAACAAAAGGAGCCCAATAAACTCAAGGAACAACTAGATAATATGTTGAAACAAGATATCAAACAAAGCAAGTTAAATTAATGAGTTATGAAGATATCATTGGTTAAGACAACTCTTGAAAACAAGAATTGTATAGTTTAAGGCAACAGTACAATGTTGCAAATTCAAAGCATACTATGACAACGCAAGAGCTAAGAAATAAAGCACAAGCAAATCCATATTACATTAAATGAGATAGAATAGAAGCTTCAGCTAGCTTTGAAGAAAGTAGTAAAGGTTAGGGTACTTAATCAGATCAAAGTACTCAAAAAAGATCAAATGCGGATAAGATATCAACTTTTGATGAACTCAATTTAAGGACTGTTCAAGATTATAGTAAATATAAGCATATAATTATCTAGTTATTCAAAAATTAATTTGAGTTAGACAAGAATCTTAGCTGGGATAAATTAGTTAAAGTAGTGATTATTCTATTTGGATAAGTTAGTTAAATTCAAGTCTTAGTTGTAGTTAGTAAGGTTAAGTATGCTTTTGTATGTACTAAGGTGTGTTTGTGTATTCACTCCTTATCACATGTAGTGTATTAATGCTTTGATGAACTAATGAATCAAAGAATAAGTAGTTATCTTTCTTCTTTTCACTAAAAAAGCAATGTCATGAGTAGAAGCCATTCTCAAAATTGTCATTTCCTACTTATTACTCTTCAAAGCAAACGGGTAAGCAATATGCCATTTGATACCAAAACAATGCCATACATCTGTCACAAAGCAATTTTGCCAGCTGATGAAGAAATATGAATGACATGGAGAACATGTTGGAGTTTATGGTCTCAACTGCATGTGTTTATCATTATATTAAGTTATATTTTATGTGTATATTAAGCGTCAGTTAGGATTATTACTTTTCTTCTGAACATGGGTCCTTTTCTTTCTGAACATGTGTATGTTGTCAATGCAGTTCACTCTATATGATTCAGCTCACACACACACACACTTTAAGTGGATACACTGAAGCTTTGCTTGAACTTACTGAACTTAGATTAGCTTGACAGAAGAGATACATAACATGAGAATATAAAGACATAAGATAACTTGCATACCAGTAAGGCAGCAGACAAACATTAAAGCAAAGAAAAGTAAACATCTTATCGAGCGGCGCCATTTGGACAGAACTCTCCAATCAACGCATGCTTCCATGATTCGTACTGTTGTAGCCCAATCTATTACTTAGTCAACTATGGTAGCTCTGACCAGCTACTCTGATCAACAACTTTGACATCCTCCTCTTGATCAGAGCTTCTTTACTCCAAGTTCATCTCGAAAATAGTTGAACTTATGAGCTGGTAATGCCTTTGTAAACACATCAGCGATCTGTTCATTGGTTTTGCAGTATTGAACATTGAGTGCACCATTGCTAACAAGATCGCGAATGAAATGGAATCGGTGTCGATGTGCTTCGTTCGCCCGTGCATGGTTGGATTCTTTGTAATAGAAATGGCAGAACTATTGTCACAATAAATGACACTTGCACCTTCTTGTCTCACCTCCAAGTCCTCCATCAAACGCTGTAGCCAAACAGCCTCGCATGCTGCAGATGTTACAGAAATATATTCTGCTTCCATACTTGAAAGAGCTGTGACTTGCTGTTTTTTTGAACATCATGCTATCGCAGCCGAGCCAAGAAAGAAACACCAGCCAGTAGTACTCTTTCTATCATCTTGTGAGCCACCAAAGTCACTATCTGAATACCCCACAAGCTTGAATTGATTGTTATGAACAAAGTGCAGTCCATAATTGGTGGTTCCTGCCACATAATGCAATACTCGTTTCACTGCACCAAGATGGTGCATTGTTGGGCTCTGCATGAAACGAGATACCATACTCGCTGCGTACATGAGGTCTGGCCTTGTGCGAGTGAGATACAGAAGCCCTCCGACAAGTCTTCTATATCGAGTTTGCTCTGCATTTCCTGAATTGTCTATTGACTTTAATTTTTCATTGGAGTTCATGGGAGTGGCAATGAACTTATAGTGAAGCATTCCTGAATTTCTTAACAGTTCCTCTGCATATCTTTGTTGTGACACGAACAGTGAACCCTTAGACTGCTTTACCTCTAATCCCAGAAAATATTTTGACTCTCCAAGGTCTGTCATCTCAAAGGTCTTCATCATGTTGCACTTGAACTCCACTAACATCTCAGTCGGGGACCGCATATAGATGATGTCGTCCACATACAAGCACAGTAATATCACACCAGAACTTCCTTGATGCTTTGTATACACTGTGGGCTCATTGAGGCTTCGCTTGAAACCAATTTGATGGAAGTAATCATCTATTCGACTGTACCACGCTCTTGGCGCTTGCCGGAGACCATACAGGGCCTTTTGGAGCTTGTATACACATTCTTCTTTTCCTTTGATGATGAACCCCTCAGGCTGAGAAACATACACCTCCTCCTTTAATTCACCATTCAAGAAGGCTGTTTTCACGTCAAGCTGGTATATGCGCCAATGCTTCTGAGCTCCGATAGCAAAGAACAGTCGGATTGTCTCTATCCGAGCTACAGGGGAATAAACTTCATCAACATCAATTCCATCAAGTTGGGAATACCCTTTCGCTACAATTCTTGCCTTCTTCTTTAGCAATGAACCATCTTGGTTAAACTTGGATTTAAAAATCCATTTTAAACCAATGGCCTTCTTCCCGTCTGGCAACTGGGTTAACTGCCATGTTTTATTCTTGTCGATCGCCATCATTTCTTCCTCCATTGCCGAGATCCACATGCTGTCCTGCATTGCATCTTCTACTAGCACTGGATCTGCAACAGTTAATGCACACGAGGAGCTGTTATAGATATCGGTTATATCTCTATACATCATTGGAGAATCATCCTCTCCTGCGCTTTCTGTTTGAATGTTTGGAGACCTGTTGGTTTGTGGCTGATTGATTTCAAACCGTTCATCAACTTCATCGGACGGCTGAGGAATTGCAGCTTGATTCCCAGCAACTTTGTCTACCACGTCAGCAATTGGTGCACAAAGTCTTGCAGCTAAGTCACAAGAGTTTGCCCAATCCCAGCCTTTATTTTCGAAGAACTGAACGTCTCTGCTAACTCTGACTTTCTTTGACACAGGATCAAAGACTTTGTAAGCTTGGAGTTCTCACAGTAGCCGATGAACACCATCCTCTGTGATCTATCATCCAGTTTTCTTCTCGCCTGAGGATCCACAATCGCATACGCCAAGCATCCGAACACGCGAAGGTGATCCACCTTGGGTTTTGACCCTATTAGTGCTTCGTGTGGCGTCATCCGGTCAAGAGCACTCGTCGGTGATCTATTCAAAATATAAACTGCGGTGGCGACCGCCTCAGCCCAGAATTCCAGTGGTGTATTCAGTTGCTTCAACATTGTTCTTGCCATCTCCATGACCGTACGATTCTTCCGTTCTACGACACCATTTTGCTAGGGCGAATACGGTGCTGTGAACTGCTGCTTAACGCCGGTGAGTTCACAGAATGTTTTGAATTCATGTGACATGAACTCCCCGCCTCGATCCGTTCTGAGCACCTTCACCGGGAACAAGAACTGCTTCTCTACCAATGTCTTGAACACTTTGAACTTTTGTAGAGCCTCGGCCTTTCGTTGGAGAAAATACACCCAGCTGTGCCTGGTGAAGTCGTCAGTTAATAGAAAGAAGTAGAGATTACCTCCAATTGATGGTGTTTTCATAGGACCTACTAGGTCCCCATGAATGAGCTGCAATGGGCCGAATGCTCTTTGTGCTTGTCCCTTGGGAAACATTTCTCTTGTTTGCTTCCCAAGCATACAAGCTTCACACTGCTGCATTGTTGATATAGTAGGGAGTCCTTCCACCAGTTGGTTCTCTGATAGACTTTGTAGGCTTCTAACATTCAAGTGTCCATATCGGTTATGCCATAGATTCCCTGTCTCATCAATTCCTTGTACGACATGAGCTCCACCAAGATTATTTGCACCAAGAGAAAAGAGCCTATGTGATGTCATATGTACTCTTGCCAGTAGAGTGTTTAAATGATCATCTTTGATCTCACAGTCACCATTTGAAAATTCAACCTTATACCCGGTTGACATGAGTTGCCCTACACTTAGTAGGTTATGGGCCAGATTAGGAACAAATTGTACATTAGTCAATAGCTATGTTTGCCCTGAGCTTGTTCTCAATGCAACTGTACCAATCCCTTCAACCTCTAGTATGTTCCCATCACCAAGTCTAATAACTTGAGATGAAGTTTCTTCAATGCTTTTGAATAGGTTTCGATCCCCTGACATGTGGTTGGAGCAACCATTGTCAATGAGCCATGTGCCTCCATCTTCAAGCTTAGTTTTACTGCTACCCATGAAAAGCATTCCTTCATCTTCTCCCTTCTTTGCTTCTTCAATTGTTACATTTGCTTCTTTAGTCTTATACCACCATTGTGGTTTTACATGCCCATATTTTTTGCATATGAAGCACTGAACTCCTCTTCATGGTCTATTGGTGTCATTGAGTTGATCAGCTTCTGCACTTCTTCCTCGACCACGACCACGTCCTCTTCCCCTGACGAACCCGCGGTCACGTCCTCTTTCTCCCCTGGTGCTCTGCTCGCTAATATGTAGCGCCTTGACGTGTAGTGCCACTTCTTCTTCTTGACCAAGAGCTGAGTTCAGAATTGATTCATGACTCTTTAAAGAGCCACTCAACTCTTCTACTGTGAGTGTGCTCATGTTCTTTGCTTCTAAGATGGAAGATACCACATTAACAAATCTAGGAGTAAGACTCCTTAGAATTTTTACAATCACTGTTTTTTCAGGGACTTCTTCATCGAGCATCTTAATTTGATACACGATGTTTAGGATTTTACTCACATAATCCTGTACCTTTTCACCTGGCCTCATCTTTGCAGCGTCTAGCTCACGATGGAACGCATGCAACTGAACAGTGATTGTATTCTCGTTCCCTTGGAACTCCGTCTTCAAGATCTCCCATGCATCTTTAGCTGTTTTAGCATCAGAAATTCTGATTAGCACCTTCTTATCAAGAGCTTGTTGAATCAAATACAAGGCCTTCGCATCTTTCTTCAAGCTTTCATTGATGCGGTTCTCATCTCCTTCTTCGCTGAAGACTTTCTCCATAATGTTCCAAAGCTCCCTCGAACGAAACATGGTTCTCATCATCATGCTCCACAAATTATAATCTTCTCCATTGAAATATGGAACATTGGCATTCGATGAATTTGATGATGAGGCCATCAGGTCGTTGTTCTCTCATACCACTGTCAATGCAGTTCACTCTATATGATTCAGCTCACACACACACACACACACTTTAAGTGGATACACTGAAGCTTTGCTTGAACTTACTGAACTTAGATTAGCTTGACAAAAGAGATACATAACATGAGAATATAAAGACATAAGATAACTTGCATACCAGTAAGGCAGCAGACAAACATTAAAGCAAAGAAAAGTAAACATCTTATCGAGCGGCGCCATTTGGACAGAACTCTCCAATCAACGCATGCTTCCATGATTCGTACTGTTGTAGCCCAATCTATTACTTAGTCAACTATGGTAGCTCTGACCAGCTACTCTGATCAACAACTTTGACATATGTGTGGTGAGTGTAAGTTGTGTTAGTTTTGCATGTAAGTAGAGAAGAAAAGTATTGTGTCTGTAAAAGGAGTGCTGAAGCTTGTTACTCAAAACCTCTTGTGAGTCTATTAGCAGTCGACCGTTTGTCTCTAAGTCTAGGGCATTGTACACTGCATAAGAAAAGATGTTGGTTCTACCTAATTGGATGGATCAAGGAGGGGTTGAGCTACGATTTGGGTGTTTACTTTTCTTGTTACTTTTCTTCTTTATTTTTTGTCTTTACTTAATGTTTGTGTACTGTGTCAGAATCTAATTCAGCTAGTCTACTTTTGTTTCATCTATATTATGTATCAAATGTTATTCTTTGAAATCAAGTCTTAATACAATTAAGCTTCGACATTGTGGTGAAGATGAAGCCAAGGGAGAGTGTCTAGGATTATATGAGAAATAGTGTCTTTGACATTGTCTATAGGATACGAATGCTGAATGAGGGTGTCCCTATGAGGACGGTGGTCTCAAAGGTGATGAGAAGCCTCATGCTAAGGTTCATGCATGTCGCTTATTCTATAGTTGAAGCCAAAAACCTCAAGACCCTTACTGTTGATGAGCTTAGCAGCTCATTGAAGAGTCATGAGTCTATGTTCAACTCGCAGGTTAGTAAGATGAAGATAAGGCTCTTCATGTTAAGAGTTCTCCATATGGAGAGCATGGCGGTAGCGGTGGAAGAGGGCATAGTTGTGGATATCACAGAAGGAGAGGATGAGGTTGTAGTCCAAACCAATTTCGAACTCGCGAAGGCAACAAGCAACATAGAGGAATCCAGTGTTATGCTTGTAAGAGGTTCGGATATATAAATCACAGTGCATGTATAAGAACAAGGAAGCAAACATCATAGAGGATGCTAAGGAGGTTGATGAAGGACTGTTGTTTATGGTCTCTAGTGAAGATGCTAATGAAGGAGGAGGTACGTGGTTGATTAACTCAAGTTGTTCTAATCATATGTCAGGAAATAGGATGCTTGTTCAACACATAGAGGAAGTCTCAAACCAGACCATTAGATTGGTAGATGGTAAAATTCTCAAAGTTGGTGGAATTGGTTCTACAGCTTTTTGTTTGAGTTGTGGGAGAACTAACACCTCGACCAACATACAGTTTGTGCCTCACTTAGCACACAATTTGCTGAGTGTGGGGCAATTGATGAGCTCTGGCTATATTGTAGAATTCTTAGGAGGAGAATGTGCCATCAGAGATGTTGCGTCTAAGGCCAAGATAGCACATGTATGCATGACTTCACACACACTATTTCTCTTGAAGCAGATGATGTTGGAGCGGCCAACTTTGCACAAGTAGTGCTATCAGATCTCTGGCACAAGAGATATGGTTACTTGAACCAAAGAAGTTTGAAACATCTGCAAGAAAAATATATGGTTGTTGGTCTACCAATCATCTCTAATCTTTAAACCTGTGAAGTGTGCTCACTGGGAAAACAAACATGTATGGTATTTCCAATTGGCCAAGGAATGAGAGCCACCACACTATTGGAGCTCGTTCATGGTGACTTGGTGGGGCCGATGTAGATCCCATCACTCGGAGGTAATCTTTACTTCTTCTAGTTGACAGATGATTATTCTCGCCATGTTGGGTCTACTTTCTGTAGAGAAAGTCAAACGCATTAAAGAAATTTATATTTTTCAACCTTCTTATCGAGAAGCAGCTGTCGTTGCCACTGAAGACCCTCTTCATAGATCGCAGTGGCAAAATTTACATCTCGAGAGTTCAAATCATTTTGCGATCTCTCTGGAATATGACAATAATTTACAGCACCATATTTTCCCCAGCAGAACGGGATTACCGAGAGGAAGAATCGTACCATAACCGAGATTTCACAAATGATGTTGAAGGAGACATCAATTGCTGCCATTATCCATATTGTCAATCATTTTTTGACGATGGCGCTTGAAGACCAAACTCCACACTAAGCGCTGATAGGATCAAAGCTAAGTGTGAAGTAACTCAAGGTGTTTGGCTGTTTGACTCACTCCCTCGTTGACCTGCAACAGAGATGAAAGTTTGATGCCAAATCTTCTTCAGGGGTTTATATTGGCTATTGCGATAATGCAAAGGCCTATAATATCTTTGATCCACTCTCGAGGAGTGTCCAAGTCAGCAGGGATGTAAGATTTTTGTAAAAAAAATGTGGGATTGCTCGAAGAGCACTGACTCAGCTGCAATGAATTATGTGCCATCTGATGATGCGGATGAAGAATCAGTTGTTGATCAAATTGGGAATTCTCCATCGCATGATTCAACAGACGAACGGTTGGATTCTTCTTAAGATCATAACAACTCTTCAACTGTGAACCCTTTAAGTTTAACCGATGTTGACGACTCTCTGGTGAGGTATAGAAATATAAATGAAGTCTATAATGCTTTCTCTTTCACTCTAACTACTGCAGAACCAACCTCATTTGAAGATGCTACAAAGGATGAGGGGTGGTTCACTGCCATGTAAGAGGAAATGGAAGCAATTTATAAGAACAAGACCTAGGAATTGTTGAGCTTTCCGGAAGGAAAAAAAGGCCATCGGCTTGAAGTGGGTGTACAAATCTAAGTTTGATCCTAATGGCACACTACTGAGAAATAAGGCAAGGGTGGTCTTGAAGGGTTATAGTCAGTTAGAAGGCATTGATTTTGAGGAGGTCTTCTCCGCAGTTACTCGGATGGAGATCGTGTGACCATTCCTTGCTGTAGAGATTCAAAAGGGTGGTAAATCTATCAATTGGATGTCAAGATGGCATTTTTGAATGGGGAGTTAAAGGAAGAAGTTTTTGTGAAGCAACCAGAGGGATTCATCATCAGTGGAAAGGAAGAGTAAATCTACAAACTTCACAAGGTACTCTATGGTCTCTAACAGGCACCCAAAGCATGGTACAGTCGAATTGACTCTCATGTCCAACAAATGGGATTCATAAGGAGCACTAATGAACTTATAGTTTACAGAAAGCTTAATGCCAAGACAGATATCTTGCTATTTTGTTTATACGTAGATGATATTATATATATGGGCAGTTCTGATGAGATGCTGATTCAATTCAAGGAGAATATGATGAAGGTATTTGAGATATCAGACTTGGGACAGTTAAAATATTTCCTTAGATTGGAGGTGATATACAACACAAGGATGCTTTATTTGTTTCACAACGAAAGTATGCAGAAGATCTTTTGATTAAAACTCGAATTTTACACTATAATCCCATAGCTGGTCCAATAAATTTAAATGAGAAATTACATTCCGAGGATAGATCAGGGAATACTGATTGTTCCTGTGAGCCCCACCCCTTAATTAAATCCTAGCCATTGATATTATTTTTCCAATCCTAGCCGTTGATTGTGTTTTCATTTTCAAAACCCTATACGCTTCTTCGCCTCCTCCCGATTTAGATCGACGTTAGAAAAGAGAAAACCCTAGTCTCATCTCTTTCTCTCCATATTTGCGGTCGGTGCCTGGCGAGGACGGGAGAAGGGTCTTGTCACCAGGGTTTCGTTTCACTATTATTTTGAGGTAAGGTTCTGATTGATGCTCTTTGTTATGATTGTTGTGACATGATACTAGTTAGGGTTAGAGTTTGGTGAGGATGTTGATTTGATTTAATTTGAGTAAAAGATTAAGAAATTCCTGTTAGCATAGCAAAACCCTTGTTCGATTTTAGAGGTCTTAGAGGCTAAATTCGGAGGAGAGTAGAATAAAAAAATTGTAGATTTCGACGTTGGCTAAGTTCTTACAAAATTTCAGAATTTTTACATAATTATCCTGTAAATTATAAGTTTTAGACGCAGGTGATGCGGATAGAATTTCTGTGCAGCCCTTGAACAGTTTTTGATTAATTTCATGATTATAAGTTTGGATTTAGATTTAGATTTATATAATAAAGTTATAGAGGATGATTTTATCTTTGATTCTACCAAATTTAGAATTTTTATCAATGTAATTTGGGAGACATGATCAGATTTATATAGTGGTGCTCAATGGCATTTCTGCAGGAAGCATAAATTTTGATCAGAGAATTTGAGATTCTTAGATGTTGAATCATGGCTCATGTTTAATAAGAAAGTTGTTAAATTTCGAGTTAATTATATGATCCTAAATTTTAATCTTATTTGAAGTTATATGGTGTGAGATATTGTCATTAGAAAGGGAATGTTTGAAATTGTTGGTTTACATATTTATGATTTTTAAAAGTGATGGCTTAAATTCTGTAGATCTCAAATAATTGTGAAATTTGGATATGTTATAGATGTAGATGTATAGTGGTCTCAGAAGATTGAAATTTCTGATTTGAATAAGAATTTGCAAAGCTATACTGATTTCAATCTTAAGGTTCATAGGGATTTGGTTATTAGTCTCAACTTTGGTAGTTTTGTTAGTGTCTTGATTATGTTTTTGCATTCGTGTGAATTTTAGAATTTGTTTTACTTGTAATTCTTATGGGTTATTCCCAAATATAGGACTTCCTGAGAATACTCGATTGGTGAAAGAATTCGAAATATGACCGTTAATCAGGTAAGTATCCCACATATAAATCCTGTTATATATGTATATACTTGAAAATTCTAGCTTTCTGAACTTTTGGAATTTTTGAGAAAATTATTGTTTATTTTGAATTATATTTTGAATTATTTATTTATTATTATTTTCGGAATTACTTTAATTATTTGAAATTTTGAGTTAATGATATTTTATTTTGGATTAGAATTATCTAAAAGATTTAGATATTTGTTTAAATTTGGATTATTAATTTCTAAAGTATTTAGATAGTTTATCTAAATATATATTATCTAGATTCTGTTAAGTTCTGATTAATTATTATTAATATTTTTTTAATTATCTGTTCATGTTTAGATTCGAATAACTGGTTTATTTTGCTATGGAAAATGGGATCACACAACTACTAAGAATGTTACTTGGTAAATTGCTTTGTATTTTGCTCAATCTAAATTTTGATGGTTTGCTGTTTGTGAACATGAAGTATTTTAACGTAAAAACTAGTCCCCAATTAACTATGCACTAACCCTGTCACGGGGGGTTAAACACTGACAGTGTCGACACGTATTTTGTTCTAAAAACTATAGTTTCCCACCGCTTTCCGTCGGTGAAGAATAATAACCTCTGATAATTTTGTGGCTCGGATCACCGAGGGTAAATATATGAATTTTGTTATTTTGTTTTGGCAATGGTTATCTGGGGGACCTATATGCTCAGTATTTTGACATTTGTTTTGTTTGAAATAAATCTGATTTCTGATGTTTGATATTTTTGTATTTTGACTTTTAAAGTGATCCCTATATTTTAAGTGGGTACTTGCTGGGCTTTTAAGCTCATTATGTTGTTGAAATCTCTTTTCAGATCAGAAGTAGAGTTTGGGTGGCGGATAGCTTAGCGGGGAACGTTGGGCAAACGTAGTCTTATTAGCATGTAATAAGTCCTATTTGTGTGGGCCTAGGTTTTATTTGAATAAGCTTGTTTTGATGTTTTTTTTTTCAAACCACTTAGTTTGTTTCTTTGTTTTGTTTTGGTTTAGGTTTTCAGGCCTTGTATGTCTACTTGGTTTCGGCCTTGTAGGTGTACGGAATTTTGTTGGCGTCCCGGGTCCATTGAGCTGGGTTCGACCTCCTCTACTTCACTCACACTTGTTTGGATATAATGCATGTCATTTCGGTCATAGCTCGTTTCATGCAAACTGCAACAAAGCATCACTATGGCGTAGTTAAAAGAATTTTGCATTATGTGAGTGAAGCCATGGGCCATGGGTTACACTATACAAAGAATGACGAGTTCATGCTCACTGGCTACTCTGACAACGATTAGGCAGGATCACCTGACGACTGTCAAAGCACAATAAGGTGGATCTTTTCTCTCAGTTCCAGCGCTATAGCTTGGTGTTAGAAGAAGCAACTAGTAACCACTCTATTAAGCATTGAGGCGGAGTATATCTTTATTACCTCAGCCGCCTGTGAAGTTGTTTGGTAGTGTCATCTTCTGGAAGATATGAACAAGAAGCAAGTGAGCTCTACCATCATCAAGTATCACAATAGTTCAGCCATATACATAGCACAAAATCATATTCTACATAGTCGTATGAAGCATATAGATACCAGGTACCACTTCATTCATGACTTGATTAAGGATGGAATTATCAATATGTCCCATTGTAGCACCCTTGACCAGGTAACCGACATTTTCACAAAAGGGTTACGAAACTACAAGTTTGAGCATTTTAGAGATGAGTTAGGGTAAGAGGTTCAGAGTAAGGGGAGTGTGTTGAAGCTTGTTACTCGGAATCTCTTGTGAGTCTATGAGTAGTTGACCGTTTGTCTCTAAGTCTAGGCCGTTATACGTTGCAGGAGAAAAGATTCTGGTTCTACCCGATTGGATGGATCAAAGAGGGGCAAAGCTACCATTGGATGTTTACTTTTCTTGTTACTTTTCTTCTTTGTTTTTTGTCTTTACTTAATGTTTGTGTGCTGTGTCAGAATCTAAGTCAACTAGTCTACTTTTGAAGTCAAGTCTTAATACAATTAAGCTTCAGTGGTACTTAGCATCCTTAGTGAGCAGTGAGTGTGTTCCTCTAAGTGTAAGAAATCCAACACCGTCACTTAAAAACCTCTCAACAAAGGGTTCTTCATTTCCTTCTTTTTAAAAACTTTCAATATATTCTCTTGTGTTTAAGCTATCAAATTCAATAGTGGGAATGCACAAATGAAATTTAAATCATCTTAAAGCATTATTTTTCCTATCAATATAAAAGCCAAAGGCCTTTGTAGTTAGTATAAAACTATTGAAAGACCGTACAATAATTTTTCCAAATTTAAATCATATTAAATGGAGATGGCCAAAATAGACCTCAAAGTGGTCAGTAATCAAGAGACTCGGATACATTTAAGTATTTAGGGTTTTTTTTTTCTTTTGGGAACATTCCTAGTTTTGAAAATCTATTCCCAAAAAACCCGATCTCTCTCTCTCTCTTGTTTTTTATTAAAATGATTGGGTAAAAGTTCGGAGATGTTACTATAAAGCAGTGTTCGAAAAATCGGCCTAGGCGGCGCCTAGGCGCTGGAAGGTGATAGGCCGCCCCGTTTTTGCGAAAAACGGTGAAAAAATTGGCCTAGGCTTTCCATAAAAAAAATGGGTGCCTTGGAACTGCCTAGGCGGGCTGGGCGGCGGACTAGGCGGCCTGGGCGGCTTTTGGAAAAAAATTTAAAATTAAATGCTTTTAACTAATTTAAAACCCCCCAAATTAATGTTTTGTGGGACTTGTACTTAATTATGTTTTTTCTTATGGGTATATCCATCCAATATTTATTATTATTTATTTTATTTAATTTTTTTAATAAAAGTCTAATTTCTAAGCACATAAATAATAAATAATATACTTATGTATAACGAACCTTGTCTTTGCATGGGTTTAGAGTCTTTAAACACTTTTATTTTATGGTAGTATATTTTGTGGTAGTAGTACTTGATTGTCTTGGCATGGGTTGAGAGTCTTTACACACTTTTATTTTATAGTAGTAGTACTTGATTGACTTGAGTTTATAATTTTATATGTATGTTTAATTGTTTTTATGATAATGTGGGTTTTAGAGTTGTTTGGATTCTAGAAGATCTTGTATTATTATTTGATTGTTGATGCATCAATTTGGTTGTTAATAAATGTCTATTTGGGTATTATATAGAATTAAAATTATATTATAACTATATATTTTTTCTAAAAGGGTAAAACCGCCTAGGCTCTCTGGGCGCTAGAAGGTGGATGACCGCCCGACTAGCGCCTAGCATTTTTTTGAACATTGCTATAAAGAATGATTCTCCACTTCTCAATTTTCAAATAACAATCAGCACTATCTAAGACTCAGAGCTTTTGATTTCATTGAATTTAATGCAATAGTTCAGTAAAAACAAGTAGAAATCTCCAAATCTAAAGAGCAGTTCATCATCACATCAACAACCAATTATCAGAAAATTAAGCAGTAAATAAAAACAGAGTTCAATCTCCAAACATTATTAATGACTGAAAGAAAAATAACTTAGGAAATCCTTGAAGAACATCAATGTTCTCATCCCTCCTTCCAGCATTGCCTCAAGCTCTCACTCAACTGATCAATTATCCTTCCTCCCCTTTTTCTTCCCTTTTATATCTCCCCAGATGAAGCCATCCAGACGTATGTTAGCCCTCATTTCTTTGAGAATTCTTCAGGCACACTTTTCAGCCGTTGATTGTGTAACTACCTTCTTCATCGGTCCGTCCACGTGTCCTCGCTGCACTCGTTCTCCATTTCCCTGTGGTGCTTACCCTTCATTCTTTGAAAACAATTCGCCAGCTGGCCCACCCCAATAAATCTCCCATTATTAGTAACAAACCCTTTCTGATACAGCATGTGGCTTTAAACCTTCTGATTTTCCTGATTTGCTATCAATTGTTCTTGTCTCTCAACGTGGCCTTCAATATTTGGCTTCCCATGATTTGAATTAAACCATTCCAGAGCCTTCATATGGCCTTCACCCTATGATTTAAAATGAACTTTGAGTGGAAATATAACATTATCTCCCTTTTCAATTGAGACCTTGTCCCTAAGGTCAAATGCAGGGTGTTGCTATTGTAAAAATAACAAATCTTCCCAAGAATTTTCATATGAAGGCAGACCATTCCATTGAACCAAAACCTGCTTCACTAATCTCTGATTGCGCAAAAATGGTGCGAACTTGTAAAAGCTATTTTGGTTGAATCATAGGTCCCAAACTATCAATCATCACTTGTAATGGAGACATATCTGTCCTAGGATTACCAATGAATTTTTTAAGCACTGAAACATGAAACATTGTGTGTATTTTTTCTCCATCAGGTAAGGAGAACTTGTAAGCAACATGTCCTAATTTTTGTAGAATTTTGAAAGGTCCGAAATATTTCATGCTCAACTTGTGACTTTTTTCTCCAAAACACAGAGTGCTACTTGAATGGTTGCAACTTGGCTAACACCCACTCTCCAATTTGAAATGAAATCTCTTTGGGCTTCTTATCAGCATATTTCTTCATTCTATCTTGTGCCTTGGCAAAAATAATCTTCAATTGCTACAACACCTTATCTCTGTGAGATAATAATTTTGAGATATGTTAGGGATCTATATCATTGTAAATATAGGCAATTATGGGCGGAGGTTCCCTGGCATACACCACTTGAAATGGTGTCATTCCCATACTAGTGTGAAATGCATTGTTGTAAGAATACTCTGCCCAAGGTAATAATTCTACCCAAGATTTTGGATTACCAGCAATAAAGCATCTAAGATAGTGTTCAATGCATTTATTTAGAACTATGTCTGCCCATCAATTGTAGGGTGGTAAGCATATGACATTGATAGGGAAGTACCCATTTTGCCAAAGAGATGTTGCCAAAATTTGCTAGTGAAAGCTTTATTTCTGTATGAAATAATTGATCTAAGAATTCTATGTAATTTCACTATGTGTTCAATGAATTTTTCAGCCACTGTTTGGCTAGTAAAATCAACATGAAGAGCCATAAAATGTCCATATTTGGATATTCTATCAATTACCACAAAGATTACTAAATTTCCTCTTGATAATGGCAATCCAACAATGAAATCCATTAAAAAATCCTGACATATTTGTTGAGGCATTGGCAAGGATTGTAGCAAGCCACCAGAATTCAGACTCTTAGTTAGCTCTTTGACAAATTAAACAAGCTGGAATAATTATTTTTACATATGATCTCATGCCTAGCAAGAAAAATTACAATATTAATTTGCCATAGTTTCTAAGTTGTCTAGAGTGACCTCGAATTTTAGATGAGTGAAATTCTGCTAATAGTGTCCATTTAAGAGTCTGAACAGATGGAATTGCAATTCTTCCATGCCAACATAGTAAGTTTTGTTTCCAAAGATAATTAGTAGAAGCAATAGAAGAGTACTGAAGTTGCTAAATAATTTCCCTAAATATAGGGTCTTTTGCTTATGCTTGTTTAATCTGATACAATAAGTGAGTGACAGTTAGGACTAGAATAGGACAACTGAAAGTAACATGATAGTGCATTTGCTGCTTTATTCTCAACACCAGGATTATATTCAATAGTCAAATTGAAATCTAACAACTTAGGAAGCCATTTTTGGTGCTCAGGAGTCTGAATTGTCTGAGTACACAGATATCTTAGGGGCTATTGGTTAGTCTTAATGATGAATTGTTGTCCAATTAAATAATGCCTAAATTTAGCCACTACCTAAGTAATTGCAAAACGTTTTCTTGTATAGGCTGATTGCTTTTGCATAGATTGTAACATCTTTTTAGAAAAGAAGGCAATTGGGTACTTATTTTGGCTCAAAACAACCCCAATTTCTAACCCAGATGTATTAGTTTTAATGGTGAAAGATTGAGAATAATTGGGCAGAGCTAAAACAGGTGTTGTTGTAATAGCCACTTTTATAGCCTTTAAAGATTAATTAGCTTCAGGATTCCAATGAAAATTATCCTTTTTAAGCAGATTAGTTAATGGTCTTGCCAACTAAGCATATTGCCTTATAAACCTTCTATAATAACCTGTCAAGCCTAAATACATTCTCAATTGCTTCAAATTAATGGGAGGTGGCCACTGAACTATAGCTTGAATTTTAGCTCCATCCATTTCCACACACTAATAAAAAACCACATGGCCTAAATATTCCACTCTTTTATATACCAAATTGGCACTTTAAAAATTTGGCATAGAGTTGGTGCTGCAAAAGAGTAGCCAAGACTTGTTCCAAATGTAACAGATGAGAATTCAAGAACAGATGAGAATTCAAGTCCTTACTGTAGACTAATATATCATAAAAAAAAAGACAAACAATAGTGAAGGATGTCTTATCGGTGAGCTGAGAGCTGCTGGAGTCTCCTCGCCCCTCTGTGCTCTGTAGTTCTTGCTTCTCTACGTCGACCCCTTGCCATGGCAAGCGGGGACCAATATCGGCTTTCCAGTCCCCCAAATAAAACCTGGTCCCAAATCGCCTCCTCACTCTCCCGATCTATTGATAACTCCCCGCTTCACAATGCCCAGCTCCTGAATAAAATCAAATCGTCAACTTCCACTTTTGTTTGACTGGACGCGGATGCTATCAACCGTGGTCGTATAAAATTTCAACACGCTCTCTACGGTAAGCTATTCGGTAAGTCTCCTTCATTTGAGCAAGTCAAATCCACCCTTCTTGCTAAATGGTCGGAATTCGGAGAAATCTCCAGATCCGATATGCCTAATGGCTTCTTTCTAATTCGATGTCCTATGGAATAAACAATGCATCGCCTTCTATTGGAAGGTCCCTAGTCAGTCAATGGAATCATATTACAATTGTCCCCTTGGAAGCCTTTCTTCGAGCCGTCATTTGCCCAGCTTAACACAACTGCAATATGGGTTCAGTTCCACAATCTTCTTATTGAATGTTGGGAGGGGGGGGGGGGGGGGGGGGGGTAATTTTTTGGGGAGGTTACTGTGTTTTGGCCAATTTCCACTTTGGTCACTATTTTTCAATTTGTATCAAAGAGGTCATCGGAAATCGATTTTAATTCAACGGAAGGTCACTCTGGGTTTTCCGGCGAAATTTATCTAATGTGGCAACCGAAGTTGCCACGCCACATTAAATTAATTCTTTTCTAACACCTAGTTGGACTGAACACGTCAGCTGCGGTCCACGTCAATCTAACTCATCCCAGTCAGCATCCCAGTCAATTGCCAAGTCATCATCTTCTTCTTCTTCCCCTCTTTAAACTTCCCGATTTACAGTTGAGCTAGGGGAAAAGGATTTAGTGCTTTTCCATAGGTCAGCGCCGACGGGGTGGCGAAGCGAGCAAAGCAAAGGATTCGAAATGTATAGTTATCATCTTCTTTTTGCCCTCTTTTAACTTCTCGATTTCCAGCTGAGCTAGGTGAAGAGAATTCAGTGCTTTTCCACAGTTTAGCGCCGACGGGGTGGCAAAGCGAGCAAAGTGAGGGCATCGTCAGACGGAGTTGGAAGCTAGGGCATGTTTAGAGGGAGTTCACAGGGAATGATTGTATAATTTATTTTTGAGTCTTTTTTTTCATGTCTGTATGACCCATCCATCCTTGTGAGGAAGGTGAAGAGAATGGCCAGTTGTGCAGTGATTATTCTTTTTTTTTTTTTGTGAACGGGATTGAGCTATGAGAATAGTATACCGTCAATGTTATTCTGAAAATGGAAAAAAATACCAAAGAACTATCATTGTTATAGGTTTATAGCATTGTGAAATGTAATTGAACATAATGCTTTTACTTTGGATATTTAAATGGTTACTATCAAATGGATGAGTTGCTGCAGATTCAGACTATTGAAATGAATTCAATTAAAAGACCTGAATTTTACAGGTTTATAACAGTATCATGAATGCCCAGTGATGAATGCCCAGGGAAGAAGAAGAAGATGATGACTTGGCAATTGACTGGGATGCTGACTGGGATAAGTTAGATTGACGTGGACCGCAGCTGACGTGTTCAGTCCAACTGGGTGTTAGAAAAGAATTAATTTAATGTGACGTGTCAACTCTGGTTGCCACGTCAGATAAATTTTGCCGGAAAACCCAGAGTGACCTTCCGTTGAATTAAAATCGATTTCTGATGACCTCTTTGATACAAATTGAAAAATAGTGACCAAAGTGGAAATTGGCCAAAACACAGTGACCTCCCCAAAAAATTACCCAGGGGGAGACACTTGAAACCATCGCCAGTAACTTCGGAAGCCTTATCAAAATTGACAAGTTCACTTCTTCTTTGGCTAGATCTAAATACGCCTGCATTTGTATCGAGATCGACTTGTCCAAACCTCTCTGCCAGGGGTTCTGGATAGGCGATGATCTCCATCAGGTTTTTGTTGTGGTGATGTACGAAAGGCTTCCGACTTTCTGCTATAACTGCGGGCTCGTGGGGCACGGAAGTCGGTCATGTACTGGTTCTAAGTCATCTGGTGTCGATGGGTCCCTACTACCCTTTGATCTCCCACAGGCCCCAATTACTGATCGCTTCCCGATTGGCCCGGAACTGAACATCCCAGAAACTGATTTCGGACCTTGACTTCTGGTATCTTGCCGATGTGACCTTGCTCGCGGTCGCAGGGGAGGCTCTCGTGCCGAACACGTGACATCGAGAACTGCAGCCAATCCGAATACCGAGGCAGCCAATTTTCAAGGTCCAGTCAGTCATAGCATTTGTGGTGGCAGAGCCTACGTTGGCAGGGGGCACATCCTGTTTCTCACGCCATCCATCATGACCCTTCTTCTGACCCGTTGCCTACTTCCCCCACTAACTCCTCTCTCATCAATCTGACAGTTGATTCCCCCCTCGAGATTAGCCCTACCTCTCTCGAAACTGGCCCTTCTAACCCTATCACATCCCCAGATCTAGATCCTGCTGCCCACCCCTTGTCAACACTATTTAAACCCCTTTTTCGTCTGATCCCCCATCCTTTTCGCACCCGCTCACACTACTCAAGACCTTGGAAAGATCACCCCTTTAGCCGTTCTAAATCATCTCCCCCAATCCTACGTTCCTTACTTCCCACCTCTTTTCCCCCTCCTCTTTCTTCTCTCCTTATGCATGCTTCCCTAGTTGAGACGGTCTCCTCTACTTTAGAAGATAGCGGCATGGAGGAGGACAATTCCGATGGGGTTGATTCTTCTGAGGAGGAGGAGGATGAAGAAATGTCAGATGACGTCGAACCTGATGACGAAATGACTCTGGTTCAGTATCAAGAAGAAGCTCATAGAGAAGCCCTCATTCGTAAAGGCTCGCATACCGCCGAGGTGTCACACAAGAAAGACAGGATGGAAGTAGGGGGTTCTCACTCCTAAGTCCTCTCCCCGTGTCTCAGCTTCTCGTCTCTCTTATTCAGGGAGTGTTTTTTACCTCTTTTTTATCATTTTTTTATGGATAGTGTAAAATAATATGCTGGAATTACAGGGGCATCTCCGCCAGAGATACCTCTTCTCGTGTCTTCCGTCTCATTAGATCGCTCAAGCCCCTTATCGTTTGTCTTGTGGAGACTAGAACCAACTCTCTCCAGGTCGACCGATTCTGCAAGAAAATTCCGAGACGTTAGGAATGGGCCACTATTTTGGCTGAGGGTTTCTCGGGAGGTATTTTCGTTCTTTGGAACCCTATTATTGGCCATGTCACCCCCTTGGTTTTTCTCGTCACGTTTTACATATGGTCATTTCTTCTGCTTTATCTAAAAATTTCCTCATCTCCGTGGTTTATAACTCGCTTCAGTGTAGAAGTCAATGCTATATTTGGCGCGAGTTATCTAAAATTACCCCTCTGGGTCTCCCTTGGCTCGTTTTGGGAGATTTTAATTCTAATCTCTCCAGGATTGAGCATAAAGGTGGGTCTATTTCTTACTATAGCTGTAAAGCTCATTTTTTTCTTGATTTTATTAATAATAATAATCTGATCGACCTAAAGTTCTCTGGTTCCCCTTACACCTGGTGCAATAACCAGCTTGGCTCAGCCCGTTGCTGGGCGAGGCTGGATCATTGCCTGGTGAACGTTGAGTGGAACGACACTTTCAGATCTTACACTCTTGAACATCTTTCCCGTTCTTTTTCCGACCACTCTCCCCTTTTCCTCATTGCCAACTTTTTTCCCAACACTCGTTGAAACGTTTTTAGGTTTGAGAATTTTTGGTTTGATTTTCTCGGTTGTCATGATGCAGTAAGGAAAGCTTGGAATTTCCATCCCCATGGTAATCCCATGCATGCTTTCACCCATCTGCTCTCCCATACTTGTTTTAATCTCATATCTTGGAGTTGTTCCGGTATTAATAATTTGGATTCCGTTCTTGTTGATATTGAAAATGCTATTAAAAATCTCAAGCTTTCTGATATCGATTTAAATTCCCAAAATGTTTTGGTGGAGCACTATGCTAAGTTATCTGCTTTACAGCACCAGTGTAACACTAAGTGGGCCCAACATGCCCGCTTACTTTGGATTAAGGATGGTGACAGGAACACCCGTTTTTTCCATTTGATTTTCCGTTTTCGTTCGCATATCAATTATATCTCTCAGGTTGAGGACTTAAATGGTCAAATGCACAACACTCCAACTGACATCGAAAGGGCCTTCCACGATTTCTACCACAACCTTTGGAACAACCCCTCTACTGTCGCTGTGAACATTCTTGATGCCCTACCTCATGATCTTCCTCGACTTTCCGACAACGATAACTCCCTCCTTATTCAAGATGTTACCTTGGAGGAGGTTTTTTCAACCCTTATTGCTCTTCCATCAGGTAAGTCTCCGGGTCCCGATGGGTTTAACGTCGAGTTTTATCAGAATTTTTGGCCTATTATCGGAGACCATCTTTTCTCAGCTATCAAACATTTTTTAAAAACTCCTCTATCCCTAGTTCCTGGGGTAAAACTTATATTTCTCTTATCTCTAAAAAAGATAACCCTAAGCTCGTCTCTAATTGTCGGCCAATTTCGTTGTGCAACATCTGCTTTAAAATCATCACTAAAATCCTTGCTAATCGGCTTAAAAAGTTTATTCCTAAAATTATTGGCCATGAGCAAGTCGGGTTTGTCGCTGATCGGTGTTCTTTTGATAATATTATCACTGTCCAAGAGGTGGTTCATTCCATAGAAACTGATACTTATAGCCCCCCTAGGATGATCATTAAATACGATATTGAGAAAGCTTTCGATACTATTAATTGGAGTGCAATTCTTGCCATCCTTTCTAAAATGAATTTTCATCCAACTTGGATCTCTTGGATCTCTACTTGTCTTCATTCCAGCTCATTTTCTCTTTTGATTAATGGAGTCCCCAGTCCTTGGTTTTCCTCCTCCCGGGGAGTTCGGCAGGGTGACCCCATTTCTTCTTATTTGTTTATAATTGTTTCCCAACTCTTGACCTCTATGCTCAATTTCAATCTTCGTAATAACTTAATCCCTGGCTTCAATTCTAGGTTGGCTAATGACTTTAACCACCTTATGTACGTAGATGATCTAATCTTAATTTCCAAAGTTTCTCGCCTGTCGGCTAGAAACACCATCTGTGCATATCAATTTATTCTAACTTGACTGGTCAAAATCTCAACTATGTTAAATCCCAGATCTTCTTCCCTACTTGGTTTAACAAACATGTCAGTAAAAGTATTTGTTTTATCCTAAACCTTAAGCAAGCTTCGTTCCCTTTTAAGTACCTCAGAGTTCTCATTTCCCCGAAGCGCATCGCAGCTATTGCCTTTCGACCCATGGTAGATAAAATTAGATGGATCTCTAATAGATGGGCCAGCCTTCACCTTCTCCTGCTGCCAAAATGATTTTAATCAACTCTATCCTCCTTTCAATTCCTATTTACACCATTTCTGTCTATCCTCTACCTGAGTCCATTCTTTCTGAGATTGCCAAAGTCGTTTGAAAATTTTTTTGGAACAGAGATGGCAATGGAAAGGGCATCCATAATGTGTGCCGGAATTCTTTGTTAACAGGTAAGCCTGAGGGGGCTTAGGTATTAGAGATTTATCACTTGTTAAGCACTCTCTGATAGCTAAACACATTTTCAAATACCTGAATAATGACAAAATGATTTGGGTTGATATTCTGATCGTGAAATATGGTATTCTCAATTTTTGGTTGGATAAAATCCCTGCTAAATGTTCTTGGTTTTTTCGGGGCCTGTGTCATTCAGCTAGTTTCATTAAACATCAGTGCAAAATCAATTCCATTAACCCTGATAAAACATCTTTTCTTTGTGACCCCTAGTGCCTTGACATACCTCTCGCTCTAAAACCTACATATCTCAACATGAGCACTGATTTAGATCACATTAATCTTTCTGATGTTATCTTGGGTGATCATTGGGACCTAGCTGGGCTTAGCAGCATCTTTGGGGGCTCGTTCAAGAATCAAAACATCAATCTATCCCTTATCGATACTGAGTCAGATACCCAGTTGGTTTGGTCGCATAAATCTCTTCATAACAAAATCTCCCCTACTGTCTATCACTATTACAACAATCATTCTGCTTATTGAGGGAATTGGAGTGGCTGGCGATATCTTTGGCGCATCCTTGTAGCTCCGCGAGTAAAGAATTTCCTTTGGATGTGTCTTAAAGGTCGCCTTTCCATTTCTTCTTTCTTCTTCAGCTTAAACCTCGGCCCTGATAATCCATGCGCTCTATGTGGCCTCCACAAAGAAACTATTGATTACCTGTTCGGTAACTGCACTTACTCTGTTGCTGTTTGGGGTCTAATTAACTCAACGAGCACTTGTCTATCTCTTTTTCGAACGGTTTCTCCACTGGGGATTGGATTAACAATTACTGGCATTTGAAATATATCCTAGCAATCACTATCGCTGGTGCCTGGTACATTTGGATTAGTCATTGCAACGTTATATTCAAGAATGAGCACACTAACCCTTCCATTACAACAAGCAAAGCAGTCGCCCACGCAAGAGAGTACTTCAATAGCAACAATAATCAAACCGGCAAGATGAGGATCCTGAACAACTTTTCATATGCCGATGGACACTTCCTATTCACTCACGTTATCTCCAGCCATAACAATCAGGTACACTCAATTGGTTTCTTTATATCTAGTGCTAACTATAAAATTTTAATTGCAGGATGCCTCTCCCAGCCTATAAGCGATTTCTCCTCCGATGCAATTCTAGCCCTTGAAGTTGCTCTCCAGATCAGTGTAGAATATCAACTTGCCATCAGACATATCTTCTGTGCAAATCATTAGACCTTAGATACCATTCGCGGTGCAGACAATGCTACATCCTAGCGTTTTCATTCTCAAATTTCCAACTTGAAGTTTCTCTTGGACAAGTGCCACAACCCAAACATTCAGGAGATCCCTCTCAATTGGATGAAGCCTGCTGTCAATCTTGCTACTTACGGTTTCAATTGCAGATACCTCAACTTGTTCTTAATTGGAAGAGACTTGCCCCGTTGGATCATGCTCGCTTTTAAGAACCATGGCTTCACTTTTTAACTTTTGTTTTCTTCGGTTTTTTGTTTCCTTTTAGTTTAGTTAGTTGTTCTACTTGTCTGGTTGTCTTATTCAATAAAATTCAGCTTCCCAACATGGGAAGTTCTTCTCCTCAAAAAAAAAAAAAAAAAAAAAAAGATAAACAAATTTCTCAATCCATATTGAAACACTTGATTCATAAGAGCTTGGAATGTTTCTGGGGCATTAGATAGCCCAAATGACATTACTAGGCATTGGAAGTGGCCATGATGTATTTGAAATGTTGTTTTATATCTGTCTTCATCATGCAACAAAATCTAGTGATTGCCTGATCGAAGATCCAATTTAGAAAAATATGAAGCCCCCACAATTCATCAAACAACTCGTCAACTATAGGAATTAGACATGAATCCTTAATGGTGATAGCATTCAAGGCTCTATAATCTATACAAAATCTCAATGAGCCATCCTTTTTTTAACCAATAATACAGGTGATGAAAATGGGCTATTACTTGGTTCAATTATTCCCTTTGAGAGCATCTGTGTTACCATCTGTTCAATTTCAGATTTATGACAATGATTACAACTACGAGAAGGGGGCAACCCATGAGGAATAGCAAACACTGCAGAATATTTTCTTAGAAGTTGTTGCAAATTGGCGGACATGTCACTAGGAAATAAAAGCTCTTCTGAATGAACTTTTACCTCTACTGTTTGATTGTGTTGTGTGTCATCCTCTAATTCTGAATTTCTGGCCATAATTAAAGTATAACAAATTCCTTGTTGTAAAAGAATTCCAAAGTCATGTTGCTATAATCAGTGATATGTCCTCCCAATGTAGCTGACCAATTAGCTACCAAAATAATATCAACACCCACAGTTGTTAAGAGATACACAGAAAGTAAATTTATGGTTTTGAATTTGCACTTGGAGGTCTTCAACCATCCCTTCTACTAGTAAAGCATTACCATCACCTAATAGATCTTTAAATTGTTTAGTTGGCAAAATTGATAAGTTGAAAATTTTAGCTAATCTTGGCTTTATAAAACTGTATTAACTACCAAAATTTGTATTGAATGACAGTTTTATGTGAAATCTCCATTGTGTCTTTTGAATGCACCATTAACCCTTTTATAGAATCAGACAACTTTTTATCCCATTGAAGTAAAAGTAGTCTTCTATTAGCACATTTATACATTGGAGAGAACTTTTCATCACAATTATAACACAGGCCCTGAGCTCTTCTTTGTTGCATTTCTTTGAAGGACATTTTTCTAAAATGAGAGGGAGTTGTTGTTGTAGAAGTTACTACTTGAAATTTAGTAGAACTCCTGAAGGACTAGGTAAGACCATTGGTGGTGGTCCAATTGGTGGTAAAACAAGTATTCTGGATGTACTACAATAAGGTGTAGGCCCAACCCCTAAATTTCCTTGCTATACTGAAAACTTTAGTAATAATAGGAGATTTACTTCTATGAAAAAGTCACCAAAAGTAGGCTTCTCTTCACATAATCGAGCTAATGTAACTGCCATGGTAATAGTCTCCAGGTGCCAAGGAATAATGTCCCTCTGTAATTCCGGTTTCAATCTACTGATAAAGTAGTCTAAAAAAGCATTTGATGATAAACCCTCCACTCTATTGGCCAATCAGTAAAAGAATGATAATAATCCATCATTATGCCCTCCTAAAAGGGTATAAAAAGAGAAGAATGAGGATTATCAAAAATGAAAGACACATAAGTCAGTTCAATAGCTTTTGCCAAGCTTTCCTAGGATACAATATTGCCCGATTTCTGAAGCATCTAAAACCAGGGAACAACTAGTCCATCAAAATGGACCAAAGCAATCTATAAGTGATATAAATCAAAATTTTCATAGTAATCAAAGAACTACTTCTCTTGATAGATCCATTGCAATGCCTGTGGACCATCAAAATGAGGAAAATCCTGAAGGACCAGAAGACCTGAAAAATGAAGAAGAACACAAACAAATGAAGAAGAAGATGAACAGGAAACAAGAGATTCAGACAACCATCACATTCAACCATACACTCCATGCTTTACTTTACCATTACATCACAATATAAAACTAATTGAACATCACACATGACATGGTACACATAGTGACCAGACTAAGTTGACTAACAATAGTCACTAAGTTGCCTCGAACTATACCCCATCAGCAAGATGATCAAATCATGGCCCTTCAAATTAAACTTCATTGTTCCCTCCAATTATAACTAATCAAACTGACTAGAATTACAAAGAGCTTTCTCAGCAACCATTGAATCTGAGATTTGATTTCAATTGTCTCCATTGTCTTCATTGTCTTCAATCACCCCAGCAATTCTTCCTCTTGATTGAAGACTGCATATTCCCAGTTCCTCTCTGAATCTGCAGAATTTTTTGGAATCCAAGCATTTTGTAAATATATCTGCAGGTTGTTCTTCAGTGTTGCAATAAACCAATTTGATTGTTTTTTCAGCAACAAGCTCTCGAATGAAGTGAAACTTCACATCTATATGTTTGGTTCTTCCATGGAGCACTGGATTTTTTGCAATTGCCAAGCATGACTTGTTATCACAACAAATTGTAATTGGTTCATTGATATTCACTTGACATTCTGATAAAATTCTCTTAACCCATATACTCTGACAGCAAGTTGTACACAATGCAACATATTCTGCTTCTGTAGAAGAAAGAGTGACAATGTCTTGTTTCTTTGAAATCCATGAAACAATACCGGTTCCAAATGTGAATGCAGCTCCTGTGGTGCTCTTTCTGTCTATTAAACATCCACCAAAGTCACTGTTTGAATAGCACTTCAATTGACAATTGCTTCCTCTTTTATAGTAAATACCAAAATCTACAAAACCAGCCAAATACCTGAGTATTTGTTTTGCAGCTCCTAACTGATTTTTTGTGGGTTGATGCATAAATCTTGACAAAAGATTAACAGGAAATGCAATGTCTGGTCTGGATTGTGTCACATAGATTAGTTTTCCAATTAACCTTCTATAGATTGTGATATCTGCAGGCTCAGCTTCATCAAACAAGCTCAATTTGTAACCAGAATTCAAAGGAGTGATAGAGGGCTTACAATTGATCATATTGAAACTCTTCAACAAGTCATGTACATATATCTTTTGAGAGATGTGAATTCCTGCAGCTTCTTGTTTAATCTCCAAGCCCAAAAAGTATGACATTAAGCCCAAATCACTCATATCAAATGATCTTTGCATATCTTCTCTGAATTTAGTGATCATTTCCATAGAAGATCCCAAATAAATCACATCATCTACATAGATACAAACCAGAAGTATTGCATTTTTGTCTCCAACTTTTGAATACATTGTATGCTCGGTCAAGCTTCTCTTGAACCCTTGCTCTTGCAAATATGAGTCAAATTTTCCATACCAAGCCCTTGGAGCTTGTTTTAAGCCATAGAGAGCTTTATTCAGCTTATATACCATCTGTTCTTTTCCTTGAATTTCAAACCCCTTAGGTTGCTGTACATAAATATCTTCTTCAATCTCACCATTTAAGAAGGCTGATTTAATGTCCAATTGATAGATTGGCCAATTTTTGTGAGCTGCTAGGGCAATTAACAGTCTGATGGTGTCCATTCTAGCAACAGGTGCAAATATCTCTTCATAATCCACACCATATTCTTGATTGTAACCTTTGGCTACCAACCTAGCTTTATACTTGTCTATTTCACCATTGGATTTATATTTCCTTTTATATATCCACTTTACTCCAATTAATTTCTTTTCTGGTGGCTTTGAAGTTAACTCCCAGGTGTTGTTTCTTTCAATTGCAGATAACTCAATTTCCATGGCTCTTCTCCATTCTGGAATTTTTTCTGCTTCTTCAAATGTCACAGGATCAGATACAGTCAAGACAAATGAGCAATTTTCATAGATTTCCCTGAGAAGTCTAACTCTTACTGGTGGAGTTTCCTCACCTTGATTGTCGTTCAGAGAGTTCTGAATTTCAGTATTTCTATTGTCTGCAGGTATCACCACTCTATCAGTATCACCAATTTCAGTATCACTTGATGAATTACTGTTAGATCTGTTCTCAGTGTTTGCATCATCACCTGAATTTCTGCCATAACTTTCTGCAAATATTGGAATATTTGATGAAGTGATTCTGTGAACATTTGTGTTGTTGGTCTTCCACTCCCAGTGCCTTTGTTCATAAAAAATGATGTTCCTGCTGATAACAATTTTCCCAGTGAGAGGATCATATAATCTGCAAGCTTTAGAATCAGCACAGTATCCAACAAATATGCATTTTTGAGCTCTATTATCAAGTTTTTGTAGATTCTGAGCTGGAATTTTTGTATATGCAATACACCCAAATATTTTCAGATGTGATACATTTGGTTTGGTTCCAAACCATGCTTCATAAGGTGTTCTGTTCAATACTGCTTTAGTTGGTGATACATTTGATAAATAGGTTGCAGTAGCTATAGCTTCAGCCCACAAGTTAATTTGCAGATGCTTGCTATTTAACATACTTCTGGCCCTTTCTACCAAAGCTCTATTTTTCCTCTCAGCAACACCATTTTGCTGAGGGGAATAAGGTGCAGTGAATTCATGCTTAATTCCATGATTTTCACAGAAAATTCTGAATTGATTGGACATATATTCACCCCCTCTGTCTGTTCTTAATGTTTTTAATTTTTTACTAGATTGCCTTTCAACTAGAGCCAAGAATTTTTGAAAACACGAGAACACATCATACTTGTTTTTAATGAAGTAAACCCAGCTCATTCTGCTAAAATCATCAATAAATAATAGAAAATACCTGGATCCACCAAGTGACTCTATTTGCATAGGCCCACAGAGGTCAGAGTGCACAAGTTGCAATTTTCCTTTGGCCCTCCAAGATTTCCCAGCAATAAATGGAGATCTGGATAGTTTTCCATATATGCAGCATTCACACTGTTTAATTTGTCTCATCATAGGTAAGCCAGTAACCATTTTCTTCTGTGCTAACACTTGTAGACTTCGAATATTTAAGTGGCCATATATATCATGCCATAATGAGGAATTTTCTTCACTTGATATAACTGCATTTACTTCCTCTGATTGAGAGAATTCCACTGGATACAAATTGTTCTTATTCTGATTCACAACCATTAATTGATTTCCAGTCTTGTCATCTATGACTTTGCACTTTCCATCTTTTAATATCAACTGATATCCATTCCCAACTAATTGACCCACACTGAGTAAATTATGAGCCAAATTGGGAACAAACTGGACATTATGAATCAATTTTGTGTCTCCATTTTTCATAGTCACACTAATAGAGCCTTTACCTGAAACTTGTATCTCCTTGTTGTCTCCCAACTTGACCACATGCATTTGAGTTTCATCTAGCTTGTAAAAGAGTTCTTTTCTTCCAGTCATATGACTTGAACAGCCACTATCTAGAAGCCAGACTAAAGGTTCTGGTGTACCAACTTCAGTGTGCACCATAAATAAATTTTCAGCTTCTTCACTTACACTTTTACTCTCATTGGAGCTTGACCCTTCACCCATACTTCTGTTTTTATACCAGCAATTTGCCTGAATGTGACCAAATTTTTTACAATGATAGCATTGAATATTCCTCAGGTTACTTCTAGTGAATCTTTGAGTGAATGCCTGCCCACTTTGATCTGTAAAACTGTTGTTGTTCTGGCTTCCATCAATGGAGATGTCTTCACCATATCTACCTCTCCCTCTACTATAGCTTCTTCCTCTTCCTCTGAAGAAAGTTCTGCCTCTCCCACGACTAGGATGCCAATTCTGACTATTCATTGATTCTCTTTTTATTACAAGAGCTTTTTCTTCTGAATTAACTGTGAGAGCCTTTTCATTAGGAACATCCTCCTGACTCAACAGAAGAGCTTCATGAGCTAAAAGAGACCCTGCCACTTCATCCATAGTGGCCTTTGTAAGATCTTTAGCTTCTCCTATTGCTGCAACAACATAGTTGTATTTTGATCCTAGGCTCCTGAGAACTTTACCAACTTCTAATGATTCAGGCATTTGATCTCCTAGGCTTCTCATTTGATTGCAGAGATCCGTCACCCTTGCAATATAGGCTTGAACACCTTCATTCTCCTTCTTTTGTAAATTTTCAAAAGATTGCCTCAAGGCTTGAATTCTCAAGGCCTTGACTTTGGGATTTCCCTGGAATTGTGTTTGAAGAGCAGTCCATGCTTCTTTTGCAGTTTTAGCAGCAGCAATCCTGGAAAACAAAGATCTATGCACTGCTTGTTGAATAAGAAGTAAAGCATGAGCATCCTTTTGCTTGTTCTCTGAAACCTTGCTTTCTTCTTCAGAAAAACCAGTTTCTACCACTTCTAACAACCCATTGAACGTGAATAAAGTCTTCATCATAATATTCCAGTGGTCATAGTCTTCTCCATTAAATTGGGGGATTGATAGTTGAGCAAAACCTGAGGAAGAACTACTTGAACTCATCTTGAGCTTGAACACACTTTCACCAAGCTTGGGATCTACTTTAAACCAGCTCTGATACCAGTTTGAAGGACCAGAAGACCTGAAAAATGAAGAAGAACACAAACAAATGAAGAAGAAGATGAACAGGAAACAAGAGATTCAGACAACCATCACATTCAACCATACACTCCATGCTTTACTTTACCATTACATCACAATATAAAACTAATTGAACATCACACATGACATAGTACACATAGTGACCAGACTAAGTTGACTAACAATAGTCACTAAGTTGCCTCGAACTATACCCCATCAGCAAGATGATCAAAATCATGGCCCTTCAAATTAAACTTCACTGTTCCCTCCAAATTATAACTAATCAAACTGACTTGAATTACAAAGAGCTTTCTCAGCAACCATTGAATCTAAGATTTGATTTCAATTGTCTCCATTGTCTTCATTGTCTTCAATCACCCCAGCAAATCCATCTGGATAGATCTCAGCAGAGAATTATAATTGCGTCTCATATCGGAAAAAGAGGGTTCATGCACCATAGGAGAGAAAGAAGCTATGTGAGTCATGGTGGTACATTGCTGCAAAGATTCCATAAATTTAACCAGAGAAGATAAGGAGTGTTCAATCATAGAAATCTTGTTATCCTTCAATTTATCTTTTTCCTCTTTATCACCTAAAACAGCTAACACTATTTCCATCTTTATCATTTCTTGCTGAAGAAGGATCTTAAGCATTGATGCAATAGTGGATGAAGTACTGCTAAAATATGGACCTATACCTGTTGTGAAAGTCTCAAATGCAAGTTTTGCTGACTTGAAAGAAACTCTTGTAGAGACACAAAATGAGCTTTAATAATATAAGTCATATTATGAAGTTGTTCGAGATCAAATGGAAGCTATGGCTCAAAATATAAGTCATATTATGAAGTTATTCGAGATCAGATGGAAGCCATGGCTCAAGTTTCATGAGCTGCTGGAGTCCAAGTGCCCATTCCTCAATTTTCAAGTATATATTTTATAATGTTCTTTTTTATTTTAAAATATATCGCCAAAATTTACTTCATTTGTTAAAAAAAATATATATTTATTTCATGTCCTAAGGGCATCTCCAATGGGAGGGAGTTGAGGGCTCATTGAGTGCTCAACCCAACTCTCTCCCATTAGAGAGGGTTGGTGTGGGCACTGAACGTTCAGTGGCCACTAACCATTTAATGGTTGGGTCCTGCATTATTTTAATTTTTTAAAATTTAAATGTAGTGGTACTCACTTTTTAAATAAAGATTTTTTTTATTAAAATTATCAAATATTAATAGTTGCATTATCCAACTGTTAGATTTTTTTTTTAATTTTTAAAAATTTTTATCTTTATATATACACCCACATTCTCAAACAAAAAAAATATATTTTACTCAATTTCCTCATCTTTGAATTTTCTACTCTATTATGGACAAAAATATTCTTCCATCTTTTCAAGTTCCAAATTTTTCAAATAATTTTCAAAATAGCACATAGTTTTTCTTTCCACCAAATATGCAAAATTTTCAATATTATCAAAATTCACAAAATTATCCCAGTTAATATAATTTCCCTCACTTTTATCCAAATGTCCAAAATCAACCAAGTTTTTCTCAAATTAATTAATTTTTTTCAAAATAATATAGTAATTTATTATTATTTATATATTTTTATTATTTTAAATATTTATTTTAAAATATAATTTTTAAAATATATTATTTAATTATTTTATTAATAATATTGAAAATTTTATTAAATAAATATCTTTTAATGAAATATATAATGTAAATAGTAAATCTGATGAATGAAATGATTGTGAGTCTCATACTATAATATAACTATTATGGAAGATAGTTTAATGGGCAGGAGTTTAATTAGTTGATGAGGTGGTATAGGTATCAAACTCTAGGATAGTATAACGATTAAAGTTGTCTTAATGAGATAAACTTTGCATCAACAGAAACATCATCAACACAAGAGTTAAATTAAGAGTTTGAACAACTATTCAATTTGGTTTCTCTTGTTTAGGAATTGTAAAGACATTTTATGATATTGAAGTTTGTTAGTCCACGATGTTATTTCATGAAAATACTTTCTTTTGGGTAGCAAATTTACTTTGTTTTGCTTGTAAAATACCTCCTACATTAGATTTACATTATAATATTATTAATTTATATTTATTTAAAAAACTATAAATTTAATATTTATATAATATGTTTAAAAATATTCACTAAACTAAATTGTGACAAATAACAAATGTGTCAAAAAAAATGTATTTTTTGTAACTGATGTGAATATTTAATAACATTAAAATATTCACTAAAATATCTCGAATGGATGATGGAATAGAGAATTAATTGTGATATTATAAAAAAATTAATTTATGACATATTTTTTAACAATTATAAATCTCAAAAAAGTATTTAATATTCAATAAAACATGCTGTGACAAATTTCTAAAGTGCCATAAAAACATAATTATTCGCCACATTATAAAATATCAAAAATGATACCGGAAACTACAAAAAAAAACCCCATAAGTTTGCAATATGCACAAAAAAACCCCATAAATTTGAATATCCCTAAAAACCCCCTCCTTTTGAGTTGAAAGAATTTTAAACCCCTCAGGGCTGTAACGGTGATTGACGGAGTTAAGTTTGAATTTATTGGACGAAATTGCCCTTACGTGGGAAGGTGTGGCATTTGCGACTTGGTTTGACGATAATCTCTTGTGTGTAATAATGTTTCCGCTATTAAAGGAAGCGGTTTTTTACTATCTTTGTTTAATCCCTAGAGAACACCATTACTGGCGCCGGTTATTTCCTATCATCGCCTCTTCATCACCTGGGCATCTTGCTATCATCGCCTGTTCACCAGTGTATCGAAGGAGAACTCCAGCTTAAGTCTTCGACATTTCATCAGTTTTCCAACCAAGGTAATGAGGTGATGAAGTTTCGCGGTTTTTCTTTTGCTTTTATATTCTGGGTGTTGTTTTTCGCCATTTGGTTTGTAAAGTATTGTCTTCGTTGTTTTTGGCCGTACGGTTTCATGTTTGATATTTTAATTTGCAGCGAGATTTTTCGATTGAGATTTTGTTTGTCTGTGCATAGGATCGAAAGCGATAGTGTTGTGGTGAAGGAGATTTTTCGATGGTTATGCAAACTCATTTTGTTGTCTAATGTTTATAATATATGTTTCCCCTTTAATTTGATATGGCTTTAAGTTGTGTTTAAAAGTATCAGTGTAATGTTTGGGTTTTCTGTGTAATAAATGTAGTTCTCCGTGTAATAAATGTCTTTTGCATTTAAGAAGTTGGGTTTCCGTTTAACTATCGAGGTTTATGTTTAAGAAATGACGTTTCCATTTAACAAATGATGTTTCCGTTTAATACATAGAGTTTCTGTTTAATAAATGACGCTAAACAGATGTATTGTTCTTTTTCTAGGGTTTTTGTCATAGCGGTTAACCTAGTTAACGGCCGATGCTACTTGACACCGGTTGTCTAAACTTTGAGTGAATTGAAAGTTTACATGATTGGACGACATTCGGAGATCATCAGAAGGACACCGTTCGCAGATTTGACCGAGGTTGAAGCTGTCCTCCAAGAGAGAGCCCTCCTTGATTCTCTACTAAAGAGGTTTGATGACCGCAGCAACAAATTTAGGATCGGGGCAAGCCTCGTGAGTTTCAAGCCTCAAGATGTGGGTCTCATCCTCGGTCTACGCTGTGATGGAGATGCAGTCGTATTCCAGAAGAAGAAACACACTCAGCGTTCGAGCTAAAGTATTTTTCAAGATCGTACGAGAGAAATAGAGACTCCATCAAGAGAACACTTGAGCAGATAGTTCGCCAGAGGGGGAAAGAGGAGAATTTTGTTAAGCTCCTCATGGTGTACCTCATGGGTACTATCCTCTTCCCAAATACTTCCTGCTCTATTCCTGTTTGGATCGTTGACTAGTTCGACGACCTACCGGCCATGGGACGATATGCATGGGCGCAAGCGACCCATAAGTGGCTAATGGAGGACTTCCACAAGTCGCCGCTTGAGTGCAAGCGAGATGCGCCGGGAACAAGACCAACACGGGGTACGTCAAAGGTTGCTCGGTTGCATTGACAACTTGGTTCTATGAGCTCACAGCACTGGCAAAAAGGTTTATTTTGGCAAGACCAAAAGGATCCTGTGCTACGGTGAAAACAACTACCGGAAGCAAGTGTCGGCAGGAAACTTATTTTCATCACTTGAAGGAAAAGAGGTATAAAATCAATTTAAGTTTAGTTTTTGTCGTTTAACATTATGGTTTTGTGTTTAACAAAGGGTTCTTGTGTTTAACATTCGTCATTCATGTTTAAATTGTTTAGTTACCATTTAAGAATATATTTTAGTGTTTAAGAATAGCATGTCGTGCTTAAACAGTTTTGATATTGTTTAAATTACTTGGTTAGCTTTTAAACACATATGTTTATAGTTAACAATATTGGTTGTTTACAATTGTTAGTTTCCTGAACTGGTCACCGCGAACCCGGATGAAGAAATATTTGTTGGGGCCACCCGTCCCGGAGCTGCCACCGGCCACAGAGGTGATATTGCTCTCGCTCCCGCTCCGCTGGCGAGAAAGAGAGATGATCGGCCAACTTCCTCAAAGCACGTTCGACGCCGATCAACTTCTCGGAGCGCACCCCGCGCACGGACTGCTCACCGATGGGCAAGCCCCCCTCCATCCCCCCTCCCCCGATAGCAACAGCCGATGACCTGACCACACGTCTATTGCAAGTGTGCGATATAATGATGCAAGAGTTCCCCCGACTTGTTGCTCGCGTGGATGCTCTGGAGGCACATTCGTAGGCCAAGATGACGTCGCTCCCTCAGACGGCTGACTATGATACCATCTCCAACAGCCCCGATGCTACTGACGCAGCCCCTGCGTTTGCCAAAGATGACATTCTTGAGAAAGCATTCGAAAGAGTCCCGCGTAGGAAGAGGCTTGTATGGAGGTAATCAACAATGTCTCTCCCTTCGCTGGCTGACGTCGAGGCAACAAAAGCACCAACTGTTATCGAACCAACAATGCCAGAGGCTCATCCAACTTTAGCTCCCAGCGCGCCATTGGAAAAAGTACAAGCAGTGGTTCCACCAGTTATAATTGATGTGTCTCGGCCTGATGATGTGACTGCCGATATCGACCAGATAATTGAATCCGTTGTCAGTGAAGTCCCTGTGTTGGAGGCACCGGTACTGGCATACGACAGTTGCGTGTCGAAGGAAGATACAATCCTGCCCACAGTGGCACTGGAAGTGAATAAAGACTCTGTGGCATTACCGCAGTCGAATTAGCCCACATTGGCACCTGAATCGAATAAAGACGCTATGGCCTTACCAGCACCGGCACCGATTAAAGACTTTGTGGCAGTACCACAGTCGAATAAAGAGGCTGCTAAGGAAGAGCAAGGAGACGTCAGCCAGATCGATGACGCACAGAAAAAATTTGTTCCGAAGAAGAAAAGATATGTTGGAATGTCACGTCTCGATGAATTCAAAGAAAAGATAATAAGAATCTTCCTCAACTGTGTTATGGACTAGTAAGTATTATATAGTTATGTTATCACTTAAATATATATATTTCCCATTTAAGTATTCATGTTATCATTTAAAGTTTTGTACTTTCCATTTAAATTTGTAAGCTAACGTTTAACTATATTAGTTTCCGCTTAAGTATGAAGTTTATTGTTTAAATAAGTGTGTTACTATTTAACATCAGGACTGTCGTATGGAGGACTGAGGCAGTTCAGACTACACGAGAGTCCGCGTTCACGTTGATGGACGGTAAGGATACGGTGACAGACAATGTCATTGACGCCTTCGTCTGTATCATTCAGAAGTTGCTGAAGCTTGAACCGTATCCCTATAAGAAGCGTGCTTCCATTACCCATCCACTTGCACTATACTTGTCCCAAATTAACGACACGACGAAAGAGGCTCTCAACATGATCGACGATGCTGCGTGGAACGTCCATGATGTCAACATCGTAATCATGCCAATAATTTTGCATGACCATTTTCATCTCGTCATTCTGGACAACATGAAACAAGAGTACATGCATTACTCTTCCTACCAGAGCGATGAATACGACAGAGACGCCAACGATATGGTAAGTTTTCGTGTTAACTATAGCGGAAATATCGTACTTCCTATTTGTCCATCTTAACTTCAAAATTTATTTATTTACAGCAAAAACTATTCGATAATTGCATCGAGATGGAACTTGGTGAGTCGGCGACCTCCTCGTACCTCCTTATTCACGACAGGGGCGCTCCAAGATAAAAACGAGGAAGTGTTGACTGCTCAGTCTATATGATACGGTTCATTGAGCAACTTCTTGATGATGAAAAGCTACGGGTACCGCAAACGGACGTCCCGTACTTACGACTGAAGTACGCCGCACGCATACTTTTGGATGGGAGGGCAGACGGCGTCAATGACAAAGGCGAGACGAGTTTGACAGCCGATATTGTATAAAGTTCTTTGTTAATTATAATGTAAACTTTGTAACATACATTCTTTTGCAATACCTTATGAAATTTGTTCATGTAAATATCATTGTTTCCATATAATAAAGATCGTCTCCCTGTATACTTGGCAGTTGTTTCGTAAACAGCATTACCCCTGTTTAACTTTCATTTTTATTGTTTAAAAAGTATTGTTACTGTTCATATTTCAACCTTTCTGTTTAACTATCAGTGTTTCTCGTTATTTCAAAACTCTCCTATTTAATGTTAAGCATTTATGTTTAAATATCAATGGTTTTATTTAAATAACTAATTCTTTGTATGTATCATAATCAGCGATTCACAAGTAAATAAGTATTTTCTTTTGAAATCTGAATTTATTTACGATAAATGCGAGAGTTTGTAACTAGTATGCATTGGAAGTCGTACGAGTGTGATGTGGTTTGACCACAACGGCCATTGCAATAATTTCTCCATTTTGGGAGGAACTCGGGGTTTAGCTCAATGTATTCTGAAGAGGCAAGAAGCTCTCCGTTTTTTAATTTTTCATCTCTCACTGCAGAAATCATTGTATTGAAGGAGAAGTTATGGCGTCAAACCTAGTTAATGGGCGATGCTACTTAACACCGGTAGTAAAGATGATGGCTAAATTGAAAGTTCACATGAGTGGACACCACTGGGAACTTATACAAAGGACACCATTCACAGCATTTACTGAGGTGGAAGCGCTATTCCAATAGAGGGCCCTACTTGATTTCCTGTTGCAAAGGTATGATAACAGCACCAATAAATTCAAGATCGAGACAAGCCTGTTGAGTTTCAGGCCTGAAGATGTCGGCCTCGTTCTTGGTCTGCGTTACGATGGAGACGCAGTCGTCTTTTAGAAGAAGAAATCACGCTCATCTTTCGAAGAGAGGTATTTCTCGAAAACATATGAGAGACACAGAGACTCCATCAAGAGAACTCTTGAGCAACTTGTTCGGCAGAGAGTAGAAGAAGAAAATTTTGTCAAACTCCTGATGGTGTACCTCATGGGTATAATCCTCTTCCCAAATACATCATGCTCGGTTCCAAATTGGATCGTTGATTATGCCGATGATCTACCTGGCATGAGCCAATACGCTTGGGTGCAAGCGACGCACAAGTGGCTTATGGATGATGTTCCACAAGCTACAGCCCGAATGCAAGCAAGATGTGCCGGAAAGAAGATCCAGATGGGGTACATTAAGGGTTGCTCGGTCACACTGAGCATTTGGTTTTACGAGCTCACAGGTTGCGGAAACAAAGTCAGTTTTGGCAAAACACCAAGGATGCTGTGTTACGGTGAAAGTAGCGACCGGAAGCAAGCGTCGATAGAAACCATCTTGTCATCTCTCAAGGGAAAGGAGGTAACAAATCATGACGATGTCTTCAACATTAGTATTTAGTGTTTAATGATATTGGTCCCTACTTAACATTTTTAGTTATCCTTTAATAATAGACATCACCATTCAACTAGACGCGTTACCGTTTAACTATAATATTTACCCTTTAACTATATTACTTATATGTTTAAAAGCATATGTTATTGTTTCAATTGTGTCATTTCGCTGATATTATGGTACTTACGTATGTTAGTTTCATGAGCTGGTCCCCGCGAATGTGGATGAAGATATATTTGTTGGGGCCGCCCTCCGGAGAATGCAAGATGAGAGTCCAATCTTTTCCGAGCACGCTTGATGCCGTTCCCCTAGTACCAGCCCAACACGCGCACACATTCCTCCGCTCCGGAGGAGTCCCCCCCTAAACAGCCAGGCACCAACTCCCCACTCGACGTCAAAAGATCCCTCGACCGCGGCAGCCACCCCGATGACACAAAGCGACGATGTCACCGCACGTCTGTTGCAGGCGTGCCAGATATTGACAACCGAATTCCCTCGACTTGTTGCTCGGGTTAAGGCAATGGAACGATGGTCACAATCGAATGCGCCGTCCATACAAACAAATGAAGTACCCGGCGTGGACACTACTAATAAAAGCCCACATGCAGCAGAGGTATCCCCCCCCCCCCCCCCCCCCCGAATGACGAGGCTGTCAGTGAGATGAGCTCAGAGTTTGACGACGACGAGGTCATTAGGGTCGCCATTCGAAGAATGTCCCGTTTGAAGAGACGTGCCAAAAGAACGAAAAGAGCAAAGCGTCTCTCTCCGCTGGCTTCCGATGAGACAATAGCAGCATCGAAGATAGACAATAGCGTCAATGAACAATACGAAGAAGTAGGGCATGACTTCATTCCGGAGAAAAAAAATACTACGTACATTTGTGGCTCAACATACTCGAGCAAGAGTTAATAATGATATTCCTCAACTGCAATATCGACAAGTATGTATGAAGTGTTTAAGTTCATGTTTAAATATTTATTTTACCATTTACTTTTGGACGTCTCCATTTAGATTGTAGTCGAATCCTTTAATTTCCTAACGTACTCGTTATGTTTTTCTATTACCATTTAAGTAAGTTTGAATTTGTTTAACTATTGTTATCATTTAACCACAATACTATTGTCTGGAGGAATGCCTGTGTCTGCACTACACAAAAAAGTCTATTCACTCTGCTTGAAGGAAAAGAAATGGTGACAGACGATGTGATGGACGCGTTCGTATGCATAATTCAAAAGTCCTTGAGGAGAGTACCATATCCGTAGAAGCGCATCTCCATCACACGACCACTGGCACTATTTATCTCCAAGCAGCCTGATGCGTGTGACACGACGCTCGCTATGATCGGAGATGCCGCATGTAACCTACTTAAAGTTGACATAGTCATCCTCCCGATAATCATGAAGTCTCTGTTTAAATAATTAAAATTCTGTTTAACATTTATTGTCTCTGTTCAAAATGGAAGTCTCTGTTTAATACAACTTTCTTAGTTTAATACACAGCGATAGACAACTAAATAACGAATTATCTGTTTAATGCGTTCGCAGCCTTGTACTCCACCATCTACAGGGTCACAGTATTTTCGCCGCTTCATCTTTGTCTTCAAACGTCGTCAACATAAAGTTGCCAAACCATTTGATGAGACATCTGATCAGCCAGAATATCCATCAATGCCGAGGAAGTGCAACTTGATCACCCAGGACATCCAAAACAATTGGATTGGACATCCGCTCAGCCATGGGAGGCGTCTTCAATGCATCCATTCCCAGTGTAAACTTTGGAATCTTGGAAACCAGAGGCTTAGCATGGATCTTGCAAAACAAATTCATGTTTTACAAGTTGAACATTCACTAGCAAAGCCTCTGATTTTCAAGGTTCCAACTATTACACTAGGAATGGATGCATCGAGGATGGATCCCCTAGCCGAGCCGATGTCCAAGCCAATTGTTTCCATAACTATATAATCTAATAACTCCAAGCCAATTTAAAGGGTCGATTGATAAGTGCTCATGTTATAGTAACATGAAGTGTTATTGTCTTATATTGAGCATTAATTTTCTCATATTTTATCATTAGTTGGTGTGCATTTGTGTGCTTTTGAGCATTATAGGGTTGTGGAGCCAATTTGGAGAAGAAAGAGCAAAGTTAGGTCATGTTCACCGTTGTTGGGGAGTTATCCGACCAAGCAAGGAACAAGGCACGAGTTTAGACTTGTGGGTGTGTGCAACCTCTTTTGGAGGGGCACAAAGGCAGTCACATTCACCAAAGTCTAACCCGTGTAGCAAAGGAGAACTTCACTAATGAGGAGAAAGGAAGCAATCGACATGATCTACCGTTGATTGTGTGCCCAATTCAACGGCCTCGATGAAAAACGATGAAATCGGGAGCATTTGATGCGTTAGTACTGTAGCAGTTACTGCAGAGAATCACTATAGTAATTAATGTAGCAGTTTACTGTTCACTATGCGCCAGAAAAATGAATTCAGAAAATTCACACGGGGGTGTGGAAATTCCTCACGGCCGTGTGAAATCCCGATTTCAGCCGATTTTCAGCTGCGACTCAGCACTATTTAAAAGCCTTTTGAGACTTTTTCGGGATCTTTTGGCCTATCTTCTGGAGGGTTGTGGCTAGGGTTTGGAGAAGACTTTGTGGAGGATTGGAGCGCATCATCGGCATTGACATCGAAGCCCGTCAGAAGATAGCTATTGTGGGAGCTTTCGTCGGCACCGATCCGTCGAGGTGCGCCCTAGGCTTGACGAGGAGCTTGGTGAAGAGACGAATCTGCCGCACAAGACCACAGCCACGCTACACAAGGGGGTTTTCATCTATGTTTTCGATTCTTGTTTATTCATACACATTGATGGATTTGTATAGCTCCATGAGGAGCTAAACCCCTTACGGGTATTCGGACTTGTAAACCCTAGGATGATATTGTTTCTATGACATGTTAGTATGCTTTCTTAATTGATGATTTTAATTGAGTTCCAATCTTGATTGCTTGTTGAATTGATTTTCCCTTAGCCGTGACGCTAGGGTTGAGAATCATCTAGGTTATCCTTTGGAGGTGTGACAACTCCTATAGGGTTAGACTACTCGAGATTAGAGAAGGTCGAGAGGGTGAGTTATGAGGTAGCGAAACATCCCCTTTCTTCTCCAGTGTGATTTTCCCTACCTCCGTGCTCCTAGAGTTCTTAGCGGTCGAAGTAGAGCGAAATACTAGGAGATGAACTCCCCTGGGGCTTAGTTGTGCGAGCAACAGAGTGAAGGGTTGTAGTGAATCCTAGTGCTGGGCTTAATTGAGACTAGGGTTCTTTCACCTGGACCAAAGGGTTAGAACTACACTTAGGAACAGGGCTAATCACTTGGAATCCCTAGAATTTAAAGCAATCCCACATAGTGTGAGGCTTAGGAAGATGGACCCCCATAGGACTTAGTTGACAGGTCAATGAGAGTTAAGGGTCGTAGTGAAACCTAATGTTGGGGTTAGTCACGGTTAACCTTAGATTTAGGACCGTGTGCTTTAGGATGTCCATGACTCATTAAACATCAATAGGAGAGTATAATACATTATCTTGCACCAGAACATTAATCCTAGGGGTAGCTTGTCCGGGTACCTTATTCTACTCTTGATTGTTTCTCTCTTTTACTCTTTGCTTGCACTCTCTTATCTTCAATATTTCTCTTTATTTTCTTATTGCTTTTAATTACTCTTGCCCACACACATTGATTCTTGCTCTCACTTTCCGTACTTCACACTAGCTAAATAGCAATCTCTTGTGTTTACAATCCCTACTCCCTGTGGATTCGACTACCCTCTCACCGGGGTACTATTATTACTGCGACAACCCCTATACTTTCAGGCCCCTGTCAAAGTTTTTGGCACCATTACTGGGGAATATGCGTATTTTAGACATTTGTTTTTTGCTATTTTAGCTATTCACTTCGCATTCTATTTCACACTTCTTTTTCATCAATCGTTCTTATTTGTTTTCTTTTCTTTGATTGCAACTCTAGGTTATGACCCGTGGGAACCCTTCGATTCTAGTTGAAAGAGTCCCTGATATTGGATGAAGAACACATAGAAAAGGGAAAGAACCTGTGTAAGAACAGTCCAATCAAGCTGAGATAGAAACGAAAGGGTCAGAAACAATGGCAGAACAACATGAATAGCAGAGAACCTTATCTAATTTTGCTAGACCCGCAGTTTTGAGGGCCCCGATTACAGCTCAGAATTTTGAGCTCAAGCCAAGCTTCATCCAAATGTTGCAGTAGACCGCACAATTTAATCGGTTGGCCGATGAAGATCCCAACAGCCATATTGAGAACTTCTTGGAGGAGTGATGGATGATGCCATCAGATTGAGAGCTTTCCCATTTTCCTTGAAGGGAAGAGCGAAGCAATGGTTGCACTCATTGCATAGAGCATCGATCACCACATGGAAGGAGATGGTAGAAGCGTTCTTGGCCCGATATTTTCCTCCCAGAAAATCAGCAAAGCTTAAGAATGAGATCTCTTCTTTCGTACAAACGGAATTGGAGTCTCTATTTGATACATGGGATAGGTTCAAGGAGCTCCTGCGGAAGTGCCCACAACATGGATTCCCCGATTGGATGATCATTCATACTTTCTACAATGGGTTGAATTCAAGTACCAAATAGTTGTTAGATGCGGCGGCAGGAGGTACCTTAAAAAGCAAGACTCCCGGTGAAGCCCGACAACTCATAGAAGAGATGGCTTTAAATAGCTATCAATGGAATTCGAGGGATAGAAAGAAGGTTGCCGGACTTCATGAAATAGATGCAGTTACATTATTGGCGGCACAAGTGGAATCATTGAGTAAGAAGTTAGATACTCTAACTTCACCAAGAGTGGTGACCATCCAAATTATAACGGATGTGGGGGAGGACATGCTTCAAGTGATTACCAGATTGCAATTGGTGGTACTTCTTCTTCGTTTGAGCAAGCGGATTTTGTAGGGAATGCATTCAAAGGTCAAGGGAATCCCTATAGTTGTACCTACAATCCGGGGTGGAGGAATCACTCTAACTTGTTATGGAGCAACCAAGGGCAACAAAAGAGTAATGCACCACAGGGCTTTTAACAACAAAAAGCACCGAATTTGGAAAACCGGGTGTCAGGGCTAGAGAGCAAGATGACCGACTTAGAGAAAGCACTCACGAGGTTTGTCCAATCATCGGATGCAAGATTTCAATCGGTAGAGTCAACACTTCGCAACCACACCGCATCACGAGGTTTGTACATATTTCTCTTTATTTTCTTATTGCTTTCAATTACTCTTGCTCATACACATTGATTCTTGCTCTTACTTTCCGTACTTTACACTAGCTAAATAGCAATCTCTTGTGTCTACAATCCTTACTCCCTGTGGATTAGACTACCCTCTCACCGGGGTACTATTATTACTGTGACAACCGGTATACTTTCGGACCCCTATCATCGATCGACTTAGTCGGGAATTTGAAGGGTCGACCAAATTTGCACTGATTTGAATGATTTAAATGGAAATTTAAAGGGTCGATCAACTTTGCTTCTTGAATTTTGGACATACATTAATTGTCTTTGAATGAGAATTTGAAGGGTCGATCAATTTTGAACGGACAACTGGGTTTGTTAGTGTATAGTTTCTGTGTACTAATAGACTTTAAACATCATTTTTACTATTGCGCCTTTTCTGCCTTACTATCTATGTTATCCTTTAAGATTAAGTGTTTCTATTTAAGTTCTACTGTCTCCTTTTAAATATAAACCTTTCCGTTTAACAACATTTGTACATCTTTAAATAAAGATGTTTACATTTAAATATGATAGTTTATGTTTAATGTCAAGCATGGACATGTAAATAAGTTTATTTTTGTTAAAATAGGTTTTTATTTACAATGCATAGTCGGCGATAGTTTATTATGTATGTTTCCCCTTTATTTTGAGTTTTCTATTTAATCAACTTGGTTTTCTATGTAATAAATGTCGTCTCTATTTGATAAATATGGTTTCCGTTTAATTATTGACGTCGCTGTTTAAATAATGTGGTTCTGTTTGATAGACACAGTTCCTGTTTAATTCATGAGTGATTACATATCAAACATGGACACGTAAACAGTTTTACTCTTGAAATTAACATGCTTATTGTAAAAAATGAGAATAACTGATTACATATCAAACATGGACACGTAAACAGGTTTCTTTTTGTTAAACAAGTGTGTATATACAATGCCAACTCGGCGACAGTTGCACCGTAACTCGCTGACCTCGGACATTCGATTTCTGAAATGCCTTCGCAGCCTTGTACTCCACCTTCTATAAGGTTATAGTATTGCGCAGCTTCATCTTCGTCTTCAAATAGCTTCATCTTGGAGTGTTGAAGGGTTCTTGAAGGCTCGAACATTGGCCGAACTCGTAATGGACAATATCACAAACACTATCCTATCGATGCCGAGGAAGTGCATCCAAAGATGTGATATATAGAACCATTTATAAAGTTACAAAAATAATTGATGGGATATCTGATTGCCTAGGGGATCCGTCTTGGCTGCTTCGATTAGTAGTGTAATCATTGGAATATTGGAAATCAGAGCCATCGCTGGTAGTTGTTCAACTCACAAACCAAATTCATGTTTTACAAGTTGAACAACCACTAGGTATGCTTATGATTTCCAAGGTTTCAACAATTACACTGCCAATCAAAGTAGCCAAGACGAATCTCCTGGGCGATCAGATGTCCCATCAATTACTGTAACTCTATAACCTAAACACTCCACGCCAATTTAAAGGGTCGATCAACTTAGTTGGGAATCTGAAGGGTCGATCAAATTTGCACCGATTCGAATTGGCTTGCCTTCTTGAATTCTGGATATACATTAATTGTCTTTGAATGAGAATTTGAAGGCTCAATCAATTTTGAACAGACAGCTAGGCTTTGGAAATATCAATGTTTGACTTTCCATTGATATTTCTCGGTTAGGGTTTTGCTTACGTATAATTAATGGTTTTCCATTTAATTAATGACTTTTCCAAGTAAACGTTGCGGTTTTTGTGTAAATATTATGGGTTCTGTTTAATCAATAGAATTTATGTTTAATAAATGAACATAAACAGATGAGTTCCCGTCAATTTTAACTATTACGTCGTTACTGTTTAACTCCATATGTTATCCTTTAAACATAATCGTTTCCATTTAAACATCAAAATTTCCATTTAATAAATAATTGTACTCTTTAAATAAAGATGTTTATATTTACATATGGCCGTTTATGTTTAAATATCAAACATGGACACGTAAATATGTTTGTTTTTGTTAAAATTAGGTGTTTATTTACAATGCCTAGTCGGCGACAGTTTCATTACAAGACCTACGATTATGACCGGATGCGTGGCAGCGGCCGCACCGTAACTCGCGGACCTCAGATGCTTGCGACTCGATCCTCTTCCATCTCGGACGCCCAGGTTGCCTTCTCGTAACAGGCGGACCCAAATGGAGTTCTCGATTGTCGTCTATAGGCTTGCCATCATCAGGTATGGGGAAAATAGCTTCACTATATGCCAAGTTGTACATCTCCACGGTGAAGTATCCGCTACTAAATTAATGAATGTTGGTGTCTGTCTGCATTATTGCAGCGGAAGCGTGTGTGCACGGGATACGATAAATTTGCCACCTACGACTTGAGCATGTTCTACTGATAGATCTACGGAGTTGCTGCAGTGGTCAATAACTTTATAATGATCACCGAGACAACGACCAACATAAAGATTTTGGCTTCCCGCAATAAGATCCTCTACCTTCTTATGTATATCAGGGCATAAGTAGGTATCCCATTTGTTCGCTTGCTCGTGACGGGTGCATAACATGCGCATTAACTTGAACCTGTATAATTAAACATTATAACTGCTTGTTAAACTAAGTGAAGACAATCAAAGTTAAACTGAAACAAATCAATGTAAATGATAACAAACGTTATTAAACGAAGAACATGATATGTAAACGGAAACAAAGGTAATTAAACAAAAACAAGGATATTTAAATAGAAACAAATGAAGTTAAACAAAAACAAGTACACTTACATGGAAATAAATATATTTAAAATGAAACAAAGATATTTCAACAGAAAGAAAATCAAACATTCAAATACCATATGGAGTCGACCATTTTCGTCACTGGTAAATGGCGAGCTTCTTTGATCCATGCATTGAAGGACTCTGCGACATTTGAATATATCTCGCCCCAACGTTCACCTTTGAACAAATAATTACACCAATTTGACATATCTGACTTTTCAAGAAACCAGCGATACGCTTCTTGTGATGTGCCATGCAGTTCACGCACCGTATCATCAAAATCTTTAGACGTTGATGCGCATGTAATACGAAAGCATATGGACCAGCACTCCTCCTTCAATGCCTTCCCAAGTCTGCCATTGGCTTTCATAAAATTGGCCTCCAAGTGTCGAAGGCAGTATGCGTGCAGGGAAGAAGGGAAGACCCTTGCAATGGCGTTCACAAGCCCCTTAGACCTGTTCGAGACAAATGTAATGATCTCTTCATAATCTCCGTCATAGTATAAAACATCACCTAACTTGGAAATGAACCATGTCCAATTCGCATCTGTCCCGTTGTTGACAATACCGAAGGCCACGTGGAAAAACCATTGTTTCCATCTTTGCCTGTGGCGCCCAGTAGCGTACCCCGATATTTTCCAAGAAGGTGGGTACCATCGACAAACAACAGCGGCCTGCAACCCCGCTTGAATCCTATGATACACACACAGAACGAAAAGAATGCACGTTTAAAACGCTCACCGTCTCTTTCCACAATCGCAATGCTGCCGGGATTTGTCTCAGTCGCTACCGTCGAGGATCACCCGGGCACACTCTTTACCCAACCAAGCCTGCTTGTATGGAATGTTGACACCATGTTCCTGTAACATGTCCTTCTGAATGTCGATGGGCCTACACAAGGGCTGGCCTTTAAGCTTCTGAATCACTCGTGCGCTTACCCTTTTTTTAGACGCTTTCGGATGCGACACCGAGCCAATTCCACCACCGCAAGTGTGTGACGGGTGCATTGTCTTGATTATGAAAGTATTTTTATTGTATTCCTTTGATGCATGAAGGCACCAGTCATAATCAACGGCTGCGCATTGTACAGTCACCTTGTGTTTTTCATTCTTTATAAATTTGAAGTCAAAATTCCGCTTGATTGCAAAATTCCGAAGTGCGTCTCTGAAATGTTTGACGTCTACAAAACATTGTCTAATATTCAACGACAACATTTCGGATTGATCCGAGGAGGACGGAAGGGCTGCCGCACCGTTAGGGTCGCCATGAGATGGAACAGGTGCTCTGGCAGAATCAGAATTCATGCCGACACTTCAGTTTACGCGGGAAAAATCAGTTAGTTAATCGAAAACAAACCATGTTACATGGAAACATATATATTCAAACTGAAACATAATATGTTAAACAGAAACAAAATAAGTTAAAAGTAAACTCAAATAATTAAGCGGAAACATACATTTTTAAACGAAAACTGGGATTGGGAACGATAACAAAGCAAAACTTATTTGTTTAAATGGAAAATGGAATAATTAAGCGAAAATTGTAATAATTAAACGTAAACTATAATAATTAAACAGAGACATATGATTATAAAAGTCAAGATATAGGATAAAAAGTTTACAATGACAAGAATTCGTTTTGACTATGATGCGACAATAGCACATCATCTGTCTCAACCACGAGATCAACTACAGCGCATTTGAAGAGGGAGTACACATGACACATGCGCTGGAAGTTAACCTCATTTTCTATTGGACAAATCGTTTTATGACCATCGGGTGTGATAAACTTCACCCTAACACGGAAAACATCAAGACCCCATCGCTCGCATATCTCCGCTAATATTGAATCCCAAGAAGTCTGTGCCGTGAACACTAGCACTCGTCCCTCCCCGTTGTATCTTGAAAATCCACAAAAACTCTCCATAATAAACCTGCATATAAATATAAATTGTTACTCTCTCTTCAAGGATGATCAAAGTGAGGGAAAGGAAGACATTCTCATCTTATCGGCCAACCGGAAGATTTCAAAAGAATGCAACAGATTGTTACTCTCTCGCAGGATGAGTCTTCCAAACTTTGTTTGAGGAAAAAAAACGCAAGAAGGAATGAAAAAATATTGCCAAAAGCCAAACAAAAAAGTTTAACATGATGTGACTGGGCGGTTTTTTTTCTCACCATTTACAAGGGTAAACAAGGAATTTCACAATATGGACCCTGTCAAAGTGAACGACAGGGGGCAAAAAGGAAGTTAAACACTAACGGAAGGGATGTCTGGGGTATTACAAACTTGCAGGGGCTGTTTGGAAAGTTTTGAAATTCCCGAAGGGTAAACAGTAATTTTCCCAAAATGATATGATAGTCAATTATAATTATACAAGCCATAAAATATTGTATATTCAATAAAAGAAGTGGTAACAAATAAGTAATATGCCATACAAGCATTTATAATTGTTTGCGACATTATAAAAATATAACAAATGATATGAAGGTCAATTAATCATGACATTATAAAAAAATTAATTTGTGGCATATTTTTAATAGATAAATGTGACAAATATTTCTTTCTTTTCTTGTGACGTTTACATTTTTGTCATACCTAATTGAATGAATAATGCATATTTAATGATGAAAATTATTTTTGTCAGTGATGAACTTTCATCATCGTTAAAATTGCCTTTCATCACTTACTTCTATTCCCCTTAAGAATATATGGTGATATTTTAAATACTATAATGATTCTATCCTAGTACAATATGTGACAAATATTTTCATCACCTATTATGTGAAGATCAAAAGAATGTCACAATTTTTTAAAAGTTTATTTCATAATTAATGACAATTTATAGCATTTTATGGTAAATTGTTAAAACATTCAGTGACAAAAGAATATCATTGATAATTATAAAATATGTGATATATCATAAATTTATCATGTGAAAGTCATTATTGCATGACGAACATGTGAATCATCACATTAATCCTATAATAATGGAGAAAATGTGTAAAAACTTGATGACAATAAAAAACTGCCTTAGAATTTTATTAGTAACAAAATTATGTAATTTTTTTTGCATGTGTTAATAATTGAAAATTTTGTTGTAATGTATCAGATATTCTTTCCGACCATAAACTCTAGATTACATAGTGGAGCAAAAATGAAAAATCAAATACTTAGAAACAGAAATCACGTTAAAAAAAATGAAAAAATGAAACTAAAAATTCAACTCCAAGACTTTCAACAAGAGGTAGAAGCATTAAAAACAAATGATCAAAAAAATAGGCAACAAAAGAATGAAAAAGCTAAAACTGTTCCCCAAAACAATTTTGGAAGTGAAGCTGATTATTTTTAAAAAATTAATGAATGATCAATATGAAACATTCATAGCTGAACAAGATTATATAATATTTCTTTGGGCGAGGGATGGTGATTTGTTGGTTAACCAATTTGATTTTTCTGATTAATTTTTATATTAATATACTTTAGTATATGCTAATATATATAATATTTGTTTATATAGATTTTGAATAAGAAAGAAGAGAAAAAAAAAGAATCAAATAAAAAATATAGGAGGGCCAAAATAAAAAAGATAAAATAATAATAAATAAACAAAAATGTCACGCCACAAATTATGGCATAAAAAAAATAATGATAAATTTAAATTAATTTTTTTTTTAAAAAAATTGAGTTAAAAAAAAGAAATAAAAAAAAATGGAGAAGAAAGGATTTTGAAATTTGAAAAAAATTTGAAAAAAAATCTCCCGTAGGGGAAGAAAAAAGTAGGAGAGGACTGAAAAAAGAGGAAGACAAAAAAAATAAAGAAAGTATTTTGGGAAGAACAAGGAAGAAGAAGCCGAAGAGAAGAAGAGGAGACATAAGAAAACTCATAGCAAGGTACCGCATTCTTTTTAAAATAATAATAATAATAAAATATATAATATTAATCCTTGCCATGATCATCTTGATTCATCCATACACTTGCATTGGGCGAGTCCCACTTCTTCATGTTTTTTGCATAAAAAAAAATATAAGCACTGCGTCCGTCTCTTTCTAATCCTTTCATGCATTTTTTAAAAAAAAAAAAGGAAATAAAACACTCATCCATGCATTTGCATTTGACTGGGCCCCACTTCTTAATAATTTCTTTCACTCATTGTAATCAATAAGGGCCATGCACGTACTTGATAAAAGCCAACATCTTTCTTTTCTTCTCTCTCTTTTCACTTCCATGGATCCCTTTTTTTGGTTCTGCGCGACTTGGTCGCCCGCGACGAGCTAGAGAAGATCACCCACTCCGGCAAGGAGTTCTAGTTTGACGTTGACTACTCCTTTCCCTGCTCCACCGAGACCACCTACCGATCCAAGCAAGCTCTACAAGCCCTAGCTTTTCTATCGCCTTTTGCTCCTCCGGCATCTCGTCAGCAGCCACACCGACGACTCCGGTAGCCAAGAAGATCCCACATACGATGGAGATGTTCAGCGATGTCCAAGTCAACAACCTACTATTGGTTTCGTGATGACTCTCACTCCAATCCAGAGACTCTAGCACACCTGAAATCGAAGAATAAGTACAACGATCTCGTCATGTGTCACGTCCCAGCCCCACAGTCGGGCTCGCTGATAGATTGGCAGCATCCAACAGGGCTAGCCCCACTAGGTGCAAGGCCTCAGATTTGACCTGGTCAGAGTCAACCCTAACAAGCAGAACAAGAACAATAATACAGAACTACCAATAGATCAACAGGATAGAGTTAATACAAATATGGGCTTTAGCAGCCCTACAGAAAATTTGTGCCACACAAACAGTTTACAGACCAGAAATACAGACAGGATACAAATCTTACTCACACAGAAAAGTTCAACTATAATGTCTACAACAAAGGACAGGAAAACGACTCCCGGAAAACACCCCGATCATAAGTTTGATCTTCTCCTAAAAAAAAAAACAATTCACAGAGTACATGAGCCATTAGGGCCCAGTAGGATCGCAGAAATAACATATAATACATATATTGCAGAATAATTATACTCCAGACAGAAAATACAGAAACTGCTCAGAATGCAAAAGTATCCAGAAATGCAGAAAATACCACTACAATGAAACATGCAATTTGCGGCGCTCATTTGCTGGCGGTTTGGTGTAAACTGCCATGACTACTCACAATTCCGGCGGTTTATGTGGCGGTTTGTGGTTGGCCGAGAATTAACTGGATTTATTCGGTGGTTAGAGTTAATAACTGCTGCGAAAGTCGATGAATTTGCAGCAGTCTTAACGTAACCGACGTGTTTTCAAACATTTCACGGCAATTTACAGTAAAACCGCCGTTAATTACAAAATTACCAAACCGCTTTCTTCTTTTTCATCTTTACCTTTTCCTCTTCTTTAGGGCTTTGATTTCCTACCTTTTCCTCTCAAGGGCTTTGTTCCAACGATCTTCAGCTTCAACCTCATCATCGGCCTCATCATCAGAGCTTCAGCGTCGCCCTGCGGATCTTCATCATCGGCCGTCGGATCATGTGTCTTTCTCTCATTCTCCTCCAACTCTCGATCAATCTCTCCGAGGGAAAAGTATAACTCTCATTTGCCTTTGATTCATGCTTTATATCTTAATTCGAACTCATGAGCACGCCATTTGAGTTGGGCCCTTGAAACTTCTCCTCTCTCAACATCTCTTCTTCTTCTTCTTCTTCATCTAGGGTTCCGAAAACCAGTGCCGCCGCGAGTGCCACCGGAGCTACTGGAATCGCTAAAAGGGGTTATTTTCTGCTGTCCTTTTTGGAATCAAGTTCTCTTTTTAGTGGGTCCTTTGAGTAGGAAATTTTTGAAACTCTTGTTGATGAATTAATTGGGTGTGTATCAACAACTCAGGGTTTCTGAAGAGGGGGAAGGGGATTTCAGTCTCATTGATTTGAATTCTTGTGAAGTTTACTTGAAAGGTAGATTCAGAGCTCTGTTTGTTCATAGGACCAAGAAGTGCCGCGTTGAGATCTAGGTAAATGTTATGAATTTTACTGCACTCTAGCTAACTGAATCAATAGATTAACAAATTCAAGCATAAATCTCAATCTCCAAGCAATTAAGCTCTAATATATTGAGAGTATAGTCTCAGATCACCCAAACAAGCAGCAATCCATTATCATAGCAGCAGATAAAATGCAAAATTGAAGTCAAATAGCATCAAACAAATAAACTATGCTCACAGAGCATATAGATCTACTTATACGAACTGAAATATGTAATATAGATGGGAATTGCTTCCCTCCTGCCGGAACGCCGGAGAAGATCACCGGAGAACCAACCAGGCCCAAAGATTCTTCTTCTTTCCTCTTTCCTCTCCCTCGTCGCAGCCCTAGCTTTTCCTCTTATAGTCCTTGCCTTCATGCCTTGGGATCATTTCTCATTGGATAATACCAATCACGATGAGTCATAACATTACTTCACCCATCAAACTTGACCTTGTCCTCAAGGTCAAAAGAAAAATATGCTTGGTTTAAGGTAGGCATATTCTCCCCAAAGCTTAATGAGGCCCTGCTTCAATACTAAACCTTGTCCAATTGTGTAGAACACCAAGAGAGAGCAAATTGTTAGGCAAGGAGCAACCTTCCATGTAACCACCAGCTACGAGACCTAGTGACAAAGATGAGGGCTTGACTTACAATACTGACTTGTAGGTACAATGCAGCCTTCATCTCATCCTCACTGTGTCTCAATGATCGAACCTTGAACTTGTTAGAGAAGAAATCAGTGTCTTTTATTTCCTAGAAGAATATGACAGTTATAAATGCCAGATAGCCACCCAAGACAACTCCAGTTGCAAAAATCTCCTTAAGTTTCCAATTGTCTGGCAATGGAGATGGTTTCACACAATCGGTTGAGATAGTCATGATTGTATAGTCATTCAGGATGGCTATAATTAGAACAATGAAGGGTGAGAAGTCGAACTTCGATATCAATGCGATGAGCATAAAACCAAGAACAATACAAATGGTGATAGAGATTGCATAAATTGTGTAGTTATTCATCCTCTGGAAGATGGCTCTGCTGGTCAGGACAGCACTAATGATGACACTCAAACCAGGCTTTGTAAGGACAATATCGGATGTGCTTCTGGCAGCATCAGTGGCATCAACAGCTGTAATTCCAACATAGCAGGGGCAACATTAACTTCGTCTCCTGTCATTCCACAAATGTGCTTCCTCTTCTGAAGCCTCTTCACAATTTCATACTTGTGCTCTGGGAACACTCCAGCAAAACCATCAGCCTTCTCAATGAATTCATCAACAGGAAGTACAGCAATGGATGCATCCTTGTCTTGCCCAAGTAATGAAGATGAATGGTACATATTTGTCCCCATTCCTAGCCTATGGCCAGTCTCCTTAGCAGTAGCAAGCTGGTCACCAGTAATCATTTTCACATTAACGCCAAGATTAAGGGCCCTGCAAATGGTTTCTGCACTATCATGCCTCTGGGAATCAAACAGAGGTAACATGCCAACAAATTGCCAAGGCCCGCCAAGGCTGCCCTTATTTTTCTCAAGAACTTCCTGTCTTGCGACAGCCAATGATCGCAGGCCACGTTCAGTGAACTTGTCAATGACAGAATGATCCTTGTTTCTAACATCTTCCTTGCAATTGCAGAGATTTAAAATCTGCTCGGGAGCACCTTTACTCACACAATGCCAGTTGCCATCGACATCAATGTAGGTTAAAACAGTTCTCTTATCAACAGGATTGAAGGGCAAAAAATGCATTTCCTTGATGCTAGCTCTTGGCTCCTTGGGATCAGTAAGCATTCCAACCATGGCAGCACCAATTGCATCCTGATTTTCTATTCTTGATGCTCTGGCAGCCAATAACACTACATACTCTTTATCCACTCCCCAATCTCCTGGTTTTGTCACTGTAGAGCACGTCCATGCTAGCCATTTCCTTGATAGTAGTCATTCTCTTGGTAATGGCATCTTATTCAGAGAGCCGGTGAGATTCGATGGCCATGGTGACAGACAAGACAGTTGGCATGGCAATTGGTATACCACCAATCAAAAGGACCAACAGATTGTTAATCCCATCTTTGTACTTCCTCTTCTGGATGGGGTACATGACGATGATCTCAACAATCATTCCAATGTCAATAGAGCAGATACAGAAGTTACCAATGGCCATAAGGACCATTTGGAAATAGCCAACTTGGTTAATGCTGTCTACCAGATGAGCTGCCTTTCCAAAGAAGGTCTCTAGAAACCAGTGGCAATAACAACATCCTCAATCTCACCCTGCTTGCAAGTTGAACCAGAGAACACTTCATCCTTGGGGTTCATCTTGACAGGAAGAGATTCACCAGTTATAGCAGATTGATCAATCTTCAACGGATCTCCCTCAAGAAGACGAGCATCGACAGGGACAAGAATTCCTAGTTTGATGCTGATGATGTCTCTAGGGATAAGAATTGTTGCATCTTGCTCACTCCAGTGTCCATCTCTAAGCACCTTTGTTTTTAGAGCCAGACCAACCATCAAAGCTGCTTCCGCGTTGCCAGCATTGTTCTCTTTAATAAAACTGATAGTGGAGTTGATCACAAGCAGCACAAAGATACCAACAAAGTCTTGCCAGTCCGGAGGTTTTCCATCACCATTGGCCAAAGCAATTGTCATAATAGCAGCCATTTCCATGACCTATGAAAGAGGGTTCCACATGAATCCCAGAAACTTGAGGATTTTGCTTTCCTTCTTCTATTCGAGCTTGTTGTGAATAACATCATCATAATCATACTCAACAAGGCTATCATCCCATAAGTAGTTCCAAGATTTTGGATCAACATCAAATAGGGAGGAGGAGACATAATTTAGCCTACCACCTAGATTAAATATTAGGGCTTTCTTTCCTCCAATTTTTACACAAATGCCCCCCACACCATCAACACCCACAAAAGGCACTTGTAGTAACACAAAGGGTAGCATCGACCTTTGAAGAGAAATCCATATGCCCCGGAAAATCAGTGAGGTTAGTCAGATACTCCTTTCGGTGTCTCCCCTCCTAGAAGTTCTTCAAAGCTTCGTCAAGTATCTCATAGGAAGGACAAATCCTAGTAGAGGTGATTGCAATACCACGCCTTGACTCATTCTTTTGGTTATATGTCATTTGAACTTCACCAACTTTTCGTGGAAGAAGATCAATAGCTGCCATAATAGAATCGATAGCACTAGATTTGCTAAGATCACCATAGGTAATGTAGGAATTCAGATCTTTCTCAGTCATTTCGTCAAACAACTGGGGAGCAACTTTATCACCTTGAAGTTCTGAAGTATTACAAGCAAATTTCCCACCAATCTCACCAACAACCCTATTTGCAGCTTTGCAACTAACATTAATGTCGAGGATAGCCTTCTCATCTAACTTGTTCAAGCTATCAGAACTAGCACTAACAGCATTGGATAGCTTATCACAATGAAGAGATGATGCAGGGAATGGTTTTAGTACCAAAATGCTACCCATTTCATCCATGACGGAAGTGAGCTCTCAACGAAAGCACCAAAATGTTATGAATTTTACTGAACTCCAGCTAACTGAATCAATAGATTAGCAAATTCAAGCATAAATCTCAATCTCCAAGCAATTAAGCTCTAATATATTGAGAGTATAGTCTCAGATCACCCAAACAAGCAGTAATCCATCATTATAGCAGCAGATAAAATGCAAAATTGAAGTCAAATAGCATCAAACAAACAAATTATGCTCACAGAGCATATAGATATACTTATACGAACTGAAATATGTAATATAGATGGGAATTGCTTCCCTCCTTCCGGAGCGCCGGAGAAGATCACCAGAGAACCAACCAGGCCCAAAGATTCTTCTTCTTTCCTCTTTCCTCTCCCTTATCACAGCCCTAGCTTTTCCTCTTATAGTCCCTTGCCTTCATGCCTTGGGATCATTTCTCATCGGATAATACAAATCCCGATGAGTCATAACAGTAAATTTCATCTAGCTTATCAGTATTTGTGATATTTTCCTCATGGTTGAGATTTTGTTGCTGATTGATGTTCAATATCATCTTCATAGTTCTGTTTTATGAATTTAAACCTTACTGGTTATTTTTTTCTTACTTATCATATTGCAGTTTGAAATTAGCACTTATGGTGCCCTTGGAATATGCTATATGATATACATGTAAAAATTTTCCTAGCTTTTACATGTTTCTTTCTATTGAATGTGATAATGTTTATGCAATGGATATATTTTTTTAGCATACACTTCTTCCAATGGTTAATTGCTGAAGGAAATTTTTTATTGATGATCCTGATTGTCCTCGACAACAATGTCAACTCAACTAAGAACAATAGAAATGGTTAGCACTTTATGATATTTCATTTAAGTTTACAGTTGCAGTCATATTTATCAAGGACTATAACTTGCAAGTTTATGCAATCCTATGCTTCTATTCCTTTATTGTTGGTAACCACAGGAATCATCAACCATTCAGAGTTTGTAAACATGTTTCTTCTTGTCCTTATTATATTTTATCAAGTTGCAAGCTTTAGAAAAAGCAACACAATTTCATCTGGCAAATGAAAAAGATTAGTATTTTTGGGTATTTCATTTATGGTTGTAATCATATTTATCACAAAGTGACGACCGTAACTTTCATGTTGCGCAGTCCTCGGCTTCAATTTCTTTATTATTAGCAATCAAATCATCAACCGTGCCATAGTTCATGATTATGTCATTAAAGCTTTAGAAAAAGTAACGCAGTTTCTTTTGGCAAATGAAACTATGTCATTAAAGTTTGTGGTTGCAATCATATTTATCACGAAGTGAGGAAATGAGTTTATTATCAGTAATCACAGGAATCAACAATGCAGAGTTCATAGATATGTTTCTTTCTGTCGTTGTTATGTTTTATCAAGTTGCAAGCTTTAGAAAAGGCAAGGCAGTTTTTTCTGGCAAATGAAAGAGCTTGAATTTTGTGTCTAGCAAATCTTTAGCATGCTTTTTATATGAAGATGATGTTAGCATAACTGTCAGGAAAACTCTACAGAAACTAGTAAAATGGTCATGATAATACATTGTTCTGTTTATTGTGAGTTGGTTATTTATTTGTTTTATTTTCCTTTCATTTTAACTAGTAAAATAGTTATGATAATACATTGCTCAGTGTTTCTATTTCCCCTTTAAAACCCATTCACTTGTGATGTGATATTTTTGGAATTGGATTACAAAATGCGCTTCTAAGGTATGTACATCCACATGTGTTTAATAAAAAGGTATTTATCCATAATCTCATTTAAACGCATAAGGAAGGATCTTATAGTTTCTTGTCAATGCAATGTGTGTTATCAGTTAGAAAAAATCATGTACTCTAACCATGCACATTGCCTCGTTAATAAAGTTTGATTTTAGAATGGAAATAAAGCTAGACAAGACAACTCTTAGATTAATGCCACTCTTTTTTTAATTTTCTAAATCTTCATGAGTACAATATGACTGGCATGTGACATGAGAATATTTCTAAATTTCTTTGCTCTTATCCCTTGCTTTATCCCTCTCTCTCTCTTTCTCTCTCTCTCTCTCTCTCTCTCTCTCTCTCTCTCTCTCTCTCTTTCTTAATTAAAGGGAAGGCTTGTTTTCTAACCACTTGAAACTTAAAGACTTTTCTTTTCCATATTTTCTTATTTCTTTTGAATGCTCAAATGTTTGTTTTGATAATTAATCAATGAATATAAAGAATATATAGAAGACATACATACAACTGATATCACTAGAAGCTATGAAGCTACAATGTTAGACTGGTAGTGTGATAAGTCTCTAGCTCTATCCTTTTTCATGTGCATTTGTCTAAGAACCGGATGGTAGTGGTGATATTATTTTCTCGTATCATTTTCCTTAGTCATTCATAATTTTCCTAGGTTGTCTTTTTTATGATGTTACTTTACATATCGTACATTATTAAAGCTCTATATGCTTTTCATCGGTTAATTGTTAGACAATTAACTAAATTAAGACCACTACATTATTATGATTCAATATAGTCTAATCATTCATATATTCTTCTATTAATATTACCTGAAATCTCTTCCAAATATTTTTATTTTTATTTTTATTTTTTTTCTTTATCAATTGGAACATTTTCAAATTGAACCAAACAAGCACGTGAAACATACAATCTCGTACAAAATGCTGAAGTAATATCAAATAGGAATGAGTAAATCCAACAACATAATGCCTTAACGTGATGGAACCAACCCATCTTTGATAAAGAGATACATATATATGTACTAGCCTTTTACAATCCAAGCTGTTATGACAGAACACATTCAAAGTTCTAAACTTCAATGTCTTTTGTAGGGTCACGTAGCCAACCCATGAAGCATGTGTGTTGACCTAATTTTGTGTCCTATTGTTGCATCACCTTGAATCATTATTATTATTATTATTATTATTATTATTATTATTATTATTATTATTATTATTATGCAACTCAACTAACAATGTCAAGTAACTCGTATTTAAGGTAGTCTTTTTTTGTAGTTTGTCTGTTTTATTTTTATTTTAATGTATTTGTTGTCAGTATAGTGGTACGCATCTTTTCATTCTCATTAGTGGGTTAGGGTTTTGACGTAGTTGCCTATACCTATAGTCGATTATTAGTCTTTTGTCTATATTTTGTCTTCGTCCAAATGTAAGTTGGTTTTTATCTTGTATCTTAGAGTTAATTATTATGAATTACTGCAGTGATTTTGTGGGCTTCATAATAGTTATTAGTGTTCAATTGTTTTAACATTTAATATTTCACAAATTTTTATCAGGAAAATGTATGGTCCGCAGGTGTTGGAAGACGTTCATCGCAGGATAGTCATTCGGCTCACAGTGAACATAGTTCAGATCCTGATGCATAGGTGATATTGACTTTTGTCCTTATGGATAAGTTTGGAATTCTGCCCTTTTACTCTTAAATATCATTCATCCACTTTATCTTTTTTTTTTCCCAGTGTTCTTAGGATTATGCAATTTAAATGGAGCTCGAGCGTCGAGTATATATATATGGAATCTAGGATATGAACTAACTGCCTTCAACTGTTTTCCTATCTCCCTTTCAACCTTGACATGGAAATCCCTCATCAAGCACCTGATCTTTGGTTGAGTGATCATCAATAAAGGTCACAAAATAATGTCCACCCCCAAGTGTTTTATCTTGTATAGAACAGACATCAGTATGAATCAAATCAAGAATATTTGATTTACTAGTAAGGGGATGAGAATGAAATGCTACTCTATGTGTTTTTCCTGCTAAGCAGTCAACACATGTTTTGAGAGAAGCTGTAGATCTTTCTCACTAACATGCCCAAGTCTTCTGTGCCATAGCTCAATGCTTGCATCTTTATGAACTGCGTTTAGTTCTCCTATGTGTAGCTTAACTTGCATAACATAGAGTGTGTTTGCCTTGTTCCCTCTAGCAACCACTAGGGAACCTTTGGTGAGCTTGCACTTGCTCTCACCAAACCAAATGACAAACCCATCATCATCAAGTCTTCCTATGGATAACAAATTTAGGCGAATGTCTGGAACATGCCTAACATCCTTGAGTACTAGCTTGAGCCCTTGATTGGTCTCCAAGCAAATGTCTCCAATACCTACTATCTTTGATGCACCACTAGTACCCATTTTGACATTTCCAAAATCACCACTAGAGTAGGTAGAAAAGAAGTTACCATGGGGAGTGACATAGAATGAAGCCCCTGAATCAAACACCCAGTCATTCTCTTGGCTCATAAGATTAACACAATCATCATCACAAATGACACTGATGTCACCCTCTGTGGCTACTGTATTAGTCTCCTTCTCTTCTTTACTTCGACCACTATGTTCTCTTTTAAGGAGCCCACATTCCCTCTTCATGTGGCCCATCTTGTTACAATGAAAGCACTTGATGTTCTTCCTGTTCTTCGATCTACCCCTGGATGTGTCTTTGTTGCCATGACCATGAGGATACCTGCTCTTGCTTCTACTACGACCTTCTGGATTTTCTGAAACAAGAACACCCGAGAAAAATTCACCTTTTTTTTTTCCTCCTAGTCTCTTCACTCAATAGGCTCTCCTTAACCATTTCCATGGTTAGCTTTCCACCTGGTGCTGAAGTGCTCAGAGATACCACCAAAGTTTCCCAACTGTTTGGCAAGGAACTTAGGAGTAGCAATGCTTGCAACTCATCTTCAAGAGTCATCTTCATGGAAGCCAATTGGTTCACTAATCCTTGGAAGTCACTAGTATGCTCTGTCATATTTCTTCCATCTCTGTACTTCAAGTTTACTAACCTTCGAATGATTGAGGCCTTGTTTCTAGAAGTGCTCTTTTCATACATGCCTTCTAACTTCTTCCAAAGTTCATCGTCCTTCACTTCTTCGGATATGTGATAAAAAATATTTACATCCACCCATTGCCGAATAGTTGCAGTAGCTTTTAGATGTAAAATTTCCCATTCATCTTCACTCATCTTCTTCGGCTTGTCTTTGCCCATCACCGGTAAGTACAAATCCTTTACAATAAGTAAGTCTTGCATCTTGCGCTTCCAAATCAAATAATTCGATTAGGTTAACTTTATCATCCCACATGAAGCTTGTTCGACCATCTTGATTCACAACAAACACTCCCTATCCAACCTGGACGCTTTGATACCACTTGTTGGGGGGTTTTCTGATTTACTGTGAAAATAATGTAGCAATGTACTGTAGCAAAACCACTGTTCGTAGCAATCGTGCGGTTTTGCACACAGACGCGCAGTTGCCCGTGCACTTCACTGAAGTACCAAAAAAACCTTCCTTGGAGCTTTAAAGGTCTTCCCAAGGCTTCTACAATGGTTCTAGACTTCAAAACAAGCTCAAACAAACGTAAAACCCCAGAATTCTTGTGAGAACAAATACACACAACACAACAATTTTTAGCGTGGAAACTATACGAATCGAGGGAAAAACCACGGGACTCCTAAGAGCCTCTTAAACAAGTTTCACTATATCAACTATGGATGACAAAAGTCTTCTCTAGATACCACTAGAGGAACAACAATGCATCAACACACATTCAACAAGAGGATTTCATCATTTTCACAATGGATCTACACAACAATGACATCAAGAAGAGATTAAGGGAAGATCAAACCCGGTAGATTAGGAGAGCTACTTGCAAGGATCACTCCACAAGTTTGGATGAACTCCGGCACCGGTTTGCCGATCAAACTCTTGCCCTAGCTCAATCCTCTTTTCTTCCTCACACTCTCTTCTTGGTTTCTCTTCTCTTTTTTCCCAAAAAAAATGAACAGTCACACCCCTTCAATCATACAAATGAAGAGAAAACTTCATCCAACTCTCTTGTCAAATTCCACTTTTGCCCTCCAATAATTGACAGTTTTTTTTTTTTTTTTTTTTGTGTTAACTTGGGCCATGAAGCCCATTATTTCATCCACCCAAATGGGCTGGACCCAACAATATATATATATATATGGAATCTAGGATATGAACTTTGGACTTTGGTTTATGTTGTTGTTCTTAGCACTTTTACTTTTATGTTCTAATTCTCAGCACTTTTAGTTGTTGAAGATGCTAAAATTTAGAATTTAAATTATTAAAAACTGTCTTTTGTTTTAATGTTGGAGTGTGGTACAAACTTTGCTAAATTTTGAATTGAAAGCTTGAGGTTGAAAAACATCACTGTCATCTGAGCATAGTAAAGCATTCTTTTCCAGTCTGTTCAGAAGCAAGAAAACTCATGGATACAGGAAAAGCTCGATTGGCTGAAGTATGTGTTACAAACTATTTGATCGGGTTGTATCTTGCTATTTGTATTTGGAAAAACAAAAAGAAGTTTCTACTTAAGCTTAACATGGTGCTCTTTGTATGTCAGGAGATATGCTTTTTGCAGGAGGAGATTCAGTGCAAAACTGGATATATTGTGTTGCAAGAGAATGGAACCTTTGATGTTGATGCTAATACATCAATTGACCAACTTTCTGAAGAATTGAATGTCAAAATACCAGAAGTGAGAATTATTTTAGCCTACTAGTGGATTTGATTAAACCAATTCTTATAAACTCCTAAATTAGATCATTTGCCCTTATCTCAGTTGAAACACATCAAACTTTTGTGATTGAGGTACCTCTGCATCAAGATGATGTGCTTGCTATATAATTGTGATACTCTTTGATTTTAATCTTATTAGGTCTTTCAATTTCAGTTCTTCAACTTTTTATAACATAACTGCCAAGTTCTCAATATTATACTATATTGTGTGATTGAGAATTCTTGTTGGTTCTTCAGTACAATAAGGATCAGAATTTTCATATTGTGGATTTGTATGATGCAGTTTATGAAGGGTCATGTCACTAAGAGTTGTATGAATACAATAGATAGTTGCAGAGTCAGCAGGATGAGACTAACCCTTGTTTTGTCATGGAAGTTGTCACTTTGTTCTGTGATGACGCTGAGAGGATTTTTGGCGAGTTGGATAAAATTTTTTTTAAAATTGATGTGGTACTTCTTCTTTTGAGTATGTGTGTTTATGGTGAAATTGAGATATTTATTTTTATTTTTGGTATTTTCTTTATCAGGAATCAACCAGTGATTGCATTTGAACAAGTGGATGCTTATATCCACCAGCTCAAAGGGAGTAGCTCGAGGTTTTGATCTAAGTCCCTCTTTTTTTAGTGTGTTTCTATGAATTGTAGACTTGATAGGATGAATTGTGTTTTCTAGTTAATACTTGGTGGTACTGAGCATTGGAAATGGTATTTCTGCTTATCTGTTTTAAGTGATTAATTCTTGTAAGTATTTTTCTATGTTCACAATGTTTTGAAGGAAAAGCATGTGCTGTTGGTGTTTTTAACTTGGTTGTTTTTTTTTATTTTTTATTTTCTCTACATTGGCGATCAAATTGTAGTTCATCATGATCTTCTTATAGTACTTACAAAGTTTGTGAAATTATGATCGAAGATATCCTCATTTGCAGTTTTATTAAAGTTGGAAAGCGAGATGTTCTTTTAAATAAATGATTCATTCTAATCTTGTTCTTATAGCTACGATTGTGTAGTGATCTTATTGCATTCAATTCATTCTCATAATATTCTGATTATCTAGTACTCTACATCAAACATATATCGATGGACTTATTTGTTCAGTTCACTTTTTGTTATGTGTTGAATAGGGTGATGAGAGAGTAGCTTGATGATACTACCAGGTTGGTAAAGAAACGAGCAAACTCCCTGGCTCGAGTCGGGATATGTGGAGGTTTTGCAAGGCATAACAGAAGGAGAACATTTTCAATGAACCATTGCTTTCTGGTGAACTAAACATAAATCAATTGATGTTTTACTGTTGTTTGTACCTGACTTCACCACTCCTGATGTCGATCAATCACCAAAGCAGCCTCAATCCATAGATGTTGTTGGTGGAAATTTATTTGATCTGGTTCCTTCTCCTGGTGGAAACACCTTTAGCTCATTCTGAACAATGGTCTGTTAATGACCCTGTCCCGGAGTTCACCACCATGCAAATTTTTGCAGAAAAAGGAGTAAGAACCGACAAATTATTTGTTCTTTTTTTACTAATCTGTTTCAGCATTTTCACTGATGTTATCTTTCCTGCAGAAACTGAGTTTCTTGGAATCAAGTAATGCATCATCTGGTAAGTTCCAAAAAAAATACATAGTGATTGTGATTATTTTTTTACTACAATAATTACACTGATATGATGAATTTGTAGATTTTGAACAACTAAATGTTGAGAACATGTCTTCAAGGACTAGGTAAAATCAAAATTCACCTTTCTTTTTGAGCATATATAAGTTCTATGTGTAATTACTCATTGATTTCAATAATGTTTGTCTCAGAGCTGTTGCGTAATAATTGACAGTAAGCTGGATCAAGGAAAGCCTTCTTTGATGCCATCTTTAAAGTATTGGGAGAAATTGATATCATTGCGGAGGACCTGGTTTGTTGATGGCTTACTATTTTGAAGTAGATTTTCTTATAATCTTTGTAGGATTATTATTAGTAATTTTTTTTTAACTGGTCTAATTGTCTTTAATAAAAGGGAGTAATAACAGAGGATGTTGTTCAGCTAAGGAAAGATATTGGAGCTCCAGGAATGGTTGTCCTCCAGTTTGGTAACTGAAAAAACTAGTTTACAATGTAAGTTTATTTGTGGCATGTACTTATCCAATCATTGTCTTTATTTTTTTTTATTATTTGTGATCCTGGCTTTCAAAAGTGACCCAGACAACCCTTATCTGCCTCACAATCACGAACCAAATCAAGCAGTATATACTGGAACCCATGATAATGATACGGTGAGGTCTTTTACTATAAATTTGCCCATGCAGTAATTAACTAATGAGTTTTAAAAAACCCATGCTTTCTTAGTCTCTTGTGCTCATTTCTTGATATCTTGTAGTCCTTTCCAAATAAGATTATGATCGTCTTATTGCTTGTTTTAGATTCTAGGTTGGTGGCAGAACATAAGTGACAAAGAAAGATGTAGTATAAAGGATGTGGTTACTGATACTATTGATACAGAGGCCACAGCCCATGGCTGAGTTATGTTGATCTTTTAGAACTAATAGAGGTTTCCTTTTCTTCTGATGCTAATATGTTCTTTTGTTTCAAATTTCCTAGTAACTAATACTTTCTTAAGATGAAAACTATCTCAGCTATGTGTATTTTCCACTTGCAGGGTTGCCTCCAAGATACTGTGATTTTGTTAGGGCAATTACTCCTGGACTGCCTCTTTTCCTCTATAACTATACAACCCATCAACTTCATGGAATATTTGAGGTCAATTTTTTTTTTTTTTTTTGCAGCCCTTGATATTTGCCATTTTCATTAGCTGTTTAGGATTAGCGGATCCAATTTTGAAGATTTAATTTCCTTTCCTTTAATTTAAGGGTAGCCTTTAGTGGGGTTTAGCACAATTCTAATATCACAATTAGAACTTATCTATTTAAGTTTCTATATTTCGTTAGTATAACTGCAGCATAAGAAGCATGCAAACGTTTTCGTGTTTATTTATTTTAGTAAACATCAACATAGGTTTCATCACTAGATTTATATTGCAAGCTGCAAGTTTTGGTGGTACCAACATTGATCCAACAGCCTGGGAAGATAAGAAGTGCAAAGGAGAGTCCAGGGTTCCTGCACAAGTGAGTTTAACGGACTTGAAAATTGTGTATTACTAACATTCAAAATCAGCAACTACAAGTTACTGCACAAGAAAGTTGCTTGCACAATATATTGTACAAAATGGTTACCTTATGTAAAATGTGTTGGCCCTATTATATGTAAATGTGTTGGTACCATTGAAAAAAACAGAGAAAGTTGTATTTTACTTATATATTTTAAAACTTGTATTCGTACATATATTTGTGCATTAATGAAATGTACTATTATGCTTTCATTAGTAAATGAAGTTTGTGAGTTTTTAATTATATCCGTTTGATGTGTAAATATTGCAGCATTTTTATAATTAATCTAAAATTTATTAAAAATTAATCCACAATCGTGGCGGTTCAAACCGCCGAGATTCTAAATATAACAAATCAGATTGGTTTAAAAATCCTGGCGGTTGAAACCGACGGAAATCACATATCTTCACCATATTTTGCAATTTGCGGCTGTTCTCATGGTAATTTACAACCGCCGGCAAATGCATACCAAAAGGTTGTGACAACGACATGTGGCGTCAGTTGTGATGACGGGTTTAAACCGCCGAGAAATGAAAACGCGATTAGCGGCGATTATTCCGGCCGTTGGGTAAAACCGCCGCCAAGTGGATTGCAGACGCCTGAATTGATGGCGGTTTATTAACCGTCACCGGTTTCAATTAACGGCGGTTAAAACCGTCGGGAAATGCAAAAATAACCGCCACAAAATGCATGTTTCCTTATAGTGTACGCTAAAACAGACGATACATCTCCCTGACTAATAACAGAAATCAATAGCACTAGGCTGGAAGTCGGGACAGAACAGAACAGAATATCAACAGCTGAAGCCGGATCTTCGACCACAGTCGGAGGGTAGCGCTACTACAGAAAACATGTGCACATGGCTAGGACTTACTCCTCCTAGCTGGGCGAGCCAGGAATGGAGATGTACTAAAACCACAGAAATACAGTGTACATACAGAAAATACCAAATAAATAATGCAAAAACAAAATAAATATTTAAACAAATACATAAATTATTAAGCAAGTAAAGATATAGATAAATCAAATTATCAAATAATTAACAATTAACTATACATCACCGGTACAGAATTAAATGGGTGCGAGAGTCTACCTGGCGCCGGGCTACAGAGCTGGGTTCAACAATTCCCGCGAATTAAGCTCGCTACAGGATCTATCCAAAAGAAAAACTAAACTTAGAAATAAGTCTTGGGCCAGGCCTAAACTCACAACTAAAGCAAAGCCTAAAGGGGGTTACACTAAGCAATCAATGACTTTGATGCACAAGACTACAAAACATCAGAAATTAATTAAAACAAACAATTAAAACCCAACATTAAATATGTGATTATATATATATATATATATATATATAAAATCATATAAACATAAATATTTTCCAGAAAACTCAATGGTAATAAAAGAAATCACCAGAAAACAAAATGGGAAAATATGCTAATAATAATAATATTAATAAAAAATTTCTTTAAATCCTCAGCAAGAAGGATCCTGGCCTTAACCAAATTCAGAACTTCAGAGAAAACATAATTTATAAAATATATAAACATAAACATAAGGTAAACAGAAGAACAATAGCATGATTAACACTTGTTTAAAATTTCAAGTTCTCATCATTTTAACAACCGTATAAGTATATACATATACATATATATGAATTTAATCAAAACCTCAAGAAAACATTGCTTAAGCTTATAGGTGTATAAAACTTTTTAAAAGAGAATTTAAACTAAACATGATTTGCAAAATTTAAATTTCAATCACTTGAATATGAATACAAGTACATACACACCACCATATACATATATACATACAAAATACGTGACAACATACGCAATAAAATTAACAAGAAATGTATGCTTACACAAAGAGATCAACCAAAATGGACACAAACCGCCCAGATTTAGGTTTAAAGGAAGTATAAAATCAAGGTTTAAGCTTATAAAAATAATAACCAGGATTAAAACATATCTAAACCATAGGATTAAGGAGTATGCTTGCAGACATTCAAGTTTACACAAATAAATTGTCATGCTACAACAAGACAAAAAAAAAAACAAAACAACCCACAAGATTCAGTCAATACTAAGCTTAGAGAAGAGATCCAACATCAAGCAACATCCACAAACAACCAAGATGCTAACCTAAAGCTTGATGAAGAATTAAGGAGTATGCTTGCAGACATTCAAGTTTACACAAATAAATTGTCATGCTACAACAAGACAAAAAAAAAACAAAACAACCCACAAGATTCAGTCAATACTAAGCTTAGAGAAGAGATCCAACATCAAGCAACATCCACAAACAACCAACATCCACAAGCAACATCAAGCAACAATCCAAGGGTAACATGTTGCAGACCTTGTTGGTGCCAAGGCAATGAACTTGTCCTGAGGGCCTCATCCCAGTTTCTTGGTGTTGTTATGGGATAATTGGTACTTATGTTAGAATGATGTTAATAGTAATCCTTGTAATTAAGGAGTATGCTATGTTAGACAGTAGTGAGACAAATGTGTGAATTGTATTGCATATGAGGTATTTGTTATAATGCCTTACAAGTCATTGTCTTAGAGTTTGTTATAAGGAGTCAATATATAAGGAATACAATGTGAGAAAGGAGGTAGACAAACATTTGTTCTACTTTTCCTTACTCTTATTCTCATCTAATCCTCTTCCCCTTCTTCTCCCTCTTCTCTTTTCTTCATTTCTCTATCCTCTTTCTCTTCTCTGGTTTGGCCGTTGATTAGCACGCAACAATTGGTGCTTTCGTTGAGAGATGGAACTCTCCCACCCTACGGACGACATGACAGAGGAGCAACTCACCGCAATAGAGGAGAAACTCGCCGGGATCACCGAGAGATTAGTTCGACAAGACGAGCTCATCTTCTCAAAAGTGGAAACCCTATGTTTAACAGTGCAGCAACATTCTGATGGTTTAGCGTCATTGCACAAATCCATGTCACTCCAACAAACAATGATGGATGATATGCTCAGGTTGCTCAACAAGCTTGAGAAAGCCTTTGATCATTCTTTCCCGTCATCTCTCTCATCTCCAAGCGTTGGATTTCCCCTCATCTTAACAACCCCCATCTACCCACCCACCAACTTCTCATCTCAATCGCCATGTCTCCTTCCGACCATCGTCACTCCCATTCTCCAATCCGCAGATTCCACTAACCACTTCCCCGCCATCCATTGCGCCTCCCTTGATGAACCACCAAAGCTTGTTGATCCCATCGTGTCTCCTCTCTATACCTTTTCACCAGGTTCCCTAAATCCCATCTCACCATCTTCCATCTTCTCTACATCCGCTCTCTCTTCTCCCAATGAATTTTCTTCTTCCCTTCTCTCACAATCCCTTCCTTTACCGGCATTTGCGCCTGCGATTCCGCCATCCCTACGCTTAATCGGCGCTACTCCAACCTTCGCAAGATCCATATCCACACCTGCGATGACACCGATGATGGTTGATCATTCTTCTCCGGCCCCAGCAGTGTTGGACACCCCAAACACACCTCCATCCTTCCCAAGAATGGAGGAAAAGGTTTTTGACAGAAGGCAGGCACAGGGAGGAGGAGGTTTAGCGGCAACGCCACTCTTTTCCCTCATCTCCTTCCACAATTCCCATCCTCTCGATCCCTTCACCTTCGATGAGATCTCCTCTATTCGATTCATACCTTTCACTAAAGGCCCAGCTCCGTGTTATTTCTCCGATTTAATTGATCCTGGAGGCACAAGTGATGTCATCCCCCGATCCCTATCTCCAATTGCTCCCCACCAATCCACATCGCCGCTCCCCAGTCGTCGCCATCCACTTGAGACCTTTCAATTCCCCTTCACAACCGGTGTTGCTGACGGACCGTGTTACTTCTCAACCCAACTGACAATCTCTTCCCTCAATGATCCATGGAAAAACTGGAGTAGCTGCCTGCCGAGGGAAATCATCTTGCTAGATGAGTGTGACTTCAAGCACCTGCGTGGAATCAAGGGACCCCCAAACTCCAACTTCATGCAAGATGAAATCATCAACTCCTACATTATGACCTTCGCACGGGTCGTCAACAGTGAAGAAGAATCGATGAGTCTATATTCAGTGTCTACAAAACATTACCTTGCTTTTGGAGCGCTTGTCTATGAGGAACTTTCTTATAAGATTAAGACTCTGTTAGGGGTCCATTGGGTGCTTCTTGATTCTTATTTGGATGGGAAGAACAAAGATTATGGAGGAGCACCATTCGTAAATGAACAAGATATACCATTTGATCCTAATTACCATGAGACAGGGGGAACCATTCAGAGTTCAAATGACTGCAGCTCTGCTTGCTTGAATGACTGTTCTTGTATTGCTTATGCCTATATCTGGAAAGAAGAGCTTCTTAATCTCCAACAGCTTTATGGGGATGGTGATTCTACCATACTTTACCTTCTAATTTCAGCTTCTGATATCCAGCATAAAAAAGGTAAGAGAAGAGCATTACTTATCATTCTTAGTGTTGTCGGAACAATAATACTATCGTGCATTCTCATGGGGTTCACTTGGAGGTTCCATAATAGTAAAATGATGAGAAAAAGAAAACTAGTTGAGGGCCCTTTACTCGTTGGATTCAGTTGTGTTCGATACTTGGATAAAGCATTAATGTTGTTTGATGAAATGAATTTTTGGGAGATGATTGCCAATGGAGTGCTTCCTAATGTTGTTGTGACTTACTTTAAAGTTCTTGATGGCTACTTCAAATTGGGTTTGAATGATGAGGCATTGCATCCCTATGAAGAGATTCAATTTGATAGAGTGTGCTCTAATACATTGCTTTCAATAGATGTGCACATTAGAAAGCAAGAAATGATTGCAAGCATATGCAAGGAGATGGAAAGTGTTGGGTTTTGGGTTGCTGTGGTAATGGCTTGCATTGGTGTTTGGAAGGCTTTTTGGACGGTTGGTTCAAACAGCAAGCTTGGAATCCATCTTCGAATGAGGAGTTCAGTTGAAAGATCTAATGCTCTTGTTGCTAAATCTCTAGTTATGAATGGTGGTGATGAGGTGAAGTTCCCCTTTCTGCAATGCTTATCCATTTGTTTGGCAAGGCGTACCCCGATTTCATTCAATGCCCATGTTTTTGGATGTCTATGCATCGCTTTGTTGGATGTAGTCCTTCATATAATGTGTCAATGTAGAAGAGTGCTTAAGGGTCAAGTGGATGGTTCCAAGGTGGAACAACACTTGGCCAGTATTCTTTTCAGAGAGGCTGGTGGTATAATTGGTGTATTCTGCAATAGGTATGGATTGGCAAATGAGAAGGGTAGAGTTTTGGTAAAGAGTGATATGTGGAAAAACTTGCATGAGGTTTACTTGAATTTCTGCTCGATTGTATTTGTGCCTCGAGATCATGTTCTTATCTTCCACCTTGAGGACAAGGTGTGTCCAAAAGGGGGGGCAAATGTTGCAGACCTTGTTGGTGCCAAGGCAATGAACTTGTCCTGAGGGCCTCATCCCAGTTTCTTGGTGTTGTTATGGGATAATTGGTACTTATGTTAGAATGATGTTAATAGTAATCCTTGTAATTAAGGAGTATGCTATGTTAGACAGTAGTGAGACAAATGTGCGAATTGTATTGCATATGAGGTATTTGTTATAATGCCTCAGAGAGTATTACAAGTCATTGTCTTAGAGTTTGCTATAAGGAGTCAATATATAAGGAATACAATGTGAGAAAGGAGGTAGACAAACATTTGTTCTACTTTTCCTTACTCTTATTCTCATCTAATCCTCTTCCCCTTCTTCTCCCTCTTCTATTTTCTTCATTTCTCTATCCTCTTTCTCTTCTCTGGTTTGGCCGTTGATTAGCACGCAACATAACAATACTCAAGATGCTCTCTAGTCAACTTGGTCAAAGAACCTAGCTGGAGAACATTACATCATGTCTGGAGTAAAACAACTTGAAGAGAAGCTATTTGTTGAAATGAGAGGAGGGTTCTTGTCAAGCTGGATGGTTCTGATCCTTTAATGCTTTATGGCTATGGTTCTTATGAGGTCTTCATGGATACCAGTTTCAAGACATCAAGATGGTCTTTGGTAGATAGGGGCATTATATCTGCCATTGCACATATCCGTGGAGGTGGGGAAATGGACCGACAATGGTATGAGAATGGGAAGCTGTTGAAGAAGAAAGGATACATTTACTGACTTCGATCATCTCATGTGCAAAATATTTAGTGGAGAATAAATATTTCTCAAAAGAGAAATGATGTATAAATGGGAGAAATGCAGGAGGCGTGCTTATGGGTGCTGTTCTTGTTAGCCCAGGATCCAAGAAAATAAGAGAAATAGGGTTTTTAGGGTTGTGGAAGAGAATTAGGGTTTTTGGTTACTAGGGGAGATTAGGGGGTTTCAATTCAAAACAACTCAACTTTCTCCTTTCTTCTTATTAATTTATAGAAAATAAAATTACAAGATAAGATTGAATTTAAACTAACTAATTTTAAACTAACTTACAAGATAAATCTGAATTTTAAACAAACTAGATAATAAAATAAAACTAAAATAAAACTAGATAACTAATCTTATCTAATCACATGCTAATCAGGATTAAGTTGCTCACATACTCCCCCGTAATCCTGATATGCATTCAAATCTCGAACACCAAGTAGTTGTCGCATGGAAGCTAACTTTTCTCCTGACAAAGCTATTGTCAACGCATCAGAACGTTGTTCTCCAGAGTTTACAAAATCCACCACAATCTGCCCCCTCACTCTCTAATAAAATGAAATCTTGTGTCTATATGCTTGCTACGACCATGAAAAACAGGATATTTCATTAGAGCTATGGCAAATTTGTTATCAATAAATAAAATTACAGGCTTTAATTTTAAACTTGTTAATTCACTAATAAGATTCCTCAACCAAAGCCCTTGACACGCTGCTGCAGTAGCCGCCATAAACTCTGCCTCGGATGATAATAACGCCACTGTCTTTTGCTTTTGAGAATTCCACGATATTAAATTTTCATTAAAGTAGAAAACCATACCACTTGTGCTTCTTCTCCCATCTTGGTCTCCTGCCAAATCACTGTTTGAATACCCAACAATGCCTACTTCTTGATTTCCCTTCACATAAACAATTCCATAATGAACTGTTCCTCTCAAGTACCTAAGAATTTGTTTAATCACCATGTGATGTGTGAAAGTAGGTCTTTCCATATACCGGCTTGCTATCTTCAGGTTCACCTTGTATAAACTGTTCTGCATCCTCTCTACTGACACCAGGAGCTTCCCACTCCTGTCGAACACTTTTATGGTGTCTCCTTCCATGAGCACCTTGTTCCCATCTTCTGTCATATGTCCAAGACTTATAATATTACTACAAAGTTTTGGAATGTAGTATACCTCTTAGAGAGCCTTGTGTTCGCCGTTCTTGCAAGAGAACACGACTGTTCCCTTGCCCATGATCTGAACACTTGATCCATCTCTGAATCTCACCCTCCCGGTGACAGCTTCATCCAATTCATGAAACTTCTCGCGATGGCCAGTCATGTGATTACTAGCACCATTGTCAAGGTACCAGATATCTTCATTATCTCCCTTCTTGTCGTAGTGCATCTTTGGCAATGTTCCTTCTTCATTAAGCAAAATCACCTCCCGATATTCTTGTACAGTGTGCATCTCTTCTTGGGACACAGCCATCAATAGTGCTGGCTCTTCATCGACGACCTGTGTGATATAAGCTTCATTATTGCGCCGCTTGCTACGATGCTCTGACGCGTAATGCCCCATCCTTTCACAATTGAAGCACTTTATGTGACTCTTGTCGCGAGAGCCACCACTAGCGTCACCAAAGCTTTCTCCTGCATTATCTTGACCCCGGCCACGACCGCGCCAACGCCCTCTTCCACGATCGAGATTGTTGGAGCCTCGGCCTCTTCCCCCCGATGAACTGTTCCCCGTGGCCCCTTTCTGCCTTGCCATCCACTCGGCCTGAGTGAGCAGAAGTTGGCTACTAGTGTTAGTGGTCTTGTCACGAAACCATACTACTCTCTCTTCGTATGCTTTCAATCGCCCTATTGCCTCCTCAAACGCCATGATCTCGAGATCATAAAACTGCTCGATCCCAGCAACAACGGGAAAGAATTTGTCTGTGACGGAATCGAGTAGCTTCTTGACAAGAGCAGAATCTTCAAGTGTGTCACCAAGTATAGAATACTTATTTGAGATGACACTGAGTTTTCCGGTGAACTCATCAATAGTTTCGTTCTCCTTCATTCAGATGGCATCAAATTCGCTCTTCAAAGTTTGTAGACGCGCCTTCTTCACTTGATCATCACCAAGATACCTTGTCTTGAGACTGTCCCAAACATCCTTTGCCGTCTTCTTCTTTGCAATCTGAAGTAGGATGTCTTCGGGGACACATTGTAGAATGTGTGCTCGCACTGTCTTATCCTTCTTCTCATCCACATGTGCTCCATCCGCCGGCTCCACCGCCTCCCAAGTACCTTGGGCATCAAGAATTGCCTCCATCCTTACTGCCCATACCGTGTAGTTGGAGGAATTCAAGATCGGGAAGTGGAATGACACTCCGCCGCTTTCCTTCACCGCCTGCTGGTTGGAGATGGACATTGCTTCGAGTTTCAAGATCTTGGTCATGCAACCTTGCTCTGATACCAATTGTTAGCCCAAGATCCAAGAAAATAAGAGAAATAGGGTTTTTGGTTACTAGGGGAGATTAGGGTTTTTCAATTCAAAACAACTCAACTTTCTCCTTTCTTCTTATTAATTTATAGAAAATAAAATTACAAGATAAGATTGAATTTAAACTAACTTACAAGATAAATCTGAATTTTAAACAAAATAGATAATAAAATAAAACTAAAATAAAACTAGATAACTAATCTTATCTAATCACATGCTAATCAGGATTAAGTTGCTCACAGTTCTAAACGTGCGGCCTGATTTATTCAAGGTTGCTGTGACTGGGATTCCGTTTGTTGATGTTGTCACTACCATGCTTGATCCAACTATCCCATTGACCACCTCTGAATGGAAGGAATGGGGTGATCCAAGGCAGGAGGAATTTTATTACCATATGAAGTCATATTCTCCGGTAGATAATATAAAATGCCAAAATTATCCAAACAATCTTGTTACAGCAATGTTGAATGATGCCTATGTTATGTACTCAGAGCCTGTTAAGTTTGTGATGAAATTGAGGGACTTGAAGACTGACAATAATTTTCTTCTCTTCAGATGTGAACTAGCTGCAAGGCACTCCTCAAAGTCAGAAAGAATTGAGAAGCTGCGAGAGGTTGCTTTCATTGCCATCCTCATTCTCAAGGCATTGGACATGATTCCACTAGTGAATTCTTAAATTTGCAACCATTTCTTAGACAATCTCTGCCCAAATAGCTTTTAAAATGGATGGAAAAGCTTGTGTTGTTGCTGTGGATTAAATAAGAGCATTATGGAAGTAATCAAGGTTGTGTTTTGTTCTCTTGTTTTCAAAGCTTGGTTTGGTTACTTTTGTAGCCCGTGATGCCCTTGCTTGCAAGAGAGAAGGTAAAATTTGAGGATGAAAAAAGAGAAAGGATATGAAGAATGAGTAGAAAAAAAAAGAGAAAAAAATGAAGGGTGAAAAAAAAATGAAGAGGGGAAAAAGGGAGAAAAAATGATGAAGGATGAGTGAAAAAATGAAGAGGGAGAACAGAGGGAAAAAAATTTGATGAAGGATGAGTAAAAAAATGAAAAGGGAAAAGATAAGGAAAAAAATAAGGGATGAGGAAAACAATGAAGAGGGAAAAATGAGGGATGAGAAAAAAAGAGAAGAGGAAAAAATAAGAAAAAATGAGTGATGAGTGAAATAAGAGAAGAGGAAAAAATGAAAAAAAAAATGAGGGTTGAGGAAAAAAAGAGAAGAGGGGGAAAAATGAAAAAAATGCAGGATGAGTTTATTGGTGTGGGGGTGTTTTCATAATTTTCTTTTGCAAGACCTCTCTTTGAGAAAAAAAATGAGAATCTCCTTGGAGCCAACCTTGAGGTCGTTGACACTCTTGGGGGTAAAGGAAATTTTCTAAGAAATTTCTCTAACACCAACCTTGAGGTCTTAACACTTTTGGGGGTAAAGAAAATTTTCTAAGAAATTTCTCTAACACCAACCTTGAGGTTTTGACACTCTTATGGGTATAAAATAAATTCTTATAAAAGTTTTCAAACTCACCTTGAGGTCTTGACATTCTTAGGGGTAAAAAGAATGTGGGATTGAAAATACGGGCCCTGGCGTTGTGTCGGTGAAGAGACACCATGAGATATATCGAATCACAAATGTTACTTATTTTTATTTTATTTTTGTGGACTCTTCTATTTCTAATAGAGGCAAGCCTCTATTATTAATTACCCCAGATTAAAATCTTGGGAACCTCCGATTAAGGGCTCGAGTACAAGTAAAGACAAGAAAATTATAAATTCCATTATTTATTTATTACATATATATATTACATGTGAACATATAACTTTTATATATATAGACATATAATTATATCACTCATATGTCGCTGTCTGTGCCTTGCACAATGTTGCCTGCCTCGTTGCTGCATTGAGATGTATATCTCATTATCACTTTGAAATTTGCATATGTTTTTAAAAGAATTTGTTGCTGCTTTGAGATGAACATTCTTGACATTGCCTCGGTATGAACATGCTTACGTTTGCTTCAGAATGCGTATTTTATCATTGCTCAAGGATGGGTATTTAATTATTGACTAGCCAGTGATGCTACTTCAGATAAAAGAAAGGCTGCTTGAATCCTTAAGAATATCAAACTTGACATGTTTGCACAAGTCCTCATCGATCAACCACATGTTCGTACCTTGTAAACTGTTCTGTATCAAGTTAATATTCAAGCTTGGAGGCTAGAATACCCACTTCTTACTTGTTACTGAATAAGCACCATCTACTGTATTGTTACTTAATTTTACGCAATGTATGTTATCATCTAACCCATGGATTTTTACATGCTAGCTTTGCCTTCCTGAGCTTTTGTGATAATCAATAAAAAAAAAAATCTAGATTTTATTTATATATCCATCCTTATTATTCCTATGTGCCTCTTTTTCATGATAGGCCCAACTTTTTTTTTTTTTTTTTTTTTTTTTGCAATATTTCCATGTATATTTCTTCATTTTTGGTATACATGAGCATATAATACGTGATCATCATCATTTTATTTTATTCATTTACTTCTTATTATTATTGTCATCATGTTTCCACCATCACCCTTAACTCATTAATATGAGAACAACTCCATCCAAAGGTGACACATGTCATGATTTCATCAATTCACAATGCTTCTCTCCATGTCATTTAGCTTTTTTTTTACTATTATTATTTTTGCATGAAAGTTGATTCCAAAACTATGCATGCATGGGTAATGGCCGGTCCCTCCTGTACATGAAACCATATGCCATGTACGTTCTTTGCTTATATGTGGTGCACATTTTTTTCTTTTGTCTTTACTTCATTTTATATAGCGTCTCTTCCCACTCCACTTTCACTGTTGGAGTCTCCTTCTTTTTGACATCACTCATATAATTTACAACTAGGAGAATGGGCAGCCAAGTATGGATAGCTTCTTGATATGATGATGGATTAGTTGAAGCGTAACTTGTTTCTTCCAGACAGTCCAGCAACACATACATCAACTTGCTTGCATTTATAGTTATACTAAAAGTTTATAGCCTTATTAATTCATAAGTTTCATGAACTTCTTGTTTTGTTGATATATGGAAGCAGTAAAGGTAATCAATCTTTCTAATGATAGATGGAATGAAGTGATGAGCTATCTTTTGGCGCTTGTCGCTCGAAAGTCTTAAGGTGCTGGCCAACTTGAAAGTTGAATTGAAGGATATCATGAGCTGATTTTTTTTTTATTTATGCAGTAAATCCTTTTCACATGATTAACATCAGTGTTACTAAGGTGGCCCTCAATGAAAAAAAAATTCACAAATGCCGTAGAGTGGCTTTATACTATCAACTTTGGTTTCACCGTCCAAATCTTCTAGTGATCTATTCATGCCAGAAACTTCATGTACATCACTCATAGCTTCTTTCATGTCAACAGCAGTAGTATGACTCGATTCCAAGCATTTTCTGTTCCAGTAACAACCTTAATTGTCATAGTCTCTTCTTGTATATTATCATGCCCTTCCATGTTTTAAAACCTGGGTAACAAATCAACTCAGGAAGCTTCCTAGAAACGTCAAATAACTCCATTAAATCTCCACTTCTCCGAAGAACTTCAGCTATTACAGCCTCATTTTCAACCATTTCTCTGTCAATTTAAGCAAAGCTGATTCACGCATACATAGCAATGTCTACTTGCAGACGATGAAGCCCATTGCCCGTATTTTCATTTTTTTAATAACATTTTGGCCCTTTGAACTCATCTCTTGGAATTATGCAAGAGCTCCTCAACCTTTGTACCATGAACGCTTGCTTGAAAGCCCCATACAACACAATGAACATCTCTTCCACCCTCGCTCACATTGACAGCCACGGCAACAAGCAATGGCAGCGACTTTTTTTTTATAAATATATATGTAGGAATGGGTGGAGAAAAAATAAAGCACCTTCGTCTTTCTCCAAGTTCTCTTCTTTCTCAAATTTTTTTTCACTCGTTCTTCCTTTTTCTTCTTTATTCGCCTCCTTCTTCCTTTTAAAGCCCCCTCGTCGTTGCCGATCATAGACCGGTTGTTATGGTCGTGGCAACGATGAGGGTGGCTGTCATGACTCCACGACTCACACATGCCATTGACCACAACCAACACCCACAACCCATTTTCTCCTTTTTTTTATAAATTTTAAATATTATCATTTTTATTTTTTATTATTCTTTTGTAATATTTTATTCTATTGTTATATATATATATATATATATATATATATATATATATATATATATATATATATATATATATATATATATATATATATATATATATATATATATATGTTTTTTTATCCTTTTATTTTATTTTATTTTTTATTATTATTATCTGTTTCTTTTATTATTATTATTATTTTTATCTAATACTGACTTTATTTTTTTATTAGATATTTATTTTATTTTTTACATTTATCTATTTTTTATTTTATTCATTTTATTTTATTTTAATTTTATTTGAATTGATTCTATTATATTTATATATATGTTTTTGTCTGATTTTATTTATTTTTTATTTTTATGCATACCTATTATTTTATGTATTATTTGATTTGATTTGATTTGGTTTTATTTTATTTAGTATAATTATATTTTATATTTGATTTTATTTTATTATATATATATATATATATATATATATATATATCGGATTTGATTTTATAGACGACTCATAAAATGCAGAGTGGCCGCAGCTTGAGAGTTATGCAATGTGTCAATATACAAATCCACAAAAAAAAATGAAATCGAAAAGGGTCATAGTCACTGAGCTAAAAGGATCTTCCGACATGCTTTTGGTAAAGGAGTCAAGAGCGTCAGCCAAATAAAAAAAAAAAGAGTTTGAAGAGCATGATAAAAAACCTCCAGCTCAACTAAGTGTCTTTGATGCACTAATGATGTCGCAGGAGCTGAGAGACACATTAATCTATCTTTTGCAAAATCCAGAAGAATATCAAGCTTATTTTGCTGAAGCTCATATGATGGAATTTATCTGTTTTGAAACCCCTTGTTTCTAATTTAAATAGAAACGGAAAATGTTCCGGTTCTAACTTTAGAAACCGAAACCAATATGTTTCTAACTTTTGAAAAATTAAAAACGGATTCCAAACTGAATATTTTCTGTTTTATTTTTGCACCTCCTCGTTAGAAACAAAAGGTTCAAGTAAAATAAAAATAAAAATTATATTCCTGATTTTTTTTAAAACCTGGTACATTAATTTTTTTAAACCTAAAATACCAACAAATAAAATAAATTCCTCAATTCATACAAAAAGAAATGTTTAAGTATATATGTTCAATAGAAAATAATAAAATATACGATAAATACAACATAAGTCAACATCATGATCATCAGCCAATGGTTGTGAGTCCTGTGTGGTAAACTGTGAGTGCTGAAGAATCCTTTTCTCAAAACTCATCATCATGTCCTTCATTTGACGCATTATCTCTTCACGATATTGGTCCCTCTCCTCTTTCATTTCAAGCAAATTTTGTTGAACCCTCTCCTCACGATTTTGGACTTAAGTAAGAGTTTTTCCTAGGGCATTTTGTCTTATTAAGTAGTGCAAGAATGATCATTAAAGTGTTAAATAATATAAAAGTTAAAAGTGTTTCATTGGCATTTGTAAAAGTTGTACTGAGAAAAGTTAAAAGAGCTTTTTTTCCATATTCTCTACGATGAATATAAATAATAAGCCACACCCACTAAGTAAAATAGTACAGAGAAAAGAATCTTACATATGTTGTTCATCATGCTTTAGTATGTAGTTTATTATGTGAAGGCAGCTGTAGGGAATTAACTACAGCGGTAGTTTCATTGGTGGCCACAAAATGGTTTTTTTGTAACTTGTGGCTACAAAACTATTCTTTGGTCGCATTGATGGCCACAAATGTTTTTTTTGTAATGTTGTGGCCACAAATATTTCATCATTATAATGCTGTGGCCACAAAAGCTTTATACATAGATCATGTGTTTTGTGGCCACGTCATCAACTTCACCGGAAATAGCTCCCAAAAATGTCATTGTGACTATCAATGCAACAGGAAAATTGTTTTGTGACCACAACATTACAAAAAAAACATTTGTGGCCACAACGTTATAGTGATGAAACATTTATGGCCACTAGTGAAACTTAGTAGGAAAGAAACAAAGTACACCAAAACCACAATTATATATAAATATACTTGTTATATATATATATATATATATATATATATATATATATATATATATATATATATATATATATATATATATAATTAAACTAATAATTTAGTATAATTAAACAGCAACATGCAGCACTAGTTAATAATAACATATCCCCCGTCCAAAAACAAAACCCCCCTCCAAAAACAAAAAAGGCAAAGCCTTAGTTATTATTATTATTATTATAAAGTATAAACTAGTTCCGCAAGAACTTATAAGTGTCAATGATCCCTATCCACCACTTCCAAATCAAACTAGATAAAGAGTTAGGCTAAAAAAAAAAAGCTTCTAAAAAGCAAAGTTCATCTTACCTCTTCTAGCTCAACCAGGTGTATCCGTGTATATCTCTTCACCTTTTAATCAATTTATAATTGAGAAATCTCTGGGTGTGCACAGGAAATGGCTAAACTCATCCATACACTGACCGCATCTTTTTTTTTTTTACTAAGAATGCTTTTTTTTTTGTAGAGATTAAATTAAATTAAGTTATAAATAATTATATTTAAAAATAATTACTATGAATTTTTTAATTTACATATCTAATTATAATAATTATAATTAAACATAACTCACTGTTATATAGATGAATATTAATTATTATCACCACATTGTAAAAAATATATATACTAATTATTAAAATTAAGTTAAGCGGACATATTGAATGCAAGTTATTTGTTCGAAACACATTTATTATTTATTACTTGTGGTTCATCCACAAGAACAAGTATCTACAAGTAGCAATCAGACATATGACAAGTGTGAGTTTTTTGTTTTTTGGTTTTTGGTTTTTTTTTCCGCTTTCGGGCAAAGTGGCATAGATTATCAATGGACTTACTAGTAAATTCAAGCGAAAAATTTCTTCATATGAATAAAGGAAAGCAATTCCAGAATTAAGGTAAACGTGAGATGTGGTTAAACAAACACAAAGAAGAAGAACAAAGAACATTCCACAAGGTTTTCAGGAGGATCTCCTTTGAGTTCTAATGTGGAGTATTCCATAAAGCAATGCCAGAATGCTAACCTTCTAACATATGCTTCCAAGGAGCAGATCGACCCTGAAAGTAGAGGACAAGATAATGGAAACAAGAGCTTTACAAATGTAATTTAACAGGACAAAGTGGGAGCCCTGATACCTCTGGAACAATACTGCTTAGGAATGTTTCAGTGTCATCCTGAACATCAGAATCATAATTCTCATTTATTATGGTCAAAGAAGCACTTGTATGCTGCACTGGAAACACAGACCCATCTTAGTAAAAGAGGAGAAGAAGATTAAGCATCATTGCAAGCGGAAATAAAAATTAGATGACTCACAGAAAAGATGAGCAAGACCACAGTTGAATTCTGATAAATCTTGCTCAATCTCCCTCATTATCTGATAAATTCACCATCATGCACAAAGGTGAATAAACTCAATAAGATGCTACAACTACTCTGAAACAATACAAACATAACAACGAGTAGTTTCATTGGTGGCCACAAATATTTCATCATTATAACACTGTGGCCACAAATATTTTTTTTGTAACGTTGTGGCCACAAAACTATTCTCCAGTCGCACTGATGGCACAAATGTTTTTTTATAACATTGTGGCTACAAATGTTTCATCATTATAACGCTGTGACCACAAAGGCTTTCCACGTGGATCATGTGTTTTGTGGCCACGTCATCAATTTCACCGGAAATATCCCCCAAACATGCCACTGTGGCCATCAGTACAACCGGAGAATAGTTTTGTGGCCACAACATTAGAAAAAAAACATTTGTGGCCATAGCATTATAATGATGAAACATTTGTGGCTACCGGTGAAATGAACCCAACATAACAGTGAGAGCGATCAATTTCAAACAAAATGTGAGAAGTAGGAAGATCAAAGCAAGAATTTTCAAACAAATATTCTAAACTAAACTTGTGAACTTTTTTTTGATACAAAGAACAGACAGCCCAAAGGCCCTGCTAGTCAGTCAGGGGCGCGCACAAGCCTCGGTGGAGCAAGTGGGGGCCGGGCCCACAATCATATGGGCATTGGGACCACCTGCACACAATCACCGCTCACATCTCCCAGAAATGTGCCCTCACCCGAGAATCGAACTCTCACCACTAGGTAAAAAGCTCTATCGAGGACCCAGATACCAATAGACCGTTTGATCGTTGGCAACTAAACTTGTGAACTTTGGTCTTAATAGTATTGACAAGTTCAAACATCCTGGTTTTTTATCATTAAAAACGTTAATTAATGAAAGAGTAATTGGGATTGACCACATTGACTTGTCAATTTAGGACTATAACAATCACATAGACTTAAAAGCAACAGAGTGACATGCAAAATGCAGCCTTATTCAAACAAGTGTCCTTTTCTCTAACATGAACAAACCCTTCACATTCTAACTAAAAATTTTAAGGCAATGATATAACATGCCCAACTATTCTTGGTTGAAATGAAATTTTATGATGCTTAATAATCACTTATTTATTTATTTATTTATTTGTCTACCAATTATTTCCAACATTAAATGTTAAATGCATCACTGAATTTAGTCCGAGTATAACTAACTGAGCAACTTCAAGCTTTATAAAACTTAAGAACATAACTCGAAGGATAAGAACAAAAGCAACCACCAACTACATAAAGCATTGCACAACAATCTCTTACAGGTTATAGCTAAAAACAAACAACAAATTGATTTACAATAAAGTCTAAACCAGAATTTATCCAAGTTAAAAGAAGTAAACTTCTGTCAGGCAACTCATGAAAAGAACAAAATCACTGATTCATCACTCAAAACAGAATGATTAAGAACAAAATAACCAAAGTAATTTCACACGCATCATCACACATTCAAACTTAAAGATGGTTTATCAAACACCCTCGATTCAGAAAACCTTTTTCCAATAAATCAACATGTCAAATCCTTCAATCTCCAACACAACAGCCCCTCACGCCAATCATTCATAATTCCAGAAGCGTAAAAGAACAGGATTTTTCTAATGATAAAGCACAAAAACTGATAAATGCATAGATTTAATTCAATAAAGAAGAGCCAAATCGAAATATAAAGGGATAAACAAATACCCTAGTAAGAAGACAAAGAGGAGGGGAGAAACAGTTAAACCCTAGAAATTGAAGAGATCGACAGAACAAGGAGCTCCTTCTGGGAACCTTGATCCTCAAATAGGGAGTTAATGGCATCAAGGTGAGGAGAGAAATCAATCCTCGTGGGACTGCGGAGGAGGAGAAGGAGATCGGGGGTTTTGGTTTCAGGGTTCGATGTTTCCTTTTGATGCACAAAGAAGCGGAGCCCGGGATAACAAAAACCAAAAAAAACCCCTAAAAATCCCTAAGAAACACCCCACCAAAATCCAGATCTGAACCTTCAAAACCTCCCCAAACTCGAGAATCAAAGAATCGATGCACAGATCTGGAGAAGCTCGACACTGCCGCCGGAGAATATATGAATATTAATTTTAATATTCATATATTTATTTTATGATTATAAAAAATAAAATGTTACATTTTAAATCTGTTTGATATTTATGGAAATTACCCACCCCCCCCCCCCCCCCCCCCCCCCAAAGTTTGCAATATGCACAAAAAAACCCATAAATTTGAATATCTCTAAAAACCCCCTCCTTTTGAATAGAATGAATTTCAAACCCCCAAGGGCTGTAACGGTGACTGACGGAGTTAAATTTGAATTTATTGGACGAAATTGCCCTTACATGAGAAGTTGTGGCAATTGCGACTTGGTTTGACGAGAATGCCCTTGTGTTGAATAATGTTTCCGCTTTTAGAGGAAACGGTTTGTTTTTCTTTGCTTAATCCCGTTACTGGCGCCGGTTATTTCCTATCATCGCCTCTTCACATTTTCCTTTTTCAAAGTTGTCATTACCTGGACATCTTGCTATCATCGCCTGTTCACCAGTGTATCAAAGGAGAACTCCCGCTCAAGTCTTCGACATTTCATCAATTTTTCCAAACAAGGTTATGAGGCGAGGTGGACGTCGTTGATGAAGTTGTGCGGTTTTTCTTTTGTTTTTACATTCTTTGTTTTGTTTTTCACCATTTGGTTTGTAAAGTATTGTGTGTGTTGTTTTTGGCCGTGCGGTTTTATGGTTTCATTATTGGATGATATTGTAGTTTGATTTGTCGGGTAAGGTTTTGTTTTTTTGTTTCGTCTGTGTACAGGATTTAGGGTTTAGGGTTGTGATGAAAGAGATTTTTTGATTGTTATGCAAAATCATTTTGTGGTATAATGTTTATAATGTATGTTTCCCCTTTAATTTGATATGGCTTTAGGTAGTGTTTAAAAGTCTCAGTGTAACGATTGAGTTTTCTGGTTAATAATGTGGTTTTTTGTGTAATAAATGTCGTTTTCATTTAACAAATTGGGTTTCTATTTAACTGCTGAGGTTTCGGTTTAACTATTTATGTTTCTGTTTAATAAATAGAGTTTCTGTTTAATACATGACTCTAAGCAGATGTGTTGTTCTTCTTGTAGTGTTTTGGTCATGGAGATCAATCTAGTAAACGGCCGATGCTACTTGACAACGGTTGTCCAGACTTTGAGTGAATTGAAAGTTCACATGATTGGGTGACACTGGAAGATCATCAGAAGGACACCGTTCGCGGCTTTGACCGAGATTGAAGCCGTACTCCAAGAGAGAGCCCTCCTTGATTCTCTGCTGCAGAGGTTTGATGGTCGCATCAACAAATTCAGAATTGGGCCAGCCTGGTGAGTTTCAGGCGTGAAGATGTGGCTCTTATCCTTGGGCTACGCTGTGATGGAGACGCAGTCATATTCCAGAAGAAGAAAACACACTTAGCATTCAAAATATGTATTTATCAAAATCGTACGAGAGAAATAGAGACTCCATCAAGAGAACACTTGAGCAAATAGTTCGGCAGAGGAGGGAAAAGGAGAATTTTATAAAGCTACTCATGGTGTACCTCATGGGTACTATCCTCTTCCAAAACACTTCTTGCTCTGTTCCAATTTGGATTGTTGACTACGTCGATGACCTACTGGCCACGGGACGATATGCATAGGCGCAAGTGACCCACAAGTCGCTAATGGAGGACGTTCCATAAGCGGCTGCTCAGGTGCAAGCGAGATGCGCTGGGAACAAGACCAACATGGGGCACATCAAAGGTTGCTCGGTTGCATTGACCACTAGGTTATATGAGCTCACCGTCACCGGTAAGAAGGTTTATTTTGGCAAGACCCCAAGGATCCTATGCTACGGTAAAAACAGTTACCGAAAGCAAGTGCCCGCAAGAACCCTATTTTCATCTCTTGAAGGAAAAAAGATAATATTCTATTGAAGTTTAGTCCTTGTCGTTTAACAATATGGTTTTGTGTTTAATAAAAGGATTTAGTCTTTATGATTCAGTTTTTTTGTTTAATTTTTTCAATTACTATTTAAATATACAGGTTAGTGTTTAATAATAGCATTTAGTCGTCAACAATTTTTGTTATTGTTTAAATTAGTTGGTTAAAGTTTAAAACATTTGTTTAGTGTTTAACACTATTGGTTGTTTACAACTGTTAGTTTCTCGAACTGGTCGCCATGAACTCGGACGAAGAAATATTTGTTGGGGCCACCCGTCACGGAGATGCCACCGGCCACATAGGTGATATTGCTCCCGTTCCCGCTCCACTGGCGAGAAAGAGAGATGATCGGCCAACATCCTCAAAGCTCATCCGACTCCAATCACCTTCTCGGAACCCACCCAGCACATGGGCTGCTCGGCGACGGGCAAGCCCCCCTCCACCCCACCCCGAGAGAAACAGCCGACGACCTGACCACATGTCTATTGCAGGCGTGTGACATATTGACGCAAGAGTTCCCCCGGCTTGTTGTTCGCATAGAGTCTCTGGAGGCACGTTCGCAGGCCAATACTAGGTCGCTCCCTCAGCCAAGTGACTATGATACGTTGTCCGACGACGACGTTAGTACGAAAGTATTCCGAAGAAGCCCACGTCGGAAGAGGCTTGCGTGGACGAAATCAACAATATCTCTCCCTTCTCCAGCTGATGTTGAAGCAATGGAAGCACCAACTGCTGTCGAACCAACAGTGGCAGAGGCTCAGCCAACTTTAGCTTCGAGCGCGCCATTAGAAAAAGGGCAAGCAGTGGGTCCACTGGCTGCACTGGATGTGTCTCCACCTGAAGATGTCACTACCAATGTTAAGAGGATAATTGAATCTCTTGTCAGTAAACTCCCTGTGTTGGAGGCACCGACACCGGCATACGACAGTTGCGCATCGAAGGAAGACACAATCCAACCGACAATGGCCCCGGAATTGTATAAAGATGGTGTGGCATTACCCGCACCATCACTAAATAAAGACTCTGTGGTAGTACCTTAGTCGAATAAAGACGTTGCAGTAGCTACCAGAAATAAAGAGGCTGCTAACGAACGGCAAGGAGACGTCAACGAGCAAATAGCGATCACTCAAGTTGACAGGACACTCCTTGCAAATCAACAGTTCGATGACGTGCAGAAGAATTTTCTTCCGAAGAGGAAAAAATATGCTGGATTGTCACGTCTCGACCAGTTCGAACATGAGATAGTAAAAATCTTCCTGAACTGCTATATAGACTCGTAAGTATGAAGTATTTATGTTATAATTTAAATATATATAGTTTAAATGTAAATAATTACATTATTCTTTAACAAATATAGTTTCTGTTTAAGTTTTGATGTTATTGTTTAACTTTATTTGTTTCCGCTTAAATACTTATGTTATCATTTAAATGTTTATGTTTCTATTTAACATCAGGACTATCGTATGGAGGAATGAGTTTGTTTACACGACATGAGCCAACGTGTTGACATTGTTGGATGGGAAGGAAATGGTGACAGATAATGTCATCGACGTTTTTGTTTGCATCGTTCAAAAGTCGCTGAAGAGAGTTCTGTATCCTTATAAGAAGCGTGCTTCCATCACCCGGCCCCTAGCACTATGCCTGTCTAAACAGGAAGACACAGCGGAACAGGCTCTCTCCATGATCGACGATGCTGCATGGAACATCCATGATGTTGACATCGTAATCATGCCAATAATTTTTTAATGGCCATTTCTATGTCCTCATTTTGGACAACATGAAACATGAGTACAGGCATTACTCCTCCTGCCATAGTGAGGAATATGACAGAGACGCCAACGATATGGTAAGTTACATGTTAACTATAGCACACACACTGTACTTCCTATTCATCTATCTTAACTTTAAATTTTATTTCTTTACAGCAGAAACTATTCGAGAATTGCATTGAGATGGAATTGGGAGAGGGACGCTCCAAGACACATTGTACTTCCTCGTACCCCCTGATTCACTACAGGGACTCTACAAGACAAAAACGAGGAAGTGTCGACTGCTCAGTCTATGTGATGCGGTTTATTGAGCAAATTCTCTATAGTAAAAAGCTACTGCTACCACAAACGGACGTCCCTTACTTACGATTGAAGTATGCCGCACGCATACTTTTGGATGGGAGGGCAGCCGACGTCATTGAGAAAGGCGAGAAGAGTACCACATCTGATGCTTCCTAAATTTGTTTGTTAATTATAATGTAAACTTTGTAACATAAATTCCTTCCCAATAACTTATTATAATGTAAAATTTTGTAAATATCATTTTTTACATATAATAAAGGGTCGTTGTCTGTATCTTTGGCAGTATTTCTTTCACCAGTAATGTCTCCTTTTAACTTTCATTGTTACTGTTTATAAGTTATTATTACTTTTTAAATTTCAACGGCTCTGTTTACTATCATTGTTTTTGTTTAAGCATCAAGGTTTCTGTTTAACTTTCAGAGTTTATGTTTAAATATCAATACCTATGTTTAAATAACAAAGTCTCTGTTTAATAATTAGTGATTGAGATGTAAATAAGTATTTTTCTTTTGAAATCTATGTTTATTTTCAATAAATGGAACAGTTTGTAATGGATATACATGGGAAGTCGTGGGAGTTGCTGGTGATTTGACCATAATGGTTACCGCAATAATTTCTCCATTTTCGGAGGAACTGGGGGATTTTCTCAGGGTATTCCCAAGAGGCAATATTTTCTCCGTTTACAGTTTTTTTCTCTCTTCGCCTCTCCAGCTTTTCTGTGTTCGCCTCTGTAGAATTGAAATTTCCTTTTCCATCATTGTCTCGGAGGAGAAGTCCCGCTCAAGTATTCGGCATTTCATCAGTTTTGCAATCTAAGGTATTGTGCCGAGGCGGACTTGAGGTCTCCATTTAAAATTTTTTCTTTACCATTTAATCTCCTCTGAATGCTACTTAATGTAATGTTATTGACGTAGGCTTCTCATTATGGTGGTAAACCTAGTTAATGGGCAATGCTACTTGACACCGGTAGTGCAGACCATGGCTGAATTGAAAGTTCACATGACTGGACGCCACTGGGAACTTATCCGAAGGACACCATTCGCAGCATTCACTGATTCATGCTCGGTTCCAAATTGGATCGTTGATTATGTCGATGATCTACTTGGCATGGGCCGATACGCTTGGGCGTAGGCGATGCACAAGTGGCTTATGGAGGACGTCCCACAAGTTGCCGCACGAGTGTAAGCAAGATGCCCTGGGGAAAGGAACAACACGGGGTACATTAATGGTTGCTCGGTTGCACTGAACATCTGGTTTTACAAGCTGACCGGCTACAGAATGAAAGTACGTTTTGGCAAGACACCAAGGATGCTGTGTTACGGTGAAAGTAGCTACCGGAAGCAAGCATCGATAGAAACCATTTTGTCATCTTTGGAAGGAAATGAGGTAATAAATCATGAACAATATCTTTAGAAATAATATTTTGCATTTAAAGACAGTAGTCTATATTTGAAGCTGTGACTTACCATTTAATAATAGTGTTTAGCGTTTAAAATTTGTAGTTAGTGTTTAACTCATTGGTAATATGTTTCAATGTAGGCGTTTCCATTTAAATATACTTGCAAATGTCTAAGATCATTTGTTATTGTTTAAATACTATCATTTTGCTGAGATTGTGGTACTTACGCATGTTAGTTTGATGAGCTGGTCTCCATGAATGCGGATGAAGATATATTTGTTGGGGTTGCAAGCTGGAAAATACAAGATGAGAGTCCAATTGAAGGCCAGCTTGCTGGACGCCCTTCCCCTACTTCCAGCCTAACGCGTGCACACATTCCTCACCGCCAAAGAAGCCCCCCCCCCCCCCCCCCACACCCCCGTACACCACCAGATGCCAACACCCTCCTTGACGTCAATAGCCCCCACGACTGCGGCAACCCGCCCAATGGCAGAAAGCGACGATGTCACCGCATGTCTGCTGCATGGAAGAATGATCACAGTTGAATCCCTTGTCCCTACAAACAAATGAAATACCGGGCACGGACGCTACTGGGAAAAACCCGGATGCAGCGGAGGTAGCATTGGCTAATGCCGACGGCTTCAGTGGAATGAGCTCGGAATTTGACGGCGACATTGATGTCATTAGGATCGCCATTCAAAGATGGTCACGTTTGAAGAGACGTGCGAAAAGAACAAAAAGAACGATGCGTCTCTCTCCACCTACTGCCGATGAGACAATAACAACATCGAAGGCAAACACAAATCCGGGGGATGATGTCGTCATCGCCGCATCGAAGGAAGATGCTGCTGGTGCTGAACACCAACAACCGTCTCCAATTGACAGTATGGACTCCATTCTAAATAAAAAAAATATCTCGGACACTCGCGCCTTGACATATTCGAGCAGGAGTTAATAACGATCTTCCTCAACTGCTATATAAACAAGTATGCATGAAATTTTTAGTTAAAGTCTAAATATTTAGGTTATCGTTTAACTTTGGACATCTCCGTTTAATATTTACGTTATCGTTTAATATTATGATTTACCGTTTAAATTTAGCTGTTAACCTTTAATTACATGAGTTTTTATATAACTGTATCTGTTACCTTTTAATGGCAATACTGTCGTCTGGAGGAATGACTGTGTCAACACTACACGAGCAAGACTATTCACGTTACTGGAAAGGAAGGAAATGGTGAAAGATGATGTGATGGACACATTCATATGCATAATTAAAATGTCCCTAAAGAGGGTACCATATCCGTATAAGAAACGCGCCTTCATCATACGACCACTGGCACTTTTTATGTCCAAGCAGTCGGACGCGTGTGATACGACTCTCGCTATGATCGGAGATGCCGCGCGTAACCTGCATGAAGTTGACATAGTTATCCTCCCAATAATCATGAAGGCCCACTTCCATGTGGTGGTTCTTGACAATAACAAACAAGAATGCAAACATTATTCTTCATGCCAAAATGACGAGTACGATAGATACACGTTTGAAATGGTAAGTTCCTTGATAAATAGAGTTTCATAAATGGTACTTTATTAACCGGCCAACTAACATCAACTTGTATATCTCAACAGAGGAGACTATTTGACTATTATGTGGATATGGAGTTTGGTGAGGCGGTGACTCTACGATACCCGCTAATTCACGATAGTGAAACCCCACGACAGAGAAGAAGAAGTGTCGACTGCATCGTTTATGTCATACGGTTTATCGAACAGATTCTTGACGGTGAAAAGCTACGATTACCGCAAACGGATGTCCCTGATTTAAGATTAAAGTATGTTGCCCGCATACTTACCGAAGGGCGCGCAGCCAGCATTCTTGAGAAAGTCGAATCTTCCACTAGGGGAGGAGGGGACTGCACTGACTTAATATTGTTTTGAAATGCCATTGCTGCTGTTTATATTTTATTTTTATTGTTTACATTTCAATGTTTCTATTTAACTATCAGTGGTTATGTTTAAATAACAATGTTCCTGTTTAAATATCAATGTCTTTGTGTAAATATCGAAGTCTCAGTTTAATATTTATGTGTAAATATCAATGTCTCTATGTAAATAACAATGTTTCTATTTTACTTATTAAATATCAGTGTTTCGTTTTAATTTTTAGTTTTACCGTTTAAAAACCAATATTTCTATTTTACTGTCTATGTTATCCTTTAAGATTAAGCGTTCCCATTTAACTTTACAATTTAATTTTAAAAATTCAATTCGTTCTGTTTTACTGTTTAAAAACCAATATTTCTGTTTTACTGTCTATGTTATCATTAAAGAATAATCGTTTTGATTTAACTTTAACTGTCTTCATTTAAATATCAAAGTTTCCATTTAACAGTCTGTTGTAGTCTTGAAATTAAGATGTTTCTGTTTAATTATGGCAATTTATGTTTAAATATCAAACATGGACACGGAAATAAGTTTCATTTCATTAAATAGGTGTGTATTTACAATGCCTAGTCGGCAACAATTTCATTAGAAGACCATCGATTATGACCAGACGTGAGCCAGCTGCTGCACCATAACTCGCGGACCTCGGACGCTCGATTTCTGCAGTGCCTTCGCAGCCTTGCACTCTACCTTCTTGAAGGTCACAGTATTTCCCAGCTTCATCTTCGTCTTCAAACAATTGATAGAACATCTGATTGCATAGGGGATCCATGGGAAAGGGACACATATACCCTGGGCAATCCGATGTCTCATCAATTGTTTGAAGACGAAGATGAAGCTGTGAAATATTGTGAAATAAACAAAACCATAACAAAAAAAAGTGTGACCAAGCCTAAACCATACACCTAATACTCTTGAAATCCCAAGGATTCTAAGAAGGTTGAAGGAAGAACTCGGATTTAGAAATACTTATTGACTTTGGATGAGAATTTGAAGTGTCGATCAAATTTGTACCGATTTGAATGATTTTGAACTGACGACTCAACTTTTGAAATATATTAATTTTTGAATTCTGGAGATACATTAATTGTCTTTGAATGAGAATTTAAAGGGTCGATCAATTTTGAACGGTCAACTCGGCTTTGGAAATACATTAATTGACTTTGCAGCGAGATTTTTCAGTTAGGGTTTTGTTTAAGTATAATAAATGGGATTTCCTTTTAATAAATGATTTTTCCAATTAAGCGTTGTTATTTCTATGTAAATATTGTGGGTTCTGTTTAATAAATAGAATTTCTTTTTAATAAATGACTATAAACTGATGAGTTTCCGTTGATAAATGACTCAAAACACCAATTTTAACTATTGTGACGTTTCTGTTTAACTCTCTATGTTATCCTTTAAGTTTAAGTGTCTTTGTTTAAATATCAAGGTTTCCGTTTAACAAACAATTGTACTCATTAAATAAAGATGTTTATATTTAAATATGACGGTTTATATTTAAATATCAAACCTGGACACGTAAATAAGTTTGTTTTTGTTAAAATAGGTGTTTATTTACAATGCCTAGTCGGCGACAGTTTCATTACAAGACCTATGATTATGACCGGACACATGGCAGCGGATGCACCGTAACTCGCAGACCTCGGACGCTTGCGACTCGATCCTCTTCCGTCTCGGACGCCCAGGTTGACTTCTCGTAACAGGCAGACGCAAATGGAGTTCTCAATTGTCGTCTGCAGGCTTGTCATCGTCTAGTATGGGAAAAATAGCTTCTCTATACACCAATTTCACGGTGAAGTAGCCAGTAATAAATTGATGAACATTGGTGTCTGTCTGCATTATTGCAGTGCAAGCGTGTGTGCACGGGATACCATAAATTTGCCACCTGCGACATGAGCATATTCTACTCAATAGATCTCGTAGCAATGACTTCGTAACGATCACCAACACAATGACCAACATAAAGATTTCGGCTCCCCGCAACAAGATCCTCTACTTTCTTATATATATCGGGGCATAAGTAGGTCTCCCATTTGTTTGCTTGCTCGCAACAGGTGCATAACATGCGAATTAATTTGAACCTATATAATTAAACATTATAACTTCTTGTCAAACTAAGCGAAGACAATCAAAGTTAAACAGAAACAAATCAATGTAAATGATAACAAACTATATTAAATGAAGAACATGATATGTAAACGGAAACAAAGGTAGTTAAACATAAACAAGGATATTTAAACAGAAACAAAGATAGTTAAACAGAAACAAGTACACTTATACGGAAACAAATATATTTAAAATGAAACAAAGATATTTCAACAGAAAGAAAATCAAACATTCAAATAACGTATGGAGTCGACCATTTTTGTCACCGGTAAATGGTGAGCTTCTTTGATCCACGCATTGAAGGACTCTACAACATTTGAATACATCTCGCCCCAAAGTTCACCTTTGAACAAATAATTACACCAATGTGACATATCTGACTTTTCAAGCAACCAGCGATACGCTTCTTGTGATGTGGCCTGCAGTTCACTCACCGTATCATCAAATTCTTTAAACGTTGATGCCCACGCAATACGAAAGTATATGAACCAGCACTCCTCCTTCAATGTCTTCCCAAGTCTGCCATTGGCTTTCATAAAATTGGCCTCCAAGTGTCGAAGGCAGTATGCATGCGAGGAAGAAGGGAAGACTCTTGCAATGGCGTTCACAAGCCCCTAATTAGACCTGTCCGAGACAAATGTAATGATTTCTTCATAATCTCCATCATCGTATAATGCATCACCTAACTTGGAAATGAACCACGTCCAATTCGCATCTGTCTCATTGTCGACAGTAACGAAGGCCACGTGGAAAAAACCATTGTTTCCATCTTTTCCTGTGGCGCCCAGTAGCATACCCCTGATATTTTTGAAGAAAGTGGGCACCATCGACAAACAGCAATGACCTACAACCCGCTTGAATCCCATGATACACACACGAAACGAAAAGAATGCACATTTAAAATGCTTACCGTCTCTTTCCATAATCGCAATGCTGTCGGGATTTGTCTCCACTACCTTATCCACGTACTAGAGCAACAAATCATAGCTAGAGATGTCGTTGCCATCGAAGATCACCCGGGCACACTCTCTACCCAACCAAGCTTGCTTGTATGGAATGTTGACACCATGTTCTAGTAACATGTCATTCTGAATGTCGATGGGCCTGTACAAGGGCTGGTCTTTAAGCTTTTGAATCACTCGTGCGCTTACCCATTTTTTAGACGCTTTCAGATGTGACACCGAGCCAATTCCACCACCACAAGCATGTGACGGGTGCATTGTCTTGATTCTGAAAGTATTTTTATTGTATTCCTTTGATGCATGAAGGCGTCAGTCACAACCAACGGCCGCGCATTTTACAGTCACCATATGTTTTCATTCTTTATGAATTTGAAGTCAAAATTCCGCTTGATTGCAAAATTCCGAAGTGCGTCTCTGAAATGTTCAACGTCTACAAAACGTTGTCCGATATCTAATGACAATACCTCGGATTGATCCGAGGAGGACGGAAGGGCTGCCGCACCGTCAAGGTCGCCATGAAATGGAACAGGTGCGCTGGCAGAATAAGAATTCCTGCCAATACTTCAGTTTAAGAGAAAAACATAAATTAGATAATCGGAAACAAAACATATTAAACGGAAACATAATATGTTAAATAAAAACTTAATAAGTTAAACATAAACTCAAATATTTAAGCGGAGACATACATTTTTAAACGGAAACTAGGATGGGAAGGAATAACAAAGCAAAACTTATTTTTTTTAAATGGAAACTTATTTTTTTTAAATGGAAAATGGAATAATTAAGCGAAAACTATAATAATTAAACAGAAACTATAATAATTAAGCGGAAACATAGGATTTTCAGAGTAAAGATAGATGATAACAATTTTACAATGAGAAGAATTCGTTTTGACTATGATCCGACAATAGAACATTATTTGTCTCAACCACGAGATCGACTGCAGCACATTTCAAGAGGGAGTACACATGACACATGCGCTGGAAGTCAACCTCATTTTCTGTACACATGACACAACGCATTTGAAGATGGAGTACACATGACCATCAGATGTAATAAACTTCACCCTAACACGAGAAACATCAAGACCCCATCGCGCACATATCTCCGCTAAGATTGAATCCCAAGAGGTATGTGTCGTGAACACTAGCACTCGTCTCTCCCCGTTGTATCTTGCAATTTCATAAAAACTCTCCATAGTAAACCTGCATGTAAATATAAATTGTTACTCTCTCTTCAAGGATGATCAAAGTGAGGGAAATGAAGACATTCTCACCTTATTAGGCAACCGGCAGAGTTCAAAAGAATGCAAAACATTATTACTCTCTCGTAGGATGAGTCTTCCAAACTTTGTTTGAGAAAAAGCAACGCAAGAAGGAATGAAAAAAGTTTACCAAAAGCCAAACAAAAAAGTTTGACATGATGTGACTGGGCGGTTGTTTTCCCACCATTTACGAGGGTAAACAAGGAATTTCACAATATGGACCCTGTCCAAGTGACCTACAGGGGGCAAAAAGGAAGTTTAACACTAACGGAAGGGTTGTCTGGGGTATTACAAACTGGCAAGGGCTGATTGGGACGTTTTGAAATTCCTGAGGGGTAAACAATAATTTTCCCTTGATATTTTTTAAAATTTAATAATTTTTAAATCCGTTTATAGTCTCTTTACGGATATTATTAATATTTAATAATGTTTAAATAACATATTAATTTTTAAATCCATTTCTAGTCATTTTTATTAGAAAGGGATTAGAAATGGATATTTTTTAATATTTAATAATATTTAAATAAAATATTAAATTTTACATCCGTTTCATAGAAAGGATTAAGAACGATATTTTTTAATATTTAACAATGTTTAAATAAAATATTAATTTTTAAATTCGTTTTTAGGAACGGATATTTTCTAATATTTAATAATATTTAAATTAAATATTATTTTTTAAATATTTTAAATCCATTTCTAGTCCTAAAATATTATTTTTTAAATTCGTTACGAGTCCTTTCTATTAGAAACGGATTAGGAACGGATATTTTTTAAAATTTTGATAAATCTCGTTTGGAAGCCGTTGTTTTAAAATTATATTTAAAAGGATTGTTAATCCGTTGCTAAACTGTTACAATTACAAACAGAATAAAATCCGTTTCTAATATTCTGTTTCTAAATAGTAATTTTCTTTTAGTGAAATGCATGGATGAGTGTTTTTTTTAAATGCATGAAAGGATTAGAAAGAGACGGGACCGAATGCATATATGTTTTTTTTATGCAAAAAAAATATATGAAGAAGTGGGACCCGCCCAATGCAAGTGTATGGATGAATCAAGATGATTATGGCAAAAATTAATATTATATATATATTATTATTATTATTATTATTATTATTATTATTATAAAAAGAATGTGGTGCAGTTTTTGGGTAAAAATTTTAGAAGATCACTGTACTATAACCATTTTTCACTTTGCACACTGAATTTCAATTTGTTTCTTTTCAGTCACTCTACAATGATTTTTTTTCACCGGGAGGTCACCTATAAGAATCAGGTCAAAAAAGCTGAGCTGGCCACTGGAATTGGCTGAGTTGGCTTGAACACGTCACCAAGCCAACTCAGCTTTCCGGTGGCCAGCTAAGCTTTTTTGACCGGGTTCTTATAGGTGACCTCCTGGTGAAAGAAAATCATTATAGAGTGACTAAAAAGAAACAAATTGAAATTCAGTGAGCAAAGTGAAAAATGGTCATAATCCGGTGACCTTCTAAAATTTTTACTCTACAGTTTTCTCTCGTCTCCTCTCCTTCTCTTCCGCTTCTTCTTTTTTCTTCTCCCTTTTTCTTCCCAAAATTCCCTTTGTATTTTTTATCTCTTTCCTCCTTTTTTTCGTCTTCTCCTTCTTCTTTTTTTTCCTTCCCAGTTTTGTTTTTTTCATCTTCTCCTTCTTCTTATTTTTTCTTCCCAGTTTTGTTTTTTTCGTTCCACCAAAGGGAGATTTTTTTTTTTTCAAATTTCAAATTCCAAAATCCTTTCTTATCCATTTTTTTTATTTCTTTTTTTAACTCAATTTTTTAAAAAAATTTAATTTAAATTTATCATTATTTTTTTCCATGCCATAATTTGTGGCGTGACATTTTTTATTTATTATTATTTTTTATTTTTTATTTTGGCCCTCCTATATTTTTATTTGATTTTTTTATTTGTTTATTTTTTTTCAAAGTCTATATAAACAATATTATAGTACATAGAGAAATTCTTTAGTGTATACAATGTACACTAATAACACTATATATCTCTTGAAGAGGCGCCAGACGGCCCTTTTAATAAGTGTTTATGCTAATAAGTGTACTATATAATGCATACTAATAAGTGTTTATGCCCTAGCGAGATCAGCTATTTAATTCAAATCCAGTAATTGCACATTTCACACTCCTCTTAAAAACAGATCCACAGCTTTGTTCTTTCAGCACTGGGATAATCAGACTTTGGGTTTGACGTACGCCATATCCTACAAAACAGAGAGTGGATATTTCCACATGTTGTGCATGTTATTGGAGATGGGCAGGCAACTAGATTATGGTCCTTTGGCAACTAGACTGATCCCTTGGCGTCCAGACTGATTCACATGCAATACTCACAACCGCGCATAAAGCCAAACTCACTTTGGTCCTTTGCCAACTAGACTGGTCCCTTGGCGTCCAGAGTGATTCACATGCAATATTCACAACCGCGCGTTAAGCCAAACCCACTTTTCCGGTGCAAGGACAGTGTCACAATACTATTCAATGAACTGTTCATCACACCAGTTGCCAACCCAAGCTTGAAGAGACGCCAGTGCCCCTTTGGAGTTTGAGAGATGCGATGGCCCACTTAAAAACATAGTATTTTATATTTTTTTTAATATTTTTTTTAAGTTAATGATCCCATTATACTTTTTTTAATATTTAAATTTTATTTTTTAAAAAAACATAGAGCCCAATTATTTTTTAATGTTAAATTTTTATTTTTTTTGAAAAACTGCGAGTCCCAGTAGTTTTTTAAATTAAAAAAAATTTACATTTAAATCTTTATAATTTTCATTAATTTTTCTTATAACTTATTTTTTTCTCACTTCTACTATGTTATTTCTACCTTCAATAATTGTGACTAACTGTTAATAATTTAAATATATAAATTTAATATTTTTTTATAATAACAAAATATTAAATATTCAAAATTTTTAACATGTAAAAATTACTCCCACATCTAAACCAAACTCACTTGATGTTTTGAATGAACTAAAACAATTACATATATTATAAAATAATTCAACAAATATAATATTTAGGTTACAATATGGCATACGACTTGGACCAGCAGCATTCGAACAATTTCAACGATTGTGACCTTCATTGCGACATAAAATACAACGCTTTGGTTGACCTCCTTCTCTTATGTCCATTTCATTATGAATTCTGGTGGATTTTGGACATCTTGAAGGTGGTCTTCGCATTGTAAGATCAGGACATGAGATGTCCTGAAACTCTTTATGGTATATATTAAAAATTGTCTAAAGCCTATAAACATTATCTACATATGCCACCCAATGTAGATGAATGTATGCACACGCTGCAAAAACATGTAGACAAGGAAAATGAAGTGTTTGAAACTCACCGCAATCACACCATCGTCTTCTCAAATAAATGCGGTAACTACCAGCTATACCATCGTGTTGAGGTGGTACCATTTCATCTACCATAAAAGAATTTACATCACAATCAAATTGACGAACATAAACGCTACATGTTGTTTGTTGATTTTCTTCCATTTCTTTGTCAATGTCTCTCCTTCCACATTGACAAATGCAATTGGAAGAATATTTTTATTGACATCTTGTGTAATTACCATCAACAAAGTCCCTTTATATTTTCCATTAAGATGTGCATCTATATGTACTACCGGCTTACAATATTTGAAAGCATCTACACATGAAGGGAAATTCCAAAAGAGCCTATGGAAAACATTAGTATCACTTACCGGGTATTTTCTATCATATGTTGTTTAAGCCTGGAGATTGATTATTGTCCCAACGACAAATTGCTGTAATGCTGCTAGCCATTTCGGTAACTCATTGTATGACTCCTCCTAGTTACCGAATGCAGATTCAGTCGTTTTTGTTTTGCAATTCATACCTTTCTATATGTCTATGTATACCCATATCGGTTTCTGATCTCCGCTATCAAAACAAAGACATTGATAGATGGCTTATCCTTGACCAGTGCCTGTATACAGTGGGAAATCATTTTTGAATCTAGCTTTGAATGATCTTGGAAGACCATTGCTATTGTACAAGTGTATGAGCAGTTATATTTTGTAATCTCCCAAATCTACTTCCTCTTGCTATAGGATGGGCGAGCTCTCCAACTGCATCCATCGCCATATGACTTGCATCTTCCAAAATACCTAGTTGGATTCTACTCGATTACTTAATATAATAAATTTATTAGTTTTATTTAATTAATTTTCAATAGTATCGGTAAAATTAAAAATAAATAAATAAAAATACACTTTCCATATGTGAACTACAATTGTTAATATTTTCATAAAATATATATATATATATACACACACACACAGACACATTTTCATAGGCAAGGGGGTGCTCAAGCAACCCCTTGCCCAGTAGTTCCGCCTAAGATTATATGGATGTGTAACACGATTTATTAATGTATTGATGATGCTTTTAATAAAAAATATCTTATTAAAAAATAAATGTCATTATGTGTTTTATAGAATAATTTGATTAATGTACATTGTATATTTAAAAATTAATTTGTTAAATTAGAATCATAGGGGCCGTTTAGTGATTAGGATAGGATAAGGGCACATAGAATATGAGGACGGGATAGAAGGAGCAAATGATAGGGTCATGATAAGCTCATATCCTATCTTGTATTTGATGCGCACCAAATAAGCCATCGGATAACATTTTGTTATCCTATTTTACATTTGAAGTGGATAAGATATGATATGAATGTATGCAAATTGACAAAATTAACCTTTATAATATACTAGATGAGGAAGAGAGATGGATTAAAAAAAAGTAAATTTATCATATCATATCGATTTATGTCTTGATCCTCCCCATAGGATTAGTTATTAGGTGGTCGGTAGGATAAAGTGGGTCAATAGTATAATGCTATCATATTCCATTACCTCACCAAACAAAAAATAAAACCAGGAAATAGTTTATTCTATCATATCCTTCCTATTTTGCCTATCAAACGAGTCCTTAGTTTGAATAAATTACTAGTTATCCTATTTTAACAAGTTAGTTAAATTCAAATATTAGTTAAAATCAAATTATTATGTTTGAAGAAATTTGAATTTGATTGTATGTACATAAATAGGCATGGTTGCTTTATATACCTGAGTCCATTGATCAAAATTGTTTAACTAGCAATCATAGTGGAAGTTTGTTCTTTAGTCAAGAGTCCTTGAGGCCCTTGGTCAGTATTCCTTTCGACCAAGGTTGTCTCCTTCATTCAATATGACAAGAAAATGAATTTTGCTAGATTTAATGTAAAATAAAATAAAATAACTTTGCAAGAAAATAAAAAAACTTCAATGACAAAAATTTTAAAGAAAAACTTCTCTCTATATTGATAACTTTTTTTCTTACAGAAATACTTGTGTGTTTTAAAAAAGGAACTTGGAAGTTTATATAGGCCTCCACTTAACAAATTGATGGTTAAGATCAATTTCATCTAATGGCTCTTATGAATGGGGTAGGTGCCACATGCCACCAATAATTCATTCCAACGACCCCCAATAAATAAATTATAAGAAAAATTAATGAAAATTATAAGGACTTGGATGTAAATTTTTTTTAAATTTAAAAAACTACCGGGCATAAAACACTAGCTAGGCATCCCCAAAAACCACTAGCTAGGGCATCCCCAAAAACCTCCAATAATTAAAAAAAAATTTTTTTTTAAGAAATTAGCCGCTAGAAGAACCCTCCCTCCTTCCTTAATAAAAGGGGGCATAAACCACTAGCTAGGGCATCACCAAAAAAAGCCAACAAAAAAAAAACTCAGAGAACTTCTATCAAGCCACGAGATTGTAGGTTTGTTTGCTTATTTATTTGGTTTTTTTTTTATGTTTATTATGAACGAATAAAGCATGATTTCTATCTCATCTTTCCCTAAAATACTTATGTTATATTTCTAGAAACATTTTGAAATGAAGTGTTGATTTTGACACACACATATCTACATACTATTAATTTTACTTAACAATATTTTAAATTCTTTATTAGCTACCATTTACTCGATTTTGATTGTGCTTTTTTAACAAAGAGTGAGGCGCACACCACTCTTGTTTTTTTTTTTTTTCTCAAGACATTGACTTTAATATATAATATATAAAAAATATATACAGAGGCAGAATTTTTTTGGGGAAGTGGGCCAAAATTTTAAAAATAAAAATAAAAATCTTTTTATAGAACAAGTAAAAAGTGAATGATCTCAATATTATATTTTCACAAATATTTTTTTTTTATATTTTTAGAAAATCAAGTCGTTGATATAACCAATTTATTAAATGCCAAAATGCTAAACAATATTTTTAGATTATATATATATCAATTTATAAAAAAAACCAACTCACTAAATAGTAGATTTTTGTAAATAAAAAAAATTAGAATCATACGAAATCAGAAATTAAAAAACATAAAAAGGAAAAACAATCCAAAAATAATAAGGAAGCAGAACTCTATTTTTTCTTGAAAAAATAATATTATATATATGATTTAAAAAAACAAAAACCAAGGGGCATGGCCCCCTTCCCATTCGCCCAAACAGTGCATAAATGCTGTAATTCTGAGTACGTAAGTAGGAAACTCAACCTCTCTCTATATATATAGTTTTATTGTTTTTAATATTTATATATTATGTCGTTAAGTGTTTTATTAAATATACATGCTTAATTTTATCCTCCGTTTGCTTGAGTTTGATTTGTATTTTTATTTTTTATTTTTTATTTTTGGGGGCCTTCGAGTGGGCACCACTTCACCTCCTCTCCCAAAGCATATTAATTTATAATATAACATATATACATATATAATGTGTTGTTTACTTGTTTGTTTGGTTTTTTTCATTTTCATTTTTTTTTATACATATATGGATATAGATATGAGTTTGTGTATTTTATTTCTATTTTGGTTTGTTAATAATAAATGATAAATAAGACTATGCAATCATTGGATAGCCCAATATTGATATGACACCAATGTGTAATAAGGGAGGTCATGGGTTCAAATTCAACCATTGGATAGCCCAATGGTAAGACTATAGTTCATGCACCGTTCATGCACCGTTCACCCGGGATATATTAATAGCCCAATATTAATATATACGGTTGATTTTTGTTTTGGCACTTTTTAAAGGTTTTCTTTCAAGTGGCATACCAGAGATATAGTATACATATCTCACTTCCATTTAATATATACTATATATTTCTGTTTTTCTTGAAGGTTTTTTTGGGGTTGTTGTTATCAACAAGTAATATTATATGGTTAATAACTTATTATTATTTTTTATTTTAAAAGTTTTTTTTGTGTTTTTCAAAATATATGTGCAAGATCTATATTATATGTATATAATAATATATGCACCATTGGTTGTATTGTTGAGGGAAATGAGTGATTTGCAAATTCAACTACTGAAAGGCGAATGTTTGATGTGCTATATATATACAGATATATATTGTTTTGTAGTGTGTGCACTTAAATACTTGGTTGACATTGTGAAAAGAAAGAAATATGAGAAATCTGTTTTTTGCCCCCTTTTATTAAAAATGTCTACTATATATGAATTTATGAGTTTATGTGATTTGTTTTTGTATCCAAAATGTTAAACAGACGTAAGAAAATATGGCACTAGTTTTCCCAAAGTTTATAATCATCAACTTCAACTACAACGGGAAGGACCAGGACGACAAGAAACATTACATGGGCTACATCAATGGAAAAAGTAAAGAGTACGATGGGTATGCTGCGTTCACTGAAACTGAAGCTGTGAGTCCGTATGCCAAATTTGAAGTGGAGACTACTGACATAAATGGCGTGGTGCACATAAGAAGTTGTCAAAACAACAAATATTTGGTACGAACCAAAGAGAATGACAGTTCGGCCTGGATTACCGCAACTGCCAAAAAGCCGGAGAACGATCAACAGAAGGAGTCTTCTACATTGTTCAAGTTTATCAATGAAGACACTGCAACGAATATGTACCGAATAATACATGTACAATCAGGATGCTATTTATCATCAAAGTGGCGGGCAACAAACTATCCTCGTTTTGTGGGAGCAAATGATAAAACTTATAAAAATTATGAAAATGACTTCAAAATTATTGATTGGGACTCGTTGGTGATTCTGCCAAAGTATATGGCATTCAAAGGAGATAATGGTCAATATCTGTGCCTTCGTCAGATCGAGGGACACCCTTATTTGCAGTTTTCAACTGATGATATTGGTGATTCAACTGCAGCATTTGAGAATTTCACTACTGAGGATGGAATCATTCGCATCAAGTCCACTTCCAACAATCAATTTTGGAGGCGCAGTCCGAATTGGATTTGGGCAGATTCTAACGATAATAGCAACAGTAACAAGGATACCTTGTTTCGCCCCATTAAAGTTGACTATCAAACTATAGGTCTTCTCAACTTGGGTAACTATAATTTCTGCAAGCGCCTAACAACCGAGGGAAAGACAAGCTGCCTCAATGCAGCCGTCCCCTCTGTCACCAAAGAAGCCAAGCTAAAGGTGGAAGAGCCTGTTTTGACAAGGAACATTTATGATGTCAAATATGATCTGGAGAATTCAAGGATTTATGGTGAAACAGTCCTTGTCGTGGCTAAGAATTCTGCCACCAACAATACCCAGCAAACCTCAAGTTTAGACGTGAAGCTCTCCTACACAAATACCAGGACTAGCAATTGGAAAACTATGCTTTCCCTGAAGTTAGGAATGAAAGCCACCATGGACTTCAATCTTCCACTCATTTTCGAAGGAAAGATTGAATTGTCTGGTGAAGTTCAATCAGGAGTCGAGTGGGGAGAGACCACCACAACGACCAGTGTGCTGGAGGTTGTACACAAAGTTGTTGTGGCACCAATGAGTAAGGTGACCGTCTCTCTAATTGCAACAAACGGTAAATGTGATGTTCCCTTCACATTCATGCAAAGGGACACACTTTACAATGGGAACACTCTCACCACTGAAGTGCAAGGCGGCACTTACACCGGTTCTAATTACTATAGCATCAAGTTTGAAACCAAGCAAGACAAGATCTAAATTAAGTGTACTGTGTGTTGTGTGCTCATCCAATAAGCTTTTATGGAAGCTATGTTTTCTTATGTATTGCTAGTATGAAGCTATGTTTTCTATGTATTGCTAATATGAAGCTATGTTTTCTTATGTATTGCAAATCTAAAATAAAACATGCGTGGTATGCGCCTACCCTAGCCCTTACCATCCCATGTATTGTAATTTCGGAATAAATAAACTATTTTTTTTACTTGGTTATTTTTTCTTTTTTTTCTAATATATATATACACATATACATACAGAATTCATCATCTGCGGAGGTGTGAATAAACGAGTGTGTTTGGGGATCAGCAACATCCCATGTTAAGGGGGGCTCTAAAGAAGAGATGGGCATAAGCTGGTTAACGGGGTCCATCAAACCCTATCTAGTGGATTCGGATCGGTCTCTAGCTGACTCGGAACCAACCTGCCAGCAAGTTTTTTTAAATATTATCTTATTATTAAATTAAATTAAAAAGAGGGATTGTAATGGACAAGATATGTACTTGGACACCCTAAAAATCAACCCAACACTTTACCAACTACCATGTGCTTCATTTGTGATTGGGTTTTAAAATAAATAAATAAATAAATATAAAACCATAGAGTAAGTTTTTTAAAGAAAAAATAATTTAAAAATAAAAATAATTTGTGATAAATTAAAATAATTTGGGAAACTCAAAATAATTTAAACTAACTTAAAAAAAAAAAATTAGGTGAAGGGCTTGCATTTAATTTGTTTTCCCATCAAATTAAGTTGCCTACTTATTTTTCTGAGTATAAGAGAAATTGAAACTCACATAATTCTTTTATTTTAAATTAGAGTCCCCAGTTACCTATCTGTTAGGATCAGGGTCAGCTTTGACCTCAGCTTTGATCTCGATCTTTTAGGGGCTATTATTGTTGTACTCATCATGTTGTTAGTGAAAACAAATCACAAACTTCGGGATTGCTCATATTTATTTTTTATTGTTGAACTTAAGCACACTTCTAATCATCCATGAAAACTTATATTTCAATATTTAATGGTGATAATTGAGAAATTGTTGTGTCGAATATGTTTGCACTTGCATTGAATGTTTGCACACATGCAACTGTAGACATAGGACTTGTAAAAATATTTTTTGAAACTAATAAAAAGCATGGTACAACTTTTAATTACCTTCCACCAAGCACATTGAGGTTTATATCCACGTTGATATTCTTAGTAAATTAGAAGGTATCTTTTAAGTGAAGCTGACACAACTTTCATTCTCTTAATGCTTTGTTTGGTTGGGGGTTTTGGGAGGTAGCGTAAGGTAAGATTTTGGGTCACTACAAGAAAATAACCCTTCAGCCACGAAATTATTTGCCACAAAACCTAGGTTCGTCTCTAAAGGCTATTTTAGCCACAAAAATTACTTCGTCTCTAACATGGCCGTGGCTAATCGAGATACATCTCATCTGCGCGACCCCTTAAATCCTTAGCGACGAATTATTTCATGGCTGTTGCATCCTCATTTCATGGCAAACTGTTTTAGCGCCCAAAATGTGGCGCCAAAATTTACATACTAAAATTTAACCAAAATTATTTGGTTTTGCTAAAATTTACAAACTAAAATTTAAATTTCATACACACACAAACATATATATATATATATATATATATATATATATATATATATATATATATATATATATATATATATATATATATATATAAATTTCTAATATTTTAAATCCCAAAAAAATATTAATATAATTTTTAAAAAATTAAGAGATAAAATTTAATAAATATATTTCATAATTTTTGAAAAATATTTGAAGTGTTTTATAAAATATTATGTAAGTAAAAAAAATCCTAACACTTCATTATAAATAATATTTTTAAGAATATGAATTTAATAAATATATTTCATAATACTTTAAAATTTTAAATAACTAATTTTTTAATTCATAAAAACTTTTTTTTACAAAAATCATGTAAGTAAACAACACTTTATTATAAATAATTTCTTTTGGAATTTAAATTTTTTAAATACTTTAAAACTTTATTATAAAACCCCTCTCTCTCCATTCACTCACTCACCCTCACACTTTATTATCTCTCTCTCTATTCCTCTCTCGGTTCTGTGGAACATGTCCCAAAAATAGAAAAACTGGAGAAAAAGATTAGAAATCGAATGAATCGATCCATCGCGGAGCTTCTCCGCTAGGTATTCATCTATTTTTTCCTTTTTTTGATGTTGTTTTTCGGATGTTTTGCTCTGTAATCGCTGTTTTTTTGGTATAAAAAACTCATCTAGGGGTTTTGATTGGTTGTTGTATGATTGGAGGGGGAGATGATGGGTTTTCGGGTAGATCTGTTAGGTTTTGCTTGTGTTTTGGTGTGTTAGAGTTTTATTTGGATCGCTATTGTTCTTATTTTTTGTGTTTTTTTGTAGGTTTTGTATGATTTTTGTGAATGTGGTTTGTTGTTGATGTAGCTTGTTTCAGTGGTTAATAGTGTGGATCAATGGCGGTGTCAATGTCTTTAGCATGGATGACTGATGTTAATCGGGCGTGTGTTTTCAGCCTCTGTTTATCTGGTGCTATTTATTTAGTATGATATGTATGTTTTGATGAAAGGGATCACAGATTAAATCCACATGAAATTTGTGGATGTTTGTTTTTATGGTATCATTGCATTTGCAGCATTCATGTTATGTGTGCTAGTTTCACAACAAGATGGTTGTTTCAGATGGTTTTTTTTTGTTTGTTCTGTTCCATTCCAGTGATTATCTACACTATCTCTGACACCCGCTGGTTCTATCATTGGCTTCCCAATCCAACTTTTTTTCTCCCGTCATAGGTATTCGACCTGCATACATACAAGAATTAAATTCAACAGTCTGGTAAGGAGTTCATTTGTTAAGTAACAGACAAATTGCACTTTGTCAATATAAGTAGAGGTGCACAAAAATCATAAACAGAAATATATATTTCATTCCATGTGAGCCTGTAACTCAGATTTTAAGCTAACAATGATGTTGATCAAATCATAGTCTAGGTTTAATTTGATCTTAATGGTTTAACAGAATGTGCAACAAGTGGAGTGAAAGGGTATGGCATCACATGGCACTATATACAGTACACGAGACCTAAAGTAATTCTATCAAACTATCATATGCAATGTTGTCACCTTAACTTGGTAATTGCCTGACATTTACACCACTTTGATACAATCAGATTACCAAAACAAAAAGGACTAGTAGCATCCATTGTTCAAATTATAATACTCTAACATCATGTTCTAGATAACATCATATCATAAAAAGAAACAACTGGACAAAGGAGTGGCATTACCTAGTTGACATTGTGTACACTAATGAGCGATATAAGGTATATTAATTGTATTTCCATGATATTTGTTAGTATTAGCAATATTCTCACTATGTTGACCTTGTAGAAAGCATGCACAGCTAATGCAGCAAACAGGCAGAAGGTTGTGGTTCCTCACTGTGGAGGATCCCGCTCACTAATCAAACATGTGGAACATGCCAAGGTACTTGATTAGTTAAAGTTTAAATTGGGTCATTTCTATATATATTGATGATTCTAATGTCTATCACTCACTTTATATTTTTTTCTTTGTCAAATAAAAATTAGGGTAATCTTATCGAGGCTTGGGATAAGACGCACTATTCTAAGCGTAAAGGCACTTACATCAGTCCTGAGGCGGAGAGAAGGGCGGTAAGAATAATAATAACCTCTGATTCTATTTGGTTGATTTACAATTTAACATGAACAATAATGAAAATTTCATTATTGTTAAGATATTTTTTAGCTTGTAATTGTTTGCTCTGGATTTTAGCATAACATTAATCTTCGTTTTTTTTTGGCTTGTTTGCTTATATTTGATGAGAATGCTCTGGTGACTAAGACTCTAATGTGGTTAGGCTTAAGTTGGAAGATGATTGGCAAAAATTATCCTGATATTTGGGCATTTGTTCAATCCAATGTGCATTATAACATTTTTTTTTTATATATAAAATGTAGTGAATTGCTGGCTGAACAAAAGTTTGAATAGGAATATGTTGGATTTTGATGAAATTCACCTGTTTCTCAAATTAATCTTTAATTTAGATTTTTTTTCTAGTGCGATTATATTTGATGAGAATGTTGTGTGTCTAAGACTCTAATGTTAGAAGATGATTTGGTAATTACCTATATAATTTGTTTTTCTCAATTGAGTAAATTTTTAATGCAATCAGCAATCAAAATAATCTTCAATTTTAAATCGAAGTTCACATGTTGCTCAAATTAATCTTCAATTTTTCTGCTAGTTTGCTTATATTTTTTTGAGAATACTATATTGTCTAAGACTTTAATGTAGTTAGGTTTAAGTTGGAAGAGGATTTGGCAATGACCAATTTAAGCTAACCGTATTTTTTTCTCAAAATTAATTCTATTCATCTGTAAATATGATTTTGATATTGACTATCTTAATTAGCATCATCCCTCCTAGAGCTCAATGTGTGGTGAGGAGAAAAATCATTTGACTGGAATATATCTCAAGTAATTCTACAAGTCATTGCACTCGTACCAGTAAACAATGAAAATTTGTGTTGGTCTATCAAGAGATTATGCAAATTATTAAAACTATGGAAAACTCAAGTCTTCTGTTGGAAGTGGTGGATTAATAATAAACAAATGAAACTAGGATTTCAAAACATGCCTTTTTTGTAACTGAAGAACAAGGAATATGTTAAGGGAATGCTATTATTGATATATGTTTTTGAAGTTCCCCCATTGTCTATATTTTTCCCACTGTAAGGTGCAGGCAATATGTATCGTTTGTAATTCACTAACAAATATATTGTTCAGATTCAAGCTATGTGGATATTCACAATTATTATTTGCAAGCATTTACAATTATTCCATGAACTTCATATGTAGTTAATTCTTATTATTTTATGTTGAGGTCTGATTTCTATTTTGCTAATTGTTTAATGTCAGTGAGTCAAAGACTCGACTGAAAAGGCAAAACTTCATCTGCCCTGTTACGTCTAACATGAATTTCCTGTAGAAGTACATCCTTAATTAATAAATGGTATTCATTATATATCGCAAAATTCTAACAATTGATATCTTTTAAATACAGCAGATCCTCCTCTGTAACCAAGAAAAGCTTTCATATTGTGGATATATATATATATATCATTCATCTTTGTGAATGGATTTAAAAATAGGAATTTCAGCACAAGTAAAAGATAAGTTTGGTGTTATTGGAGAAATAAGAACAGACAGACATATGGCCATCATCCATTCATTAGTAATTTACTGATTTGGCAATTAACATGGAAACACAAACTGATCTCTTAGCACGGAACTCTTGATTCAATTGCAGTTACTTTTCCTCCTTCCTTTTATCAATGAGTACGTTTCTAAATTAAAGTATGGTGATTTGGGTTTCTATGTGGACTGCATAAACAACTATAGTTGATCTAATCACTCCAATAGACTTATTTTATTAGCTGATCTGATCAGATTATTAGGGTCTCTCCTCTTCTTTATTAAAAGATTCAAGTATTGTCTATGTGCAAATTTCAGGTGTAAGCATGAGCAAAATCTTCTGTAATTTGCTATCAAACATCTTGTTAGATTCAAACTCTGTGGGCATTTATTTGCATGAATTTCATTTACTTGATACTTGATAACAACTTTTTCTAGTTTGCAGAGCATGTTAAATTTATCCTTTGGCCTTAGTTGACATGGATTTCTAGTTTACATTCTGTGTTTTTCTTGTCATACTATGCAAATGCCATTATGGTATAAACCAAAGAGAAGATCAGTGACTCTCTACAATGATGGCACTGAAATAAATAATTAAGACTTGTGTATTATTACCTTGTTGATGAGTTCTTGTTGATGATTTTCATTTCTTGTAATGAATAGAGGCACTGAAATATTTCTGAAACTTGGTTAGGATACTCATGGAAGCTAATTATCTTTTTTGTTTAATTCTTGTAGAAACATTACAAGGAAGAGTTATTGAAGATCAAGCAAAAAAATTAGCTGAGGCATCAGGGACTTCACTCGAAGATATTCAAGTCCCTCTTACAGTTCAGATGAGTATCTTCATAGATAAGAAGAAGAAACGTGGGGGCCTTGGCTGCTCCTCGAATGTAGGGAGTTCCTCACATGCTACATCTGTTGGTGCATCCTGGGAAGAAGTGCATATGCTTCGAGGATAGGTGAATCAGCTTCAAGCGACGGTCAATAAACTTCTACGATCTGTTAAGAGGATAACAGCTCAATGTGCAGCTAATTTTTCTCCTGATGATGTTGATGATGATGATGATGATGATAGTGATGATGGTGATGGTGATAATGTTGATGGTGATGATTTTAATGAGGTCATTTAGAATATATATGGGCCGCTTTGATATTGGAGTATCAAGACTTAACATATTATGAGGACTTGATGATAGATAGGTACATCTTAGATATTGGAATATCAAGACTAACATATTTTGTTATTTCGAAATGTTATTTTGTTAAACTGGCGTATTTATAATTTTTAATATAATTTTGTTTATGAAATTGAGTTTATGGTAGAAACACACTGCTAGAATTGAAATGAAATTATATATGCAAACAAAAATTAATTTTGAAAAAATAGTTTTTTTATTTAGCGACAACATATTTCGTCACAAAAGCACCTCTTCTTCATCATAGGAATTTGGCGCGATATCTTTAGTGACAAAACTTGTTCGTCGCTGAAAGTTTTTGCAACGAAATTTGGCACGAAATTGTTTGAGCGCGAAGCCATGAAACTGTTAGCAACGAACTTAGCAATGAATAATGGTTGTCGCCCCTCCAAAATGTTGGCGACGAAGTCAATTGTCGTCGCGGTATGTAGGTTAGCGATGAGCCTATTGCGACAAACTGTGGCGACGCAAATTTTCGTCACTAAAGGGTTTCAGCGACAAAAAAGGAACTTTCGGTGACGAAATTAGTTCGTGGCAAAAGGGCTTTTTTTGTAGTGGGTATAACCATGTTTGGGGGTGGGGGTAAAGGTGGAGGTAAGGGTTTAGAGGGTTAGATGGAGGTTTTAATGATGTGCTCTGTGTCTCATACTTGTTTCTCATGCTCTGTGTCTCTGTATCATTCTTTTTAAAAATATAATCATTTCTAAGTTTATCTGCTAATTCAAATTTCTTGATGAAGATGACAATTTAAATATTATAGCTACCCACTGACCATGAAATCAAACAATTAGTTTTATCAAAATCCTCAAACATAAATTTTTTCAGCTTGACATGCAACACACAACTAATTATTTTTTACATACAGTGATGAGATTATTTAACAGCAGAAAACAAACAATGCTTGAATACATCACTATAGCATAAGATTTTCGTTATCACTAAAGTTGTTCTCTGGCCATAGATAGATAATACAAAAAAAATGCAATTATAATTTTAAAACTCTTTAAACACAACCTTTGCATTCATACAGAACACACAACTGATTACTGGTTACATGCAATTAGGAAATTACTCAACTGTAGATAACAAACAATATTAATGGTGTCTTCAAAGTTACACTTCTAAAAAGCTTTTGACACACCACTAACCCACCCGTATAGTCATATTCCTATAAACTCATGCTTAGCTTTATGTTTGACATTTGATCTCCCATTATGCCCAGATTGTGAACTATTAATAATACACACACTTACAACAACCACCCTAAAACTTTCCCCACATGACTAAATCTCAGTTTCATTTGAAAAATCACCATTAGAAAGAACATGCCGTCATTTATCAATTTAAGTCATTCAACAACCCATAAGCCTCCATTTTTTTTCACATCCGGGCGGCTATAAATAAGCATACCTATTAATTTACGATCTCAAACAACACATTTCCAGCCTAAATCTTGCCAACCATGGCATTCACCACTAGTGTTTTCTCTATGTTTCTATATATATATATATATATATATATATATATATATATATATATATATATATATATATATATATATATATATATATATATATATAATCAATTGTTTGTTGTGATCTAATAGTATTAAATGATGGTAATTAGTAATGATAAATAGATAATTTATAATAACATTATAAAGGTGTGATGGATTCCATCATAGTTATCATAGTATGCATTCTTAAGCATGTATCCTTTTCAATTGAGACATTAATCACTTTCATTTACCTAACTACATATATAATGTATAGTTGAAGACCACAAGTGGTGTCATCTCTTCCTTTATTCTATATGTCTTCCGTTTCTTATTTTGGATGGTTTAAATTGAACTTTTTTTCTTCATTTAATCAATCAGTGTAAATTAGTTTTCACATGTTCAAAACATCAGCACTAAAATTTGATTCTAATTTTGATCATGAATTTGTTATGTTTAGATGGATGACGAAAAACAAATGTTGGCTAAACTTTTGATGGCCCTAACTACGTTGCATTACCATTTTATAAAATTGCAACAATTACATCATTTAGCAGCAGCTGAGGTTGTTATTTCCATAATTGGTTGGTATGCAAGACGTAGGGATGAACGCAATACATACCAAATCCCACGTGAAATTCGGTTAGAAGCAGACCAAGTACGAGATGGGTTAATGTCACATCTACTTTCAAGTGATTTATGTCATAGTATGATACAGATGAGTCCTAGAGCTTTTCAAGGATTGTGTGACATGTTAAGAGAAGAAGGTCTTACACCAACACCACAAGCTACCGTTGAGGAAATGGTCGCGAAAACACTATACCTACTTGGTCATAATGTTTCGCATCGTGAATTATCTTTTTTTTTTTTTCAGGCTATCTCTTGAGACAATTTTTCGTCATTTTCACAATGTGCTAGAATCTATAGTGGACTTGGAGGATAAATTTCTGAAACAACCTGATGGCATAGAAACTCCTTCAGAAATGTTCAACAGTCCTAGATTTTATCCATACTTTAAGGTAATAAGTTATATATTGAATTATAAGTTAATGATAAAATACGTGTATGTTCAGAACGAAAATGTGAAATTATTTCATAGGATTGTGTCAGTGCTATTGATGGAACATATATTCGTGTAAAGGTCTCTAGTATGGAAACTCCCAAGTATCGTGGGAGAAAAGATTATCCAACACAAAATGTTTTGGCGGCATGCACATTTGATTTAAAGTTCACGTATGTGTTACCTGGGTGTGAAAGTACAATGTCTGATTCGAGAATTATCAAGAATTCCTTATCTAGAACATGTCCTCTTAAAATTCCTGAAGGTACTTACGTGCATGATATAATATTAATTTAAACACGATATACATAATTGAAGTGTATAACAAAGTTTAAAATTAATGTCCAAGGAAATATTATCTAGTTGATGCCGGCTTCATGTTGAGACATGGACTTATTACACCATATCGGGGGGGAAAGATATCACTTGAAAGAGTATTCGAGGAATCAACCACGAAATCCATGTGAATTGTTTAATCTTCGACATGCGTCTTTGCATAGTGCTATTAAACGAGCATTTGGTGTTGTTAAAAAACGTTTTCCTATAATTGGGAGCTCTACAAAGCCTCATTACAGTTTGGAAACACAAAAGAAAATTATTTTCACATGTTGTATCTTACACAATTATTTAATGTGTGCGGACCCTGATGACCCAATAGTAGCACAAGTTGATAGTGAACTTGGTGATGGCACAGAAGATGAACATCATGTTAGTCGGGAAAATAATGACGAAACAAGGGCAGGAGAGCTTATTAGAGATGCTATAGCAGCTGAAATGTGGCTCAATTATAATGAGTAATTTGAATTATGTGGCACAAGTTGATGTTTGTTTTACTAAATGCTTTGCTTTTGGTACTGTATCATCTAACAGTAACTTTTTATTTAATGTTTGTTTTTTAACGTACCCGTTCTTATTTTTAAATTCCTACATATGGGTTATATGTGTATATATATATGGATAGAGACATTGTCATTGTTAATCCTTTTTTTTATGTTTTTGTTGTATTTAAGGTATGCCAAGGAAAAAGACTAACACAAATGCAACTGATGGAAATGCCATGTGTCAATGGAATTTTAATATGGATGATGCTTTAGTTGGTGCATATTTGCATCAACAAACAATGTGACGCAGCGGGGTATAAGGTTGAAGGCTTGTTTAGTCTGAGAATGCCCAAGCCAACAACTAGAAACTCCAATTCCTATTTAGTCTAAGAATACCCAGGGAATTAGAGAGAAAAAAAAACAAATCAAATTTTATTTCATTCAAAACTGAACTTTCATTGCCGTCAAGGCTTACATTAAATAGACTACGAAGAAACCCTAACAAGAACACATAAGGGAAAGAAATCGAAAATTTGTCAAAAATAGCACATCCTCAATTGATAGCAGGAAAATAAATTCAAATCAAAATAGAACTATTGCCAAAAACGGCAAGCCAAACAGGGAGATTAATATCCTAAGATATGACCCGATCAATTATTACCAAAAACAACAAATTTGATGATTTTGAGGATCGTCGACCAGTCTTCCATCTAGTGGGACCCTTAAAACACCAAAATTCGCCGTTCGGGACAAATGACCAAATTGACCGTACCTAGGTTATGTCCCACTACCCTAGCTAGGTCATGTCTCACTTCTCCATGTAGGCGCAAGCTAGCTCCTCTATGCGGCCCGCATCACAATGGGAAATAGAATTGGTGGCACCTTCACGACACATGCATTAGAAACATTGTCAATGAATTGAAGGAAAAATTTCCGGAAAAACCAACAGATAAGGAATGGACTCAAAACAGCATGAAAAATATGAAAAGAGCGTTTACGAAATGCTATGATATATTCAAGAATGGGATGAGTGGATTCGCTTGAAATCCAACAAAAGAGATGTGGGAAGCTGAGCCTAAAGTATGGCAACACTTAATTGAAGTGAGTTAATTAATTTTTTAGTACAAGTCATGTAAGTTAATATTCATATTATAAGATGTAATCTTCTTACCATTGCTATATTTATAGGCCAAACCAGAAGCTGCTGAGTGGATGAATAAAAACATCAAAAATTATGACAAGTTAGTTCAACTCTATGGACAAGATAGAGCAACTGGATAACATGTTGAGACTGCATCAGAAATTAGAAGAAGAATATATCAAAATTCAACGAATAGATTTGGTGGATCTCATTCAGGGAACACAATTGATGAAATTAATTTCATGGTTTCCCAAAACACAACAAACATAGAAAATTTGGGAGAGAATAAAATTGAGTTTGTAGAGGAAGCATCTCCTGAAGCTCCAAGGTCTTCCAAGTCCAAGAAGGCTAAAAGGTCGGATAGTCGTGACGATGTTACTATGTTATCTATGGGGATGGAGTCAGTATCGAATATGATTGTTCAATCAACAACTGCAATAGTCCAAGTATCTAACACAGTGTTGGGTGTGACCACCCAAATTTTGAATAAACTTGGTCCAAACCCAGATTCAATTAAAGCATCCGATGTGGGGGCTACACTAATGAATTTAGGGTTCTCACAACCTTTTCTAAACCAAGTTTATTTGTTTCTCATGAAGGATCCTAAGATGTTGGAAGCTATAATGGGATGCCCGAATGAACATCACAAGTCGTTGTTGTTGATTTCAATGGGCTATGATCAAGAACCACGTGATTGAAAAAAAAAAAAAGAAAGGTAAGTTATTGAACATTGGTGGAAAATTTTGTGTATATTTCAATATATACATATACATGTTTTTGTCTTTGCTATATTTATCTTACTTAGTATTTGCCATTGAATATCTTTACTTATCGTTCTTAGCATTTGCCATTGTGATTTTCTGATGCAGGCAATGAAAATTTGTTTCATTTGAGGGAGTTTGCTTCATGCTTATGATCTTGGGGTTGATGATGATTTCTTATTTAGATGATGTTGATGAATGATGAATAGCAAGTGTTTCAATGTTTTTGTCATCATGCATGGGACATGTTTAGTTTCTTACTTTCTTTGTTATTGTTCTTGTCATCATGTATGAGACTTGTTGGTTTTGGATATTATGTGTGTTGATGTTTGGGATGATGATGATGATGCATGTGTTTATTGGAACTTCTTTGGTTATTGTTTTAGATGTTTGGTTGTTGTTGTTGTTGTTGTTGTTGTTGATGATGTTAAGAATATTTGGGATGGAGAATGAGATGTTTGTTTCTCTTTTACTTTTGGTCATGTAATGTTGTAAAATTATTGTTGTAATTGAAACATTAAAATTTTTTTTGGTATATATGATACATCTTTTAGTGAAGCATTTTTTTTTTAGTGAAGCATTCATGGACACCATATAATTGTCAAGAGTCTCTACCAATATTAATTAATTGTAAACTATAAAAAAATATCAATTAATATAATAATATTAATTAATATACCAATAATCAAGGGAGATGTTTATGTAAACGAGGAGAGAATCATATAAAGTTTCATGTAATTGTAAATGAAATTACAACTTTTGCCTTTTAACATAGGGGTAATTTGGTAATATTACTATAAAACCTTACTTCCAATTACCTTCTAACCAAACACAACAAGGTTTCAAAACCTCCATTTACCTTACTTTGCCCTAAGCAAGGAAAGTTTTCAAAACCTCCTTTTACCTCCCATTACTTTACTTTACCTTACTTTACAAAACCTTCTAAAAACCCCATCCAAGCAAAGCATAAAAAGAGATCATGGGGGGTCAATTCCCATAAGACACAACTTTAAAAAAAAAACAAAATTTTAAAAAAAAATGGTTAACTCATCCAGCCACGGGTTGGGATAACCTCAAGTCATAACCGGGCCTGTTATAGTGAATGCCAATTATGGGTTACCAACCTAGCCCACCATGTCGGCTAACCTGACAAGTTTGGCCAAGTTGGTTCCCGGTCAGGGCAAATGTCAACATATGTCCTCTCTGCTCTAGATTCATTGTATTTGTCAAAATGAGGGTAAACATCTTGAGTGGGTACCGTACTAAGGTAAATTTTCACTTTGAGTATCAAACTTGAATTTATATCATTTCGGTTATCCAACTTTAAGTTGGTTTAACCAAGAGAGGTTTAATGGGTTTCCGAGATTAATTTGATGGCGTGGCTGCCAAAATTGTCTCATCAGTAGTAATTCGCCGTGTCATCTACTAATGCATACATGTCACATCATCAACGATGTCCATGTGGTCACTTTTTATGCAAATCAACAATATCCACACATACATAATAGGTGGCTTGTACGTGGCTTGTACGTGTTAGCAGCAGTAATTCACCGTGTCATCTACTAATATGTGGACATTGTTTATGACGTGGCTTGTACGTGTCAGCAGATGACATGACAAATTGTTGTTGACGAGGTAATTCAGGGTAGCCATGTCATCAAATTCCTCTCGAAAACTCCTTTGGCTTTCGATGAAACCAGATTGAAGTTAAATAACCGAAATGATACAAATTGAAGGTTGAGGTACAAAGTAAAAATTAGCAATAGTACAATACCCACTTAAGATATTTACTTGCAAAATGGCTTTAGGACATCACATAATTGCTTAGTCATCATAATTATTGCTAAATGGCTATTTAAAAGCCCAAAAAAAAAAATGGTGGTTTTTGTATTTTGATAGGACCTTTTGCAAATGGAGCAGAAACATGTAATGTAACAGATTTTTTTTTTTAATGCAATTTTTTTAAAACTATAAACGAGTCGTTTAAATTTAAAAATTATTAAATTAAATAAAAAATTATAAAATAATAATGAACTAATCATTTTACAATGTAAAAAATAATAATAAAAGTTAATTTAATTTAAAAATATTTATGTATATCTATACAAAACAAAATTAACGTTATAAGTGAGAACAAAAATCACATGTGATTGCGCTATATTAAATTTTTAAAATATTGCTTGTTATTTTAATAATAATAATAATAATAATAATAATAATAATAATAATAATAATTATTATTATTATTATTATTATTATTATTATTATTATTTTAAAAAAATAAACAGATTTTTAAAAGTTAATAAATTTTAGAAAATTAGTAACAATTCTTTCAAAAAACTTGGTTAAGAAACTACAAATAAGTCACTTTAGTAATTATAAAAGAAAAAAATGGGTTATATGCTAACTAAGCAATGACAAGATAGCCCTAGCACCATTTTAAAAGAAAATCATGATAATTTCTTATAAATATTTGCAATGATTTATAAAGCATCATTTTAGCATCGTTTTGGTTGAATGAAGCATTGAAATTATAATATGAGTTTTGGTACAGCTAATTATATGTAGTGGCAGAACTAAAAATAAAATTAAGGGGGTGTTGTATTCAAATTAAAAAATATTATAAATATTAAAGAATTTTATTAATTCAAATTTGAAATCAATATTTCAACAATATAAAATATGCATCCATCTAAAAATTTTGATTTACGTGTAAAAAATCTATCATATCTATATAATTAGCAATTAACAAATAATACAATTAAAAAAATTAACACAAATTCACAATCTAATTCAATTTTTAAATACAATAATTATTTAAAATATAATCTAATGAGTAATCAAAATTTTCATAACAATTAATCACAATATATGTCAAACATTTTTCACAACAATTTTTATATCAAATAATCAAACAAATATTTAACAAATATCCAACAATTATTCAACAAATATCAAATATTTTATATTTTATATACCAAATAATCACACAAAAAAATTAAAAAAAATTAAATTAGATATAAAACAAATAGAAAATAAAAAATAAAAAAGACAACCTAAACTCACAAATCAACGTAACTTGCAAAGATTTTTCTAGTGATTTTGAGAAAGCAACTGTATTTTTGTAATGTTTCATTTTTTATTTTTATTTATTATTACTATTTTTTATATTATTATCCTACAAAATTGATAATTATGTATTGATAAATTCAATAAAAATATATCAAAATTTAAAATTTAAAATAAAAATATTTGAAGATCTATGTTTGGCTAGATAGGTTACTTGTTATTATCATTCAACATCAATTTTATTTAATATAATAAATGTATTATTTTAATTTAATTTATTTTAAAATAGTGCCGGTACTTTATTTAATAGCTTTTCTCTCTAATGGCAAAAATGCCACTCTATTTTCCTCCCGCCCAATCACATCTACCTTTTGGTAGGTATTGGCATAAGCCTTCATCTTCATCCTCTTTTACTGTACTTCATCTTCTATATTTTGTTCTTCTTCTCCTTGTTGTTGTTCTTATTCTTTGCCTCCTTCTTTTTGTCGTTCAAGTAAACAACACCTCCATTTCTATCGTTCAGTTTTGTCAGGAGTGTAGTTCAGTTTCGGGTACTTCCTCATTGTGTTTTTTTTAACCTATGGGTTTCTCCAATGTTTATGCAGGTGTTAGTCATTATGGAGACATTTTGTGTTGTGGCTTGTTTCAAAGGTGAAGGATGGCTACTACAATTCAAGGTACTCACCGCATGGGAGGATGTTGTGGCCGAGATATGTGAGCGGTGGTCACTGGACGTTTCTCAGGTAACTGTAAAGTTTGTGACACTTGACTCATACGACACGATTTGCCCAATTGAGTTAGATGTAGATTTCCAACGTATGTGCCACATACACCACACTTTTAAGAAGAGTGTGGTGGACATCAGCGTTGAAGAAGTCAATGGGGGCAGCGGAAGTAACCATTAACAGCTCCTTACCACCATCGTAATTCACCAAGAAAGATAGCTCTTATTATGTCGTATGTCGTCCTGTGTATTATCTCTACTTTTCCGTGTAGTTGTATATATTTGTGTGTATTACAATATCCTTCCTGTGTATTATACCTACTTCATGTGTGTTATATGCATTTCATGTGTATTATACGCATGTTCTGTGTATTATATTGATTTCTTGTGTATATTAGTTTGCGTTTTCTGTGTATTATTCGGGACTTGTTCCCTACCTTATGCGTTGGCATCCGCAGGCGGTCAATCTCAGAAAGTATGAATCTGGATATGGAGACGTTTCTATCCCAACATCCTCCAACAGGTGCGCTCAGTATTGCTTCATGTTCATAAAAATCTAATGGATCGATATTGCAAGTAGGACAACAGTTTGAGAGTGTGGATAAGTTCAAAGATGCCTTGCGCAGCCATGCCATACGGCACAATTTTGACTTCACATTGATAAAAAATGATAGACTTCGCTCGACTGTGAGGTGTACTTCTTCGAATTGCAAGTGGTGTGTCCACGCATCCAAAGAGAGGAACGATGAGACGTCTAAGTGAAGATAATGCAAGCGACACACACTTGCAGTGGAGGCATCAGTACGACAGCCCACCTGAAAGTCGGTAAAAAGTGGGTCGGTGACTGTATTATGCAGAGACTGAAGAAACGGCCATTGTTTCGAGCAATCGACATATAGAAAAAAATCCTGCAGGAACACGGCTTGCGATTACCATACAAGCATGCATGGATGGGTAGGGAGGTCGCTAGGTCCGCCATTCATGATAGTGAGGTGAGCAGCTACGATTTGTTGTTGTAGTACACCAATAAGATGGTGGAGACGAATCTAGAAAGCATTGTTAGAGTTGAGAAGGACATGGAGCGATTCAAACGCGCTTTCTTCTCTTTTTGGGCTTCTTTGGTTTGTTTCAAAAAGGCATACAAACCATTGCTATTTGTTGATGGAACTCATTTGCTCGACAAGTATGGCGGGATTCTATTGGGGGCAACCGGCAAAGATGAGAATGAGGGTATCTTCCATGTGACATTTGCTATTGTCGACAACGAACCCAACGATAATTGGACCTAGTTTCTCGCCACACTCGGTGAGGCCTTTCCTCATGAACGCTTTCTTTGGTGGTGGCTTCACTCGTGTGCCCTTTTCGGTGGGCCCTCTTTACTGAGGACTTCTTCCGTGAAGGCCTCTCCTAGGGACGACGAACGGGCCTGGCATCAGATGCCTCTTAGGTTGCAGGTTTTCCTTCTTCCGTGCCCGGTGATGGCTCCCCTTGAATCGCTTTTTCCCCTTCTACCGCGGCAGTCGACTCCTGCCCCTGGACTTCTGGTGGACCTTCTGCTGCCACCACAAGATCAGGATACTCGACATCACTCACCATCGCAGGGGTTGACTCGTCGATGGACTTGTCGGAGCAGTGCTGGCCAACAATCTTTCATGCAACCCTTTTAGAAAGCATACCTGACTGAGGATGGCCATCGGAAAGAGGCCGAGGGAGGATGTCTTCAAGTCGGTTGACATCTACTTCTTCCATCAGAAACGTCCGCTCTTCAAGCCTGTCCTGTTGAGCATCTCTGGCATCGAACTCGGTGAGTAGGCGTTGAAGTAAACTCTGCACATCATCATCACCGCGTGGAGCATTAACAGCTCTGTCAGGCCTGTTGGCCGATAACTGCCGGTGAGACCTTTTTGCAGGTTAAGTTCGGGGGAATGATCCCCACCCCATTTTCTGACATCTCATCGGCTTCTCTTCTTTGGATCCTTTTCTTCTTCTTCCGCTGCTAAGCCTGCTTTGTTCTTTGTTGCTCTCTTTGGTAGGGAAGGTGGTCAGACCCTCTTTTTGGAGTCACTCAATTGGGATGACATCGCAAAGGTTTTCTTGGGCTTTCTTGTTCCACGCCATCAAGTGCAATTTCTTCATCATTATCTGGGAGAAGACCAGAGAACTACAAAGGATGAATGAGATAAGATGTCAGCCTAACAATATAGTACATTAAACATTGATATTACACAGAACTAGATGATATTACACATAAAGCTAGTATATTACACAGAACTATAGTATATTACACAAAAAGGGCAATTTACACAGGACATTAATATATTATACAGTAAACAAGAATATTACATAGTAATAACAACAAATTAGACAAACAGCTAAAATATTACACAAGATTAAAAGAAACTCATATCTTTCCCTTCCAGGGATTTTAAAAGCAGACCGATTGATGACACCTTGATGAATGTACACTCCTCATAACATAGTATACGGGGTGTCCGACCAATGTGTTGCTTCTTCACGTTTCCGGACATCTCATAGAACCAGACAATGAGGGTAACTGAGTATCCTTTCAAGTATCCAATGGTATGGTACTTCCCTTGACAGTGCAGTTGTACCCGTGCGGCCTTTTTGGGAAGATCAATTGTCCATCAGCCACCTGTGTATGGCATGCCTATCCACGAAGGTGGGCGTATTGAGAGAGGTGTTCTGGAAGAAGATGGTTTTCATGAAGAATACGACGAGGAGCTTTATGAAAGTCTCCTCCGTTCTGGAATTTCCTCAAACAAGTCTGAATAGGTTATCCTTGATAGCATCCCGATGTCGCTTGTGCATTTTGTTCAGGTAGGCAAGCTCAAAGTCAGATGAGTCCCCCTCGTGCCTGAAGGAGACAATCTCTCCTACACAGGGGGCGCTCATAACGACCATGACATCCTCGGGCCTGAACGCCAGCATGCTGTCTCCAATCTTAAACCATTCGGTTCGGTCATCATATATACGAAGCAGCACGTGCAACACCCCCCCCCCCCCCCTTTCTTGAACCACGGGCGCCAAGTCCATCAGGTGCGCAAAAAGGGTCCAGCGGAGGATCTGCCATGCATATTGTTCATCTCTTTTTTCAATCCCTCTCTCGTCTCCATGACAGGGGCCAAGTAACAACTAGATTGACTAGAGTGGAAGCCATTTATGTATTCAATTGAAATTACACAACATCATCATATTTTACACAATAGGAGGATATAATTTTGAAATTTTAATTTGCATATTTAGTTGAAAGAATGAATATGGAAAATTTTAAAAATTATTTGAAAAATTCAGAGTTTGGGAAGATGGAGTATCTTTATCTATAATATAGTTGAAAATTCGAAGATGAAGAAGTGGAGAATAATGTATAAGTTTTGTTTGAGAATGTAAGTGTATTTATAGAGGTAAAATAAAAATTAAAAAATTAAAAAAAAAAAAGAGTTAGCCATTGGGTTGCAACGTTTAAATTTGAAAAGTTTTAAAAATTAATCATGGCCCCATGCTTTATTTGAAATAAAAAAAACAATTTTTTTTAAAAAAAATGGCCTCACCTGTTGAACGCTAAGTGGCCACTGAACACTCACAGTGGGGATGCTTTTTGTTAAATACTCATTGAGCGTAGGATGCATCCCCACTTGAGATGCTTTTAAAGTGACTAAAAATATATAAATTAAAGTTTTGTATCCAAATCAAAATATAAACATAGTTCGGTAACTTCTCAAAATTTTTATCATTATTAAAAGAAAGAGTCCTTATCCACCCAATTTTTCTTCAAAGAGGACCCACCAATCTCTTTAATTCTCTTAAATTTTAGGGAAAATTACTATTCACCCCCCGCGAATTGCAAAACTTCCCAGACAGCCCCTGCAAGTTTGTAATACCCCAGAAAGCCCTTCCGTTATTGTTTGAGTTCCTTTTTCCCCCTGGCGTTCATTTGTACAAGGGTTAGGCTGTGAAATTCCGTGTTTACCCTTGGAAATGGTGGGAAAAAAACCGCCCAGTCACATCATGTTAAACATTTTTTATTTGGCTTTTGTCAATCTTTTTCATTCTTTTGCATTCTTTTGACAACTCATCGTTTGCATTCTTTTGAACTCCGCCGGTTGGCCGATAAGGTGAGAATGTCTTCCTTTCCATCACTTTGATCATCCTTTAATGGAGGTTTATTTATATGCAGGTTTTTAATGGAGAGTTTTTGTGCAATTGCAAGATACAACGGTGAGGGACGAGTGCTAGTGTTCACGGCACAGACTTGTTGGGATTCAATCTTAGCGGAGATATGTGACCGATGGGGTCTTGATGTTTCCCATGTTAGGGTGAAGTTTATCACACCCGATGGACATAAAACGATTTGTCCAATAGAAAATGAGGTTGACTTCCAGCGCATGTGTCATGTATACTCACTCTTCAAATGCGCTGCAGTCGATCTCGTTGTTGAGACAGATGATGTGCCATTGTCGCATCATAGTCAAAACGAATTCTTGTCATTGTAAAGTTCTTATCCTTTATCTTTACTATTAAAGTCATATGTGTTCGCGTAATTATTATAGTTACCGTTTAATTAATATATTTTTACGTTAAGTATTCCATTTTCCGTTTAAACCAATAAGTTTTGCTTTGTATTCCGGTCTTATCCCAGTTCCCGTTTAAAAATATATTTTATCGTTTAATTAATTGTGTCTGCGTTTAACTTACTATGTTTTAGTTTAAATATACATGTTTCAAGTGAACTTATTTTGTTTCCGATTAACTTACTGATGTTTACCGCTTAACTGAAGTGTTGGCAGGAATTCGGATTCTGCCAGCGCACCTGTTCCATCTCATGGCGACCCGGATGGTTCAGCATGCCTTCCGTCGTCCTCAGATCATCCCGAAGTGTTGTCGTTGGATATCGGGCAACGTTTCGTAGACGTTCAACATTTCAGAGACGTGCTTCGGAATTTTGCAATCAAGAGGAATTTTGACTTCAAATTCATAAAGAATGAGAAACACAGGGTGACTGTAGAATGCGCTGCCGTTGGTTGTGGCTGGCGCCTTTATGCATCAAAGGAATACAATAAAAATACGTTCAGAATTAAGACAATGCACCCGTCACACACTTGCGGTGGTGGAATTGGCTCGGTATCACATCCGAAAGCGTCAAAAAAATGGGTAAGCGCACGAGTGATTGATAAGCTTAAAAGCCAGCCATTATACAGGCCTATCGACATTCAGAAGGACATGTTACGGGAACACGGTGTCCACATTCCATACAAGCAAGCTTGGTTGGGTAAAGAGCGTGCCCGGGTGATCCTCGACGGCAGCGACGTCTCCAGCTATGATCTGCTGCTTTGGTACGTGGATAAGGTGGCTGAGACAAATCCCGACAGCATTGCTGTTGTAGAAAGAGACGGCGAGCGTTTTAAACGTGCATTCTTCTCGTTCCGTGCTTGTATCATGGGATTCAAGCAGGGTTGCAGGCCGCTGCTGTTTGTCGACGGTACCCATCTTCTTGGAAAATATCGTGGTACGTTGCTGGGCGCTACAGGCAAAGATGGAAACAATGGGTTTTCCACTTGGCCTTCGGTATCGTCAACAACGAGACAGATGCGAATTGGACGTGGTTCATTTCCAAGTTAGGTGATGCGTTATACGATGACGGCAATTATGAAGAGATTATTACATTTGTGTCGGACAGGTCTAAGGGGCTTGTGAATGCCATTGCAAGGGTCTTCCCCTCTTCCCCACATGCCTATTGCCTTCAACACTTGGAGGCCAATTTTATGAAAGCCAATGGCGGACTTGGGAAGGCATTGAAGGACGAGTGCTGGTCCATATGCTTTCGTATTGCGTGGGCATAAACGGCTAAAGAATTTGATGATACGGTGAATGAATTGCGGGCCACATCACCAGAAGCGCATCGCTGGTTGCTTCAGAAGTCAGATTTGTCACATTGGTGTAATTATTTGTTCAAAGGTCAACGTTGGGGCAATACGTATTCAAATGTCGCAGAGTCATTCAATGTGTGGATAAAAGAAGCTCGCCATTTACCCGTGACGAGAATGGTCGACTCCATACGGTATTTGAATGTTTGATTTTGAACCTGATTAAAAATAAGACGGTAGACGAACTGGTTGCGGAAAGCCGAAATCTTTATGTTGGTCGTTGTGTTGATGATCGTTATGAAGTCCTCGACCATTGCAGCAACTCCGTCGATCTATCGGGTAGAACATGCTCATGTCGCAGGTGGCAAATTTATGGTATCCCGTGCACACGCTTGCGCTGCAATAATGCAGACAGACACTAACGTTCATCAATTTATTAGCGCCTACTTCACCGTGGAGACATACAAACTTGCATATAGGGAAGCTATTTTCCCTATACCAGACGATGACAAGCCTACAGATGACAATCGAGAACTCCATCTGCGTCCGCCTGTTACGAGAAGGCCACCTGGGCGACCCAGACGGAAGAGGATCGAGTCGCAAGCATCTAAGGTCCGCGAGTTATGGTGCAGCCGATGCCACGGGTCCGGCCACAATCGTAGATCTTGTAATGAACCTGTCGCCGACTAGGCATCGTAAATTAACTCATAACAAGCATATTTATGTGTACGTGTTTGATATTTACACAGTCAGTTTAAACATAAATATATTATTTTAATGAGTAACAATGTTTGTTAAATAGAGACGTCAATATTTCAATGGTTTAAGTCTTATTTAAATGGCGAACGTTATGTTTAAGTGATAACATAGAAATGTAATACATATAATACCAAAGCGTAGTTGTCCGGTCAAAATTGATCGACCCTTGGAATTCGCATTCAAAGACATTCAATGTATCTCCTGAATTCAAGTAGCCAAGTAGAACGACCCTTCCATTTCCCGTCTACTCTATAAATTACGTTCGCGTGGAGTGATTAGATTATAAAGTTACAAAAATAATTGATACGACATCTGCTCGATAAGGGGATCGCCTGGACACATCCTGGCAATGTAATCGGAGTATCCTTCGAGATCAGAGAATCCGCAGGTTGTTGTTCAAATTGTAAAAAATGTATTTGGTTAGCAATTTGAACAACCTCATGGGAAGCCTCTGATTTGCAAGATGCCAATGATTACATTGCTGAGATGCATCCAGGACATCCCCTGTTCGATCAGATATCCCATCAATTGTTTTAACACTTTATAAAGGTTTCTAGATATCACAGGTTTTTGATGCAGTTGGATGATGTTTGCAGGCGAAGATTTTGCAGGCGAAGATGAACTTTCCAGCTTGAAATGATTCCAATAAAAGAGCTGCTCAAATTCCCTGAAGGTTCATCTTCGATTGGAATCATTTCAAGCTAGAAGGTTCATCGTCGTTGGTTTCATTTTAAGTTCATTGTGTAAATGCACATTTGTTATGTAATCATTTATTCTCGTAATTGCAATAAACATATTTCATTTCAAGTGTAAAACTGCCTCTACGATTAATATTTATTCTCGTAATTGCAATAAACATATTTCATTTCACATAATATTGTTAAAGGACTGAAATGCAGATAGTCCGATGGCCAGGTTGAAGTTTAAATCGAACCAGTTAAAATTAAATGTAAATACTTATACTTATAAAGAAATAGGGTTCGTTAAACACTAACATATATAGTTAAACTGAATATTTCAAAACAATAACTCAAGTCGGTTTCCCCTCCCCAGTCGAAGACTAGCCTCTTTCTATGTTTCCGGTTATTCGACCTTGAATAAGTATGCGGGCAACATACTTTAATCGGAAATATGGTACATCCTTTCGAGGAAGGCGTAGCTTCTCACCTTCAAGTATTTGCTCGATAAATCGCATCACATAAACGGCGCAGTCGACACTTCCTCGTCTGTGTCCCGGGGTGTGACCGTCGTGAATTAGCGGGTACATCATAGTCACCGCCTCGTAGAACTCCATATCCACACAATAGTCAAATAGTTTCTTCTGTTTAGATATACAACCTGATGTTATTAAAATATTGTTCATTAAACGGTGAATGACTGAGGAACTTACCATTTCAGACGCGTCTGTGGTGTACTCATCGCTTTGGAATGATGAGTAATGCCTGTATTCCTGTTTGTCATTGTCAAGCACCATCACATGGAAGCGGCCGTTCATGATTATTGGAAAGATAACAATGTCAACTTCATGCAGGTTTCGCGCGGCGTCTCCGATCATAGCGAGCGACGACTCGCACGCGTCAGGTTGTTTGGACATAAACAGTGCAGTGGACGTGTGATGGAGGCGCGCTTCTTATAAGGGTATGGCACCCTCTTCATGGACGTTTGAATTATGCATACGAACGCGTCCATCACCTCGTCGGCCACCATTTCCTTCCCTTCAAGCAGAGTGAAGAGTTGTCTTCGTGTAGTGCTGACAAAGGCATTAGTCCAGACGACAGTGTTGCGGTTAAACAGTAACATATATAGTCAGACAAAGAAGCAAATAATTAAATGTTGAAAGACATAGTTAAACATTAAAGTATAATTGCAAAGGGTAATATCAATGTCTAAAGGATGTAATTAATATTTAAACATCCCATGCAAAAACAATAAACATACTCGTCAATTATGCAGTTGGCGAAGATCGTTATGAACTCTTGCTCAAGTATGTCGAGTCGCGAGTACCCGGGGTATTTCAAATGTGGTGTTTGTTACGTTAGGAAGATTACATTGTAATTAACAAACTAAGTTATACTTGTGCATCGGATGCGGTGCTCTTCTCGTCTTTGTCGCTTACATCGGCTGGACTCCCATCGATAAGTATGCGTGCGACATACTTCAGTCGTAGGTAAAGGACATCCGCTTGCGGTAGGTGTAGCTTTTCACCATTTAGAATTTGCTCAATAAACCGCATCACGTATACTGCGCAGTCGACACTTCCTTTTTTTTGTCGTGGGGTTTTTCTATCGTGAATAATGGGGTACGAGGCCGTCACCGACACGCCCAATTCCATCTCGACGCAATTTTCGAATAGTTTTCGCTGTAAAGAAATAAACTTTCAAGTTAATACAGAGAAATACGAAGCCCGATGCGTGTTACATGTAACTTACCATATCGATCGCGTCTCTGTCGTATTCCTCACTCTCGCTAGAAAAGTAATGCCTGTACTCTCGTTTGTCTTTGTCCACAACGACGACGTGTAAATGGTCATTTAAAATTATTGGCATTATTACGATGTCAAGATCATGGACGTTCCGCGCAGCATCGTCGATCATGCCGATAGCGATTTTCGTCGTGTCCTCTTGTTTGGACAGGCATAGTGCCAATGGCCGGGTGATGGCAGCCCGCTTCTTATAAGGAGACCGCGATCTCTTCAGCTCCTTCTAGATGATGCAGACGAGAACGTCGACAACGTCGTCTGTCACCATTTCCTTCCCGTCCAATAACGTGAACAAGTTGGCTCGTGTTATGTAAACATAGTCATTCCTCCATACGACAGTCCTGATATTAAACGAAAAATAAAATTATTTAAATGCTAACTAACATACTTAAACAGAGAAATGATATAGTTAAAGAATAAGTCGGATAGTTAAATAGAAAAGTAAAATACTTAATTGATAACATATATAGTTAAACGAAACGTACGAGTCCATATAGCAGTTCAAGAATATTGATATGATTTCCTGTTCGAATTGCGCGAGACGCGATAACCCGGCATATTTTTTCTTCTTCGGAAGAAAGTTCTTCTGCACGTCATCGAACTGTTGATTTGCAAGGAGTGTCCTCTCAGCTTGAGTTAGTGTTCTTTGCTCGTTGACGACTCCTTGGCCTTCGGTGGCAGCCTCTTTATTTTCGGTAGCTGCGGCAACGTCTTTATTAGAATCCGGTACTGCCACAGAGTCTTTCTTCGGTGCCGGTAACGCAGCAGCGTCTTTGTTCGATTGCAGGGATACTGTCACCTGGATTGTGTCATCCTTCGTTGCCGGTGCCGCTACCGGTAGCAAGCCAGTGTCTTTCTCCGTTTCCACGGAAATCACCGCCTGGATGGTGTTCTCCTTCGTTGCCGGTGCCAGTGCCTCCAACGAAGGGACTTCATTGGCAAGAGATTCTATTATCCTGTCGACATCGCCAGTGGCATCGACGGGCGAGCCCACAGCCAGTGCAGCCCGCGCGTCCAGTACTTGCCCCTTTTCCAATGGCGTGCTCGGAGTTAAAGTTGGCTGAGGCTCAGCCATTATTGGTTCAACATCAATTGGTGCTTCTGTTGCGACGACGTCCGCCGGCGAAGGCAGTGACATTGTTGGTTCCTTCCACGCAAGCCTCTTCCGACGCCGGCCTCGCGGGGCTATTTTCGCAATGACGTCGTCGTCGGAGATGGTAGCACAGTCGCCCGGCGGATTGAGGGGGGCTCTTGCGTCAACATCGGCCTGCGAACGTGCCTCCAGAGCCGCCACGCGAGCAACAAGCTTGGGGAACTCTACAGTGAATATCTCGCACGCATGCAATAGACGTGCGGTCAGGTCGTCGGATGTTACTATCGGGGGGGGTGGAGGGGGGCTTGGCCGTCGCCGAGCAATCCGTGCGCGGGGTGGGCTCCGGGAAGGTGTTTCGCGTCGGACGCGCTTCGAGGATGTTGGCCGATCATCTCTCCTTGACGCCAACGGAACGGGAGCGGGAATATCACCTCCGTGTGTAGTTGTATCAACCCGACGGCTGGCCCCAACAAATATTTCTTCGTCCTGGTTCGCGGCGACCAATTCGGGAAACTGACAATTGTAAACAACAATACTGTTAAACACTAAATACTATGTTTGTAACAAAAACACGTAAGGTAAACAATACCAAATATAGTTAAACGTTAAATCATATGTTTAAACACTAATATATTTTGTTAAACGACAAATACGGTACTTAAATCGATTTATTACCTCTTTTCCTTCAAAAGATGAAAATAATGTTCCTGTGGACACTTGCTTCCGGTAGCTGTTCTCACCGTAGCACAGGATCCTTGGGGTCTTGCCAAAGCGAATCTTCTTGCCGGTGCAGGTGAGCTCATAGAACCAAGTCGTTAGCGCAACCGAGCAACCTTTGACGTACCCCGTGTTGGTCTTGTTCCCGGCGCACCTCGCTTGCACTCGAGCGGCCGCTTGTGGAACGTCCTCCATCATCCACTTGTGGGTCGCTTGCGCCCATGCATATCATCCCATGTCCGCTAGGTCGTCGACGTAGTCAACGATCCAGATTGGAACAGATCAGGAGGTGTTCTGGAAGAGGATAGTACCCATGAGGTACACCATGAGGAGTTTTACAAAATTCTCCTCTTCCCATTCTGCCGAACTAGCTGCTCAAGTGTTTTCTTGATGGAGTCTTTATTTCTCTCGTACGATTTTGATAGAAACCTCAATTCGAATGCCGAGCGTGGTTTCTTCTTTTGGAACACGACGGCATCTCCAATACACCGTAGCCCCATGATGAGAGCCACATCTTGAGGGCTGAAACTGACCAGGCTGGTCCCGACCCTGAATTTGTTGGTGCGGTCATCAAACCTCTGCAGCAGAGAATCAAGAAGGGTTCTCTCTTGGAGGACGGCTTCAATCTCGGTTAAAGCCGCGAATGGTGTCCTTCTGATGATCTCCCAGTGACGTCCACTCATGTGAGCTTTCAATTCACTCAGAGTCTGGACAACAGGTGTCAAGTAGCATCGGCCGTTAACTAGGTTGACCGCCATGACCAAAACCCTACAAGAAGAACAATACATCTGTTTAGACTTGTATAGTTAAACAGAAACCGAAATAGTCAAACAGTGAACTCAATACTTAAACGGAGACATGCATTGTTAAACGGAGACAACATTATAAAACACGAAAATCAGATTTATCACACAGAAAACTCAACCATCAGATTCATCAACGGCCTCCTTACCTTGGTGTGAAAACTGATGAAATTCCGAAGACTTGAGCTGGAGTTCTCCTCCCAGACAATGGTGAAAAGGCGATGATAGCGTGATGCCCAGCCAATGACAACTTCGGAAATGGTAAACGTGAAGAGGCGATGGTAGCAAGATGCCTAGCCAATGACAACTTCGGAAACGGAAAGGTGAAAAGGCGATGATCGCAGTTAACCGGCGGCGGAAATGGTGTTCTTTCGGTAATAAACAAAGAAAAATAAACCGCTTCCTCTATAAGCGGTAACATCATTCCACGTAAGGGCTTTACCGTCAAACCAAGTCGCGATTTCACAACTTCCCACGTAAGGGCAATTTCGTCCAATAAATTCAAATTTAACTCCGTCAAACTCCGTTATATCCCTGGGGGGTTTAAAATTCACTCTATAGAAAAAGAGGGGTTTTTTAGGGATATCAAAATTCGTGGGGTTTTTTTGTGAATATTGCAAACTTTGGGGGTTTCTTTGGTAATTTCCTGTAAATTTTATTTGGGAGTCAATTTTTTATGCGAATTGGAAAAATAATTATAATTTTATAGTAAAACAATAAATATATCATTTCATAATAAGTTATTTTTTTAGGTTATATTTTAGAGTCTGATGGGGAAGAAATGAGAATAGTATATGCTTTCATAATCTATCAATACGAAAGAAAAAATAAAATCAAAATGCAACGGTTCATACAATTTTAGAGAAACAAAATTAGCTCATTAAAATGAGATATAAAACATAAATAGCACATTTATGAATGAATGGGAATGCTAAATTGAGATTACTAGAAGTTGCAACTAAAAAATTTGACACATACAAATATATTATGGTGAACAAATCCTGTTTGGAATTCATGACTAATTTATAAGCCGATCCTAGAAGTCGTCATAGAGAAAATACTTTTTTATATGTATGTATTTTTATAAATAATTAACATTGTTTACGTTTTCATAAGCTTTATTATTTATTTTTAAAAAATGTCCCATATAAGAGAATTACACTGTTTTCTTTACCCCGAGTTTCAAAGGACAAAGAAACCAAAAGCTTTGATGGTTCAAGCAGTTAAATATTGCATCCACACTCTAATGTCACTCTCATCTTAACAGTCATTCCTTCTGTCCAAGTTGTAACAGTAAATAAAACTCAAGTTCTCATAAAGACCTACTAAGAAAAGTGAGATGAATGTTTACTCAAAAGCAACCCACTCAACTCTTAATTTCTCTTTATCACATTTATTAAAAATAAAGAAAGAGAGAAGGCTTACTTCTTGCCTCTCCCTTTTTCTCATAGAGTCATAGACACTGAATTACTTCATCTATCTACATGCATGAGATCTCCCAATGCCTTCATTAAGTCTAATTGCAACTCAAGATGCATGTCCTTATCACTAATTAACTACTAACTACTCAATATATATATAGTTCTCAAGCACAAGAAACAAGCATTCTTGCTTCAAGCCTCCTTTGCAGGTTAAACCTAGCAATGAAGTCTTCAGCTCTTTTATTCAACTCCTCTAATGGCAAGCCTTCATCTTCCTCCTCTCCATCCATGTCTTCTTCATCATCACATACTGACATCTCTTCATTCTCTTCCTTGTTTTCCTCCTTTTCAATCTCTTCATCTCTTTCTTTCTTCTCTTCAATCAAAAGGACCTCCTTTTTAACTTCCTTATCTTTCCTTATAAGTTTCACATTCCTTTTCACATACTCTTCATAGATATCGGGGGCCGGAGAACTCTTCGATAACTTTGATTCTCCTACTAGAAAGATTATGATGATGTTGAAGAGGAAGAACAAGCACTTAGGCCCGGAGATGATGTTGCGCAACCGAAAAAGAGACGAAAAGGTGGCACTAATGTAGTAACTTAGTTTGAAGATCCATAGAGGACTTGAGAGGAAGAGGCCAAGCATGACAATGGATAGCAAGTATTGACTGAGTGTTGGAATCAATTGCCTCTTTCTATACCTCTTCATTGCTTGAAGCTTCTCTATTTGGATTATATCCATGACACTCACTTCTTTAAAAAATAGTAATAGGAGTATTCAAGGAACTTTGTGGGTGTATACTTGGAAGAGAAAAAAGGAAACTAGAGGGGCATAAGGGAATGAGAGAAGTGTTTCAAAGAAGTATAGGAAAGTTTGTCATTTGACAGAACAGAGAGCAATGCAAATGAGGGTTTATATAGAGAAGGAAAAATAAAAAAATAAATAAAATAAATGGGAGGTTTTAATTTGTGTGTTGGTGGGATTCATCACATGCTTTGCTTTTCTTCTCAATATTATTTGTATGTCTTTTGTAATGTGTGGGGTTGTGCTTCTTTTAGAAAAGTTATGTCTAGTGTTTGATTATTTCTACTTAAGCTCTTGGTCCCTATCTATGTATATGCTTTGCTTTGCTTTGCTTTGCCACCTGCACTGTTTGAAGGTTTACCTTGTTTTCTAGATTCTCCTGAGGCCCTTATTAATCACCATGTTTCTTTTTTCTTAATCTCCATTATTATATTATTAAGAAACTATTGGAGTTAATTAAAATATTATAGTAAATCTCTACACTCAATACAATGCAAAAGTCATGCTTAGGTAAGAAACCATTTAATACAAAAGTATTCTAAAGTTATATTAGATAATATAGGGTAATATTTTCAACTAATGATAACACTAAAATATTAGTAATATTTAGATATTAAATATATATAGACTATATTAATATACTCAAATATCAAAAGTATTTGATTGATATCGTTTCAAAAAAAAAAAAAAAAAAAAAAAAAATCAGATCATAACCCTACACATGTAATATAATATAAATCTCAACATTTGTGATAACTATAATATTTAATTAGAAACATAAAGGATTCTTGATATATTAAATTTTGATAATAAATACAAACTATATTTATATACTAAAATACGAAATATATTTGAACAACTTTTTATCGGAAATGATTAAACACTCAACAACAAAACATCAAGGTTGGAATTATTTCGTCTTTTGGAAAAGAAATTGAAAACCAAAGGAGTTCTGATTGAGACAGTAACTAGAAGCTTTTGTCATGAAGAGTTACATAATGCATTGCTTTTACATCAATGGAACATAAGTTGGCACTTGTGCAATGAATAGAGAAAATATGAAAAGGTAGCAATCAAAGAGATCAAGCTTGTGATATTTTTAATAAACACTAGTTGTGTTATATATCACAATATAGATGTATACATTTGTGAATCTCAAAGGAAAGGTCGAGAATAATGTACTGTTGAAAAGATAAAAGGAAAAAAGAACTAAATTCTCATACAAACTCCTACCAAGATATTCCTATAAGCTTAGGGACTAAGGAAACATGGGGCGGTGAAAGGGGTCCTACCCCAACTACTAACTTGTTTCTAACCATTCACCATTGGAATGGTACAATATTTCACATAACATTTTAGATTATAAATCATATGAATTTCATAAATCTATGTAATTTTGCATTAATATATGCACACTATTGGAGTGTTTTTCTTTAATTTTTTTCCTTGTTTTGCATTAATATATAGTTAATGGCATATAGTGATAGTAACAAGATACCAATAATTCATTGAACTGTATTGTTATAGGCTTTTCTGTTGAAATTGTCATTGTGTGTAATTTATTATTATTTACTTTTTTTTCAAATTTGTATTCACTAATAGAATGCTATTATTGATTTTAAAATATGATTAGTGTTGATTTTCTTCTCTTACTTGACTAAATTTGTTTGCTTAACTCTTTGTAATACATCCTATTTTCTTTTTAATATCGCCCAATGATCTCTAAGATGGTTGTTTTCTATCTTTAGCGTGTAGGTGGTTCTCGAAAAAAGATAGCGAAAAAAATTATTCCTAACGTCGAGACTAAGAGGGCACTGCATCTATATTGTAAATATGCAGTTAATTGATTTTTTAATTAAAGTACTATGTGAAACTTTCGGCTTTTTTCCTCTTCCTCTATCCATATTTCATTGTAAAACATTTAAATCAATAGAGAACCTTTTCTTCTGTGTGAATCGATAGGAGGTTCTACTCTATGGAAATGCTCTTTAATGGAACTTTAGCTTTAACCTAGTCATGACCAAATAACTATTGGTTTCGCTTGGTGGGCCGGAATGCCAAATTTATAAATTTGTCCGATAAAACCAATGACCAAGTGGTCTATTGGTAGCCGGGTCTCCATTAAAACTCTTCACAAATGGTGAGAGTTTGAATATCATGGGTGATGGCACATTTCTGGGAGTGCCATTAGTGGTTGTGTGCGGGTGGTCCCAGCACCCATGCCCTGCTTCCACTTGCTCCGCCGAGGCTTGTGCATGTTCTTGTCTTTTTTAGTGGCCAACCCGCTCATCTTGGCAAAAAAATTTGTCCAATAAACTACTTGGCTCACGTAGCCCCTTGACTAATGACATAAAAAGACAATTGTCAATATTAACACACTATTTAAATAATTTTTAAAATTTTATAGTGCATTACAATACATGGCCACACATGCATATATATATATATGTATCAAATAACACATTTATAAATTAGTCATGAAATTGAAGTGATTCTTTAAAAATTTGAAATAAAATTTGAAATAAAATAAATCAGATTAAAGACATTGAATATTTTTTCCATGATTAATAGCTAAAAGCAAACATTAGAAATCATAATAGTTTCAAACCTTGCCTTTGTGTAATTCAATCTCCTATATCAATCCTATGGTTTATTAGTTTAGATTTCATAAAAACAAAAAGTTTTTTTTATGCAAATTATATTGCAGCTTATGGAAGGCTCTTTGATAATAGGTTTCAAGTAAAGACTAACAAAGGTTGTGGAGAGTTGTGTGGTTGTTCATGTAAGTGGAGCCCTCTAGTTATATTCCTTCATATCTCTTTCAACCACTATTTAGCTGGCTTAGTTAGCTATTAAAACCACTAGTTGAGTGGAGTTTAAGCTTTAAGGTGAAAAGCCTCTTCTATTATTTCATTAAAGAGATTCCCTAGATATCTTGCATATATACTTTAACATGTGTTTGTGTTTATGGTGTGCTTGAAACTTCCTAGAAGGGAGGAGGAGAAATTAAGAATATGTGAGCAAAAGGTACTTTTTGTATACTATGGATTTTGGATACCATGGAATTATATATTTTGAGTATGGTTACTAAACAATCCCTTGTTTTAGTGAGGTATAAGGTAGTAGTTTATTAATATCTTAAAAAAGGTTTGAGCCCCTTGTTAACCTTTATTTATTTATTTAAAACTTTTATTTTTAAATGATTTAAAATCATATATATGTGAAATAAACAATATATTTATAGGTTATTTGAATATAGATGTTCTAGAGGAAGCAATAAACTTGATTTAAACTTATTTACAATGAATTAAAAAATGGGATAATAATGTTAAAAAAAAAAAAGTGGTACTAAAATTTATATAGAAAACCTTGAAAGAATAATTGACTAAGGAAAAGGCAATTTCACTGATTATTATAGCAAAGATTATAACAACTACTTTTAACATTTTTTTTTTTTTTTTTTTTTTTTGAGAAAACTACTTTTAACATTAATATGACTTTCCATGACTCTATCACTCACCCCATGTAAGCTGTACAAAGGAAAGGATGAAACTATAATCACTCATGGGAAAACCATAATCCTAATAAATCTAAAACTCTAGTTCGAATCAAACAAGCTACTTGAAAGGGACTTCAATTGGATATTTAGATTATTATGTTCTAAAAATTGAACTCAAACCAACAGCATATTTTATGTAAAAAAATGTGTTAATAACAATAATTTTGAGTATTTAAAATTGTTAATATGTTTTTTTTTTTGTAAATAAAAGAAAAGTGATTTTTGATGTTGGTGTGATATTAGAAAAGTTTGGGTTTCTAGAATAAGCCCAAAGTAAGAATTCAAGTAGACCATGATGATGTCTCAATGTAACAATACATTACATGAAAAGCATCTCCATTGGAAGCCAAAGAGCATCTATGAGAACATTACTTAGGAATGAGGATCAAGAATAATATCAACAATAATTAAGATATAAAAAATAAAGTTTGATATTAATTCTATGAATATTCATTGGATATTCTTATTCCAATTTCAAATTCAATGCATGGTAGTCACAAATGGTTTGCTAAATAGTGAATCATGGGTACAATGCACTAGAAAGAAGATCTTGTCATGTAACAACGCTTTAGAATCTTGTGACTTACAAATAAAGGGAGTGTGATATATATGAAGGAATCTTAGGAAAAGAATGAATGCCCTAGAATCAATGGGAGCTTGCTGATTTTCAACAATGGAGTGCCGTACTTTTTTAAAAATAAAAAGTTGAATAAAATTATTGAATCGATTTTACTATATTTATGTTCACACACATATATAAAAGACAAATTATCATTGGTTTAAACATGTTCGATTATTAATTGGCCATCTATAATAGACTATGATGATACTTTACATTATACTTTTTTTTAAAAAAATATTGTGGATGTTTTCGTAAATATATCCTTGCATATTAACGAAACAACATGTTTTTGGTAATAACACCCGGCGATATAGTAGTTCTTGATATAATAGTTCTCATTAACCAGTGGTTGAATGTTAAAAATAAGTGTTTGGTTCACATTTACAATATAGCGCTCTGTAAAAATCTCTTATTAAACATAAAAATAAAATAATATTTCTCATTAATTAGAGATTTAAAGTTTAAAAATATATATCCATCAAAGTGGTTAGTCTTCAATACATATTGTTATTAATTTGTGTTAACATTATTTGTCATGTACTGAGGTGGCAGCTGATGGTATAACCCGATGCTGATGGTATAACCCGATGATGATGACATGGCACATGATAACATGACGTGGAGCTTCAAAGTAGGAAGAAGATCTCAATGGAAAGATTTGATGAGTATATTTGGTGAGAGACCAAGTTTAGAGTGAAAATTAATTAAAGAACAAACTTGGATTAGTTATCTTTGGTTAGTACTTGATTGATTGGAGATCATGCTTAAAAAGTTTGACATTTCCCAGAAATGTGCCCTCAACCAAGAATCGAACTCTCACCATTCAATGAAGAGCTCTGTCGGGGACCCGGATACCAATAGACAGTTTGATCATTGGCGCCTTCAATATATTTTTGGAGAGAACTTAAAATGGATTGAAGACCAAGTATAAAAGAGTGAAAACCATGGAGAGAAGGCAAAAGATATTTATGGGAGAACTTTGCATGAGACTAAATTAGGTTCGGCTTAGATTACTTGAAGACCAAGTTTCCATTAAAGACTAATTTAGCAAAGTTGGAGATTTAAGAAAGGATTACATGGAGCTAATTGAAGGATGATTGAAGATGTGATGAAGCTATCTTTGGATGCATGGGCAAAGACCAAATTTGATGAAGATCACATGCATATATTTAAAGATGTGATGAAGCGATCTTTAGATGTTATGAAGATTAATTGAAATTGATTGAAGACCTGTTATGGTATGATAACCATGTATGGTCATCCATGAAAACTTTGGAGGGTTCATGCTAGCATAACATGGGAGTTCAACTAATTGTTGTTATCAGTGGAGATTGAGAGGTTTTGGCAGCCTACGACTCATACTCAACTACGAGGATCAGAGATGTCTTTAGGTTGAATTGTAACTAGGTTGTAATTGAGTTAGCTCAGCATGTGGGCCAAGTTGTAACTCAGTTGCAACATCATATTTGAAATGTCCTAAATTTGTATGCTGCGAAGAATCAAGATAGAAGTTGAAGGTTTCAAGAAGCGGCTTGTGTGGAAGACTATATAAATCTATGCTAAGGAATTTAGGATGTGATGAGAAAGAGGCCTAGGAGTAGGCACGGAAGCATCAGTCAGTCTTGTGAGAGAGAGCTTATTGTTTGTGGTGATTATAGTGGAGATTTTAGAGAAGTCATGATGTCAAATCAATGAGAGATTGTGATCAACAAAGGGTTGATCAAGCAATCCTTTGGAATAGAGATATTAAATCACCGTTTACCTTGTGGTGAGGTTGTACTAAACAATATGTACTTGTGTTGCCTCTTTTAAAGTAAAATTACCCTTTTAGTCCCTCAACAAGTACAGTTTCAACCCTTTTTGATCCCTTTACTATTTTAAAGTAAAATTACCCTTCAGTCCCTCAGCAAGTACAGCATTGACCCTTTTGATCCCTTAACTATTTTTTGGTAACTTCAAATCTTAGTCCTCTCTTTGACGAACATTGGCTTTGCCATTCAAGTTTGCTTATAAGGCATTTTTTTTATTTTAAAATAATATTAAAAAATAGTGAGGATAAATAAAAAAATGTTAAAAAGGAAAACATATCTGGATCCATTGTGTTAGATCTTCATCCATACCCAATATCTAATCCCAAAATCCCTACTTCTCTAATCCTCAGACATCTCCAATGCCTTTACGCGTGGTGAATCTCCCTTGGATAACAGCAAAGATAGACATTAGGGAAGATAGAGAGAGAAGGAGAGAGCAAGCTTCAAGCAAAAGACTTGCATAATATTTCATAGTAGACTCAGGGTATCGATGTTATTATGTAGATGGTAACAGTTTTCTTCATAAGTTTAAGTTAATGGAAAATTTCTATTGAATTCCAACTTTACTACTTTACAATGTAAATTTAGAGACCTAATTAATGGTTTTTACAGAATCATTGTAGTAAATTAATGTCATACTAATATTTAGAGACTAATAAGATTTACAAGATTGGTGCATAATATTTTATAAGCATTGAATTCAAGATTTTACAAATACAAGCTTGTTGCAAAATATTGATTTTCCAAATACAAGCATTATAGTCAAGGTTTTACAAATATCAACGTGTTGCAAAATGTAGTCAAGGTTTTACAAATACAAGCATGCAGCAGAACATAGTCAAGGTTTTACAAATACAAGCTTGCTACAAAACATAGTCAAGGCTTTACAAATAAAGCTTGTTATAGATTAACTGATAAATTAGCTTCCCAATAAGACATTCACAGACTCTTTTTGTCAAAATAAAATAAAGAAACAATGTATGCAAATAATACTGATTTCATTGGTAATATGAAATAATACAATCCTAGTTCATCAGTTCTTACATGCACATAACTTGTGAGCTAAATGGACATCCAATTTGCAAAAACAAAAGATCACATCCTTGCATATCATTATCTTCCACATCATAAAACCAAAAAACAGTAGATTGACATCAAAATGACATCCAACATAAACCCTAACAATAAAAAGCATTCACCAGAAAATGCTTCATACAAGCTTAAAGTCAAGGATTTCCTTCAACCACATTAGTTGTTGTATTCTACTATGTTGGGAGGTCCACCCCAAAAACTGGTGTAGAGGATTGGTGACTAGGTTTTTCATTTTGATTTTACTCTACAGCCAACCTTAATTTATTTCGAGCCTAAACATCATAATCATGAGATACCAACCAAAATAGATTAATAATGTGCTAAGTTTTGTTTAAATTAAGAGTAGATATTACTAACAATTCAATGGTAGTAACAAATGCTGAAGGATGTGCCATTTCCCTTCCAAAAATTATTTCTCTAGTGTCAGCAACCCTACACATTCAAGAATTATGTTCCATACCTTATTAACTCATAGACCATTATCATCTGGTACATAAGCACTGAAAATTAGTAACTCACACATTCAATAATGCTAAGTTCTATTTAAATTAGTACCTCACACAATCAAGAATGCTAAGTTTTGTTTAAGTGAAGCATCGAAAATTAATTCACCATTAGTATAAAGATATTACTTACTCTTTTAATTCTCATTATCCCATAAACAGGTCTCCCTCTTTTCATTTTTGATGCAACAAAGGCCTTCTCCTTACCATGCGTCTTCTCGCCATCTTCATGTGTTTTAAGTCCACTTGAGCGAGCATTACCAACTACATCTTGCACAACAGTTATGCTTTATGCTTAAGATAACTAAATTCACAGGAAATAAAGAAGTAATTCAAGTAGAAGTGCAAGAAACTTACTTAATTAAGTTTTTTTGGCCATCTCTTCCTATTGTGACCTTCCATGTGATAAATTCCACATTTGAACACTCTACCTTCTCTTGATAGTTTTATACTGATTGTTTTGGCCTTCCAAGTGCTCTCTTCTCCTTACTTTTGTTACATGTCTACTAGGCATCATTTTAGTTATAGGTGCAACATAGGGACTTCTTCACTTGTTGGCCAAAACCTTCTGCCTTTCATTGGGCTAATGTTGAAGTGGTAGGCCCTCAAGTACATGTTATTCTTAAACCATCTAGATATATAATTGAGTGCATTTGGCCCTTGGAATGCAATTGTGGCCAATGCATGTTGACATGGTATACCGTTCTTGTCCCACTTCCCACACGAGTAGCTACTAGCAGATAATCTAACCACATAGGTCTTCCTTACTAGCAATAGCACATCATCCCAATATACTTCATGTTCTATAACCCCATTCTAGTCCACCTATCATGTTGTGCTTTTACTCCTCTCTACTTCTAGTTTGGCAATTATATTGGGTCCAAAATCAACATTACACTTCCTCACATGGTCCCTTTTAACAACCATCCTGTGTATCACATAACTTCTTATTTGTTCAAGCATGGCTATAATCTGTTTGCTTAGAGCTTCGAGGATGACTCCATTGAATGTTTCATAAATGTTGTTGTTAATGACATGGCACTTGACAACATCACTAATATATGTTGCACACCATCCATTAATAGGCCATCTCTCTAATAGTTCTTCCATAGCCACAAGTCCTCCTTATACCTTTCTAATTTTTTGCAAATGTCTCTACATCTGAGATTCACTGGTGGACCTTGCAGAATTCCAAAGAAAATTTGAAGCTCTTGCCAAGAAGTCGTCTTCCCCATCTTGCATAAATATGCCTCACACATAGCCTATGTTCAATCATTGGCAAAAGAAGATTACCTGCGTGGATAAGTCCTACAAAAATAGAAAATCAAAAAAATTAGAACATACACTTAATCAAGGAAACATATTCAATGAAAAATGCTTCACGATTTTTGCATGTCACTCAATAATGACCATCCAAAGGCCATCCTCAACACCAAGATATAATATTAGTCATTCAAGAAACCATTTCCAGCTTTATGAATATTTCCTTCTCCACAATTGCCTAAGCTATAGGGAATATGTGGTTATTCCCATCCCTCCCCACTACCACCAATAATTATCCTGTCATTAATCCTTTCAAAAAGAAACCATCAAGTCCTATCAGCCTTCTACAACTAGCAAGGAAGCCCTCTCTGACACTTGTGAGGCAATATACATCTTTTGAAAGATTGGTGATGCATTTGAACTTGGCCTTCCAACTATAACAACAACATGCTGCCAAGATTTGTTGCCCTCAACTCTAATGCATAACCATTGAGTACCTTGAAATCTTCAATAAACTGCTTCTCAATTTTCTTTAAAACCAAACGCCTAGCATTTTTGTATGTCTTATCTATAATAAACACAACAAGTACCTTCAAGTGTTTAGGCTTCATGACAAGGAAACCAGCTATTAAGTCACCAAAATTTTCTACAAGTACATGTGCTGACACTCTTCTATTCCTTGTAGCCCCGAGAATACATGTATGTCCTGGCACATGGTGCTTGACCACATATAATTAACTTCTTTTCACTACACTGTGAATATAGAATCATCTAAGTACAATCTTCTGCAGAGTACTTTGCCCTCACCCTTTTTGCATCATTCTTAATGTACTTAAACTAAAATCTTTTCCTAGTGGATTATTCAACAAGAACATTCATAAAAAGTTTCAAATATGGAAACCTAAGATCTAGGAAATATTCTTGCAAAGGGACATTAGGGTCATAATTATCCTACTTAATTTTTTCCTCTGTGTTTACCCTCTTTGGTTTGTATTTTCTTCTTCCACTAAACATATTTGCTCACCTTAATCCTTGCATCCTCCCTTTCTTCATCAGCATCTAAGTGGTAATTTATAGGGACATCTAGCATCCTCTCTTCATCATTCTCACTCAAATAATTGATACCCAATAATTGTCACTATCAATCTCATCAACCATACTCACTTCTATCCCCACATCAATTCTAGAATTAGACAATAAAGCCTATGGTATGTTTTTGTCCTGCTTGACCTCTGAAAATTCCACATAAATATCTGCTAACTGGTGTTTCTTTAACTGATTAACTAAACCAATAGTGTCCTTGTCATCAGAAATCTGCGCCAATGTTTCCCCATCATCCTTAAAAAATAAATTAATAGTTTTTTTAATGTCATATCCTAACTCGTTTAGATCTCCTAACAAATCCCACAAGAAAATCTTTTCAATATCAACCATGAATTCAACTGGCAATCGATTCACATACTTGACATCTCCTTCCCTTAATAATGTCCCACCATGATGATATGTAACAATGTACACATCCCTAGGATCAAATCATTTGAATGATATTTAGACAAATAATCATAATTAGTGTAGAACCATATCAGTTGAAGGTTTACAAACAAAAAAGAGCAAAACATAAAAACAAAAACATGGTCCTTAAAAATGTGAGTTTATTTACATTAAACAAAAGAGAGAAAAAATAGACAGAGCTTTGCCCCAAAGAAATAAACAGAGCTATCTACAATTTTTAGTAAACATGCTTTTACCTCCATACCAATCAAAGAAACCAAACATAAATGCAAGTGTTCAACTCTTGAGCATGCAAGAGTCTTAATCATGTCAAAGCATAAGTAGGCACAACTCAAGTAAATAATTAAACTAGTGATATACAAAACATTGCCACCGATACCAATTATGTGGGATTCTAACTTGTGTTACTATCTAAATAGAAATACAAACCATTAAGACGGTCATAAACATGCTTCCACTTCCATAACAATCTAAGATGCCAAACAAATTCAACAAGACTTCAACTCTCATGCAATCAAGAGCCTCCAATAACTACAACTAATCATGCGAGAGCATAAGTAAGCATAGCTCAAGCAAAAGCATTAAACCATTAATCCTAAGCAATTTATTTGGATTGGAATGCAAGACTAATTAATTTATTTGGATTGTAATTTATTTGGAATTTTTTATTATAATAGTTTTATAGTGAAAAGAAGTGTAAAAATGGAGATAGGATACAATTTAGAAAATATGTGCTTTAGACTACATAACACACACTTATTCCACAAAATGATTTTTCTTAAGTAATTTATTAACAATGGGCAAATGATCCTTGTTTAATATAAATATAGTCACTTGAATATTATTACCGAGCACTCTTCATTCAAATCAGAATCTAGGCTATACTGGAATAATAAAATTCCAACACAATTTTCATGTTTTTTTAGATAAAGGTCTATAACATGATTTTTAAAGTTATTAAATATAAAATGTAACTCACCTTGATTTATGAACATGTTCAGAAACTTATAAACTATAGAAATAAAATAAATGAATGAAATTCAAAGGTTTCTATGAGGTTCTATATGAAAAATATATAATTAATTAACATAGATGATCAAGTCTATATTTGGAGTGAAAATGTATTGCTTGTGTTTCATGTTTGCACATGGTCTTCCACTAACCAACTTAGATGGTAGATTATGTCTAGGATTAGATTCACCAAAATTATATATATAATATGTGGGATCCTAAACCAATGATCATGACAATAACAAGCCTTCACAATCACTTAGAAGTTAGGTACAACTCAAGTATAAACATGACAAAACATACTACAATGCAAGTAAAAACATTAAACAAGTAGCCATGGCAAGAACATACATTACCATATACGGCATACATTTCCATCACTTGCAAGTATGTAGGAATTATAACTTGTGTTATTATCTAAAAAAAATTACAAACCACTAAGACAAGATTGGTAAACATGATTTCACTTCCATAACAATCTAAAAAGCCAAAGACACAACAAAGGGTTTGACCATTCCATATGCTCAAAAACATGCAAAACCACAACAACAACCATCACAGGGGTCATGTTACAAAAGAAAATCCCAAATAACCTAAACACTATCATACCCAATCTTGTGTTACCTATGATGAGACGGACTCAATTGTTTTGAATCTTCTCAAGGATGGCTGGTGAAGGTTGTAGATGGATTCTCCAACGTCTATCTTGCTAGCATCCATGGGAGCTTAGCAGGTGTAGAGGCGTCAAGTAAGTCCATGGACTAGGTTAGGAATTTGCAAGCAAAACTGTATTACGATTAGGGATTTTATGATTTGGTATTATGATTAGGGATGTTGCAATTAGGTATGGGGCATGGATGCAGGTCCAACACAATGGATCCAGATCTGTTTTCCTTTTTACCATTTCTTTATTCATACTCATAATTTTTTAATATTATTTTAAAATAAAAATGCCATGTAAGAAAATTTGAATGGAAAAACCACCATCCATTAGAGAGAGGACTAATATTTTCAAATTACAAAATGTAAAGGGACTTGAAGAAACTGAAAAATTTTTTTGGAACCAAAAGGGATGAAACTGTACTTGTTGAGGGACTAAAAGGATAATTTTACCTCTTTTTTAATGGATTTGATTCTCTGAGTTTGGCCCCAAAAAAATAGACACATGGTATGATGAGTGTACAATGTTCATATACATATCAATTTGTACACTCAATTGGCATATTAGAACCATAATGTGAAATTTGATGCTAAATATTGTGTGTTTTGTATTAACAAGCTTAGGGCAATGCTTAAAGATGAGGGAGAGCCTAAGAGAGCATTTTTAGACCTAAAACGATGAAGTTGGAGTTCTCTCGGCAACATTAGAACAAGGATAAGGCAGACTAGGTGGCTTACTGCAACTTATGCTCATTCTTACGGCCATAAGTCTAGTCCAGAAGATTTTGTGGGTATGCTTATGCTTGTAAGGAAGATTTAGAGCCAATTTAAAGGAACTTATGGGTAAGGCTTACACCCGTAAGGATGCCCGTAAGGGCATTCACAAGAAGCAGAACAATGAAACTTAAGATCCAGTGCTTACGCCCGTAAGCTAGACCATAACAAAATCAAAAGACCTTAGGGATGGGGCTTACAACAATAAGTGTTCCCGTAAGGCTTGCAACAATATTCTCCACTCTCTTACGGGCCAGTCCTTACACCCGTAAGCAGCACGTAAGCAGTCAAATATAAATAGAACTAATGAGGATTTTTAGGCCATTACCTATTCTATCTTTCTGATTTTTTGGGGCAACTCTTGGATGCAAGAAGGAAGAAAAATGATGAATCTCCAACACTCTAAGAGTGATTTGGAGAGGGATTTAATCCTAAATTCAAGGGGATTGAAAATCATAGCCATCAAGCTCATCTTGATGGGGTACGTGAAAGCTTCTTCGGTGACTCTTCACCCTAGCAATTGAAAAGGGGGTTTTCATGGATCTCATGTCTTCCTCTATTATTTGTATCTTGAATGCATTCCCTCCATTAATAGATGGCTAATTTGTAGATGTTTGGGCATAGTTAAACTTTAGGATTTATTTCTTTGACTTTGGTTGTTGGATCTTTGATGCTTTAGTCAATTTCTTATTTGCAATCATATCTATTTGAATCTAATTGTGCATTTGAATGCTTGGTTGTTAATGAGTTGAAAACCCTACCTATCATGTTTGATGTGCTACGTGATGAGTAAAAATACCCATCTAGCATATACATGCCGTGATTAGAAGGAATTGTGGGTAAGTCTGGGTATAGGGTACTTTGGAGACTCCATCTCCCTCAATTCTCTCTAGTAAATTGTTGGCAATCTCCATGCTTTTTGCAATCATGTGGAGTGGATTTTATGAAAAATCACACTTTTGGTCTGTATTCAAATTAGGGGCAATCTCTCTCTCCTTGGAAGAGATTATCTACTTAAGAGATTGTCATTAGCTCATAGTGAGGTTTCATAGAGTGTTAATGCAATTGTGTGGATGTCTGTATCAGCTCTGCACCTATTTAGTTACTCTTTACCTGAGAAAATGGAGTTTAGTATAATTCTGAAAACCTCTCAAGTCAAATAGGATTGCATGCTTGGATAACCATTGTCCTGTACTCAATAACCCTAAAGGGATGCTATGCCTAGACATCACTTTCTTCCTTGATTCCCCTCCTATTGTTTCCCATATTTTCTTGTTTTCTTTTGCTCTCATTCACGCACAAACACTTCACTATTCAGGCTATTTTTCAAATCTAGAGTTATTACTAATACTCACTTTTTTCCCTGTGGATCGACATTCTGTAATTACACACACTTTATTATGCGATCGGCACATACACTTGCGTCCCTATCATGGTACTAAACTATGTTACTAAACCTCTTATATCCTTTTTTTTCTTATTGGTTATAATCTGTCTACATTGATCACCAAATTTACTAGCCCACAACTTCATGATGGAACTAACATATCTACATAAATATTTTTTAAAAAAAGTGTTTTTGTTATAAAACATTAATTAAAGTGAATTCCTATTAATGTATACCTCTTCATCTCCCCAAACTTTTTCATCTTATAAACTCCTAAAACTCCTATGACTTTTCATCTTCTCACTTCTCTTCATCTTCCCATAATTATGAAGAAGTTTAATAGATGTGACTTTTCATATTCCTCTCAGCCTATAAATAGAGGCTTTGTAATCTTGCATATGACATAGATATGATATGCATATGATCAATAAAGAAATGAATAAGAAGTTGGCTATTTCTCTTCTCTCCATTTGGATATTGTTTTGTTTGCTTTCCTTTGTTTGTTTTCTTAATTTTATAACATATTATCAGCTCGAAAGCTCTTTGTTTCAAGATTTGAGGTAATTTTTTTTTTATCTTGGTTATCATAGATCTTATAATAACAAGTAATAGACTATGCATGCTTTTTATTTTTAATACTTGCTTTCATAGTAATTCAATTTTCATAACATTTGATATTATTTGACTTATCTTATATTCATGAGAAATTTGAATTTATGGCTCTTGACATTACGGGGAAGAAGTATTTATCATGAGTGTTAGATGTTGAAATTCATTTGGATGCAAATGGTCCTGAAGACACAATCAAAGAAGGGAATAAAGCATCCAACCAAGATAAGGCCAAAGCCATGATCTTTCTTCGCCACCACCTCCCTAAAGGATTGAAAACTAAATGGCTTACCGTAAAAGGCCCACTTATTCTCTTGAATAATCTAAAAGAAAGATATAACCTCCAGAAAACTGTAATTCTTGAAAAAGCTCATTGTAAATGGATGGATTTACGATTACAAGATTCTAGAATTCTACAATATTTAGAATCAGTTCTCAATTGAAATTATGTGGAGAAAAAATTACTGATGAAGATATGTTAGAAAAAATATTCTCCTCTTTTCATGCATCCAATATGCTCCTATAGCAGCAATATCGTGAAAATGGTTTCAAGAAATACTTTGAATTGATTTCTTGACTTTTCGTAGTTTAACAAAATAATGAGCTACTATTGAAGAATCATGAGTCTCATCCTACCTGTTCCACTCCATTCCTTGAAGTGAATGTAATAACACATAGTAATTACAATTATGGATAAAATCATGGCCATAATCATGGTTGTGGTTATGGACGTGGAAATAATTGAGTTTATTATCGGTAGTGGTCATTTGCATATTGCTGACTTCTTAATTGATTTTGAAGAGAAAATTGATCATTTAATTGAATGAGCATGCATTTGGTTAACAACAACATCAATGATGAAGATGTGTCTTACTGATAGTGGAACAACTCACACCTTCCTTAAAGATAAAAAAAAATATTTCTTTTATTTAGTGATGCAAGAAGCCAATATCAGTACTATATTAGGTAGTACAAAGTTAATTGAAGGCTTTAGAAGAGCTAATTTGTATTACCTAGAGGAACAAAATTTTATATCAATAATGCATTATATTCTACCATGTCTCAAAGAAACTTGCTATGTTTCAAAGATATCAACCGAAATGGATATCATATTAAGACAACAAATGAGGAAAGTATTGAATATCTTTATATTACAAGTTTGATCTCATGTGAAAAATGCGTATTGAAAAAATTGCCTGCATTTTCCTCATCTTTGTACTACACATATATTAGTTTAACTAAAACATATGCTATCATAAATCACAAGCTTACAAATATGTTTATTATTTCACATGACCGGTTAGGTCATAGTTAGTTAAAGAACCAAAAGATTCTTCAATCTAAAGATTTTACATGTGTTGCTTATTCTCAAGGAAAGTTAATTACTCGGCCATCACCAATAAAAATAGGAAATGAGTCTCTTGTAATTCTAGAACATATACAAGGTGATATTTGTGGGAAAATATACCCACCATGTGGACCATTTAGATATTTTATGGTTTTAATTAATGTATTAGATAAATGGTCACATGCATGTTTATTATCAATACGCAACCAAGCATTTGCTAAATTTCTTGCTTAATTAATTCACTTACGAGTACAATTTCCTGATTATCCAATTAAGAAAATACGCCTTAATAATGCTAGTGAATTTATTTCTCAAACTTTTAATGACTATGGTATGTCCATTGGAATTGATGTTGAACATCCTAAAGCACATGTTCATACACAGAATAGTCTTGCAGAATCACTCATCAAGCGTTTGCAAGTAATTGCAAGGCCATTGCTTATGAGAAAAAAAAAACTTCCAATTTCTTGAAGGGGGCATGCTATTTTGCAAGAAACAACTTTAATTTTCATCAGACCAACAATTTATCATAAGTACTCTACCTTTACAATTGGTTTTTGGTGAGGAACCTAATATTTCCCATCTAAGAATTTTTGGATGTGCGGTTTATGTCCCAATTGCTCCACCACAATGCACTAAGATGGGTCCTCAAAAGAGGTTAGGAATTTATGTTAGGTACACTACAAAAAAATTCCATATAATGACGCTTCTTATAGTAACAGATAAATTCCATAGTTATAGACTGATTTTACCGATAATATTTTAAAACTATCACAATATATAAGATATTTACTGATGGATTTTGTTCTATTGGTAAAGATAGAATTTTATCTATAGTGACAGTCAAATCTGTAGCTATAAACTATCTATACCAACAGAACATTCAATTTATCAGAATAAATATGACATTTACTTATAGATATTGTTCCATTGGTATAACTACTACTCTATACTTATAATTATCTATAGCAATGGTCAAATGTAGTAGTTATAGATTATTTATACCAATGTATCTTTTAAAAGTGTTAGAATAGGTCAATCATTCAGTTGGTAGAACTATATGCTTTGAATTTTATCTAATTTTTATATTTATGTTTAGTAGAGCATGACTTAATTATAATAATATTATCATAACTGAATTTGAGATTTATATTAAGAATAATAATTAAATTAAAAAAATTAAACATTATAAAACAAATATAAAAAATAATGTCATGATAATTTACTTTATAAACTATAAGCACATCCCTAAAAATAACAAGCTAATGAATATTGATAGGATATATAAATTAATCAATTATTTTACAAATTTATGAAAATTACTTAACTTATTATTTTATATAAATTAATTTGTAACATATACTTTTTTTATTTGATTAAGATAAATAATTATTGAAATAAATATTTAAAAGATTAATCTTCTTTACTGCAACCACTAAGAAAAATATTTTACTTTTTTAAATAAATATTGGTTTTAATTATTTATAAAATTACTTTTAACATTGGATTATAATAAATTTTATATATGTATTTTTAAAAAAAATGCATGTTATTAAAAGATAATGTTTATTATATAAATTCATGAAATTATAAGTATTTCATATAAAAATAGAAAATTAATTTTTATATTAAATTAAATTGGTTTATTGTTAGTTTTCTAATATTTAAATTTAAATAATAAATAATTGTTTTACTTGCTCTTCTATAATAACAAATAATTTAATTATATAAATTAATGAAATTATAAGTATTTCATATAAAAATAAAAAATTAATTTTTATGTTAAATTAAATTGGTTTATTGTTAATTTTATAATATTTAAATTTAAATAATTAATAATTAATGAATAAGAGATATTTATAAAACTTGAAACTTTATAAAATATAAATATTAAATATTATTTTCATATATTTTAATAATATATCAAAAAACAAAAACAAAAGATATTATAACATAAACAAACCCTCTTCGCCCCCTTCATCCGCCATTTCACCGCCATTACTTGCTGCCTCTTCACGGTCGTTGTTCACCTTCTCTTCACCGTCATTGATTGTTGTCGTGGTGGGATTGCTTGCTTTCGTCGCCTCTTCACCCACTGATTGTTAAAGGTAACCCTAACTCAACCTTTTCATATTTTTTTTTCCGATTTGTTTTGTTGTTGATTTTTAAGTTGCGAGGTGTTTATTGTTGGATTTCTTAGTTGTGGGGTTTGATTTCTATCTTTGTTTCAATTCTTCAATTAAATTTGAATTTGGATTTGTATTTGTTGTTTATTTGGATTTTTTTTTTTTATTTGGTGATGAATGGATCGACTGATTTTTGTTGTTTTTTAACTGATTTGTAGATTAATCAACTTTGTGGTTTTTTTATGTGAAATTTAAGGTTTATTTTGATTCAACATTGTCTTGGTTTTAGGGTTTTGATGTTTCTAATTCTAGGTTTTGTGTTGTAGTTACTGTTTGCAATTTGTCTCTTTCTTAATGGTGGTCTGCTAATGCAAAATTTAAGGGATAGTTGATTTAACATTATTTAGTGTTATGGTTTTCATGTTCCATAATATAATAGAAAATGATTTGAGATTATCTATTTCACTGTTTCTATTGACATGTGAACCTTGTCTTCTTTTAATCTATCTATTGTTCCAATAAATTTAATGTCATTTTTCTTTCATGTCTTTTTCAATTCTCTTTTCATTAATATCTATGATGTTCTTACCTGTTCTAGTGCAATACTGTGGGTTTTGGGTTGATAATCATTAACCACTACAATGCTGCTATATTCATTAGGCAGCATCCTTAGTTTTGTAAAATTTTATTACAGTTACCAATCTTACTTTGAATATTTAATGCATCATTTAGTTAGGTATCAACTATTCAGTATGCCCTAATGATTAATTAACTGCCCAACTATTTGATGACTATTTATTTATTTTTTGTAAATCACCAACAATGAAATCTCATAATGCATTGGATGGTGATTGATGTGAAGTCTATTTGGTAGTTTGTAATAGTAGCGTTATTCTACCCTGATAACCTTTCATTGTTTGCTTTCGATTTTTCTATCCCCTTGTTTCCCATCCAATTTGGTTTTTTTCTTTACTGTGACAGAGGTACAGTGGGAAGAAAACAGCTGCAAGTAGCAGTGCATCCATGGATTGATGAGAAGAGGATGGATTCTTAAAAAAAAAAAAGTGGAAAAAAGAAAAGAGGTCTAATTGAATGAACATGCTAGAATTTCTTTGACATTTAAACAATTGGTACTCTTTTTGACAGGCTTTTTTTTGGCTAGTCCTTATTGAAGAGTGAGCATTCTCAATTAAACAACATATGCTCACTCAATATAGTTTTTTGTTATGATATTCGGTTTTGGTTCATTGTCAAGAATTCAAATTTTAGATTGGACCTTTGTTTTTCTACTTCATTTAGTTGCACTCACTGAGGTTAAAATAGGAAGGCATATGACTGCATTCTTCTTGTTATGCAGCTAAGCGCTGGTTAGATTAGTACTCCTCCATTAATTTACTGTCTATCTGCATGACTGCATTTCAAATTATTGATTTAATCATTTGAAGTTTCTCTACTTGTTTTTCTAAAGATTTTGAATACTGTTTGTGATAGTTGATTGCAGTTAGTATAACTGAAAATTTTCATGGCTTTAATCCAAACTGAAATTTTAAGATGGCATGTGTGTATGAAGAGAAAACTTAGGCATATATTTTGTGACAAATTCTTGTGGAACTTGTGGGAATTTTAGCATTTGTGTATGTAGAGATACTAGAAATATTTTATTCAAGACACTCAACTTGATCACAATAGCTCTAGTATTATATTAAGATGCCATGAAACCGAATGAATCAAGTTACCATTTACATGAAAAGAGACAATGAATTTGTGATGAATACATCATGTTAACCTAAATATATAACTAACCATAAAGAAAGTAATTCTAGTTCACAATGTTTATTTTTTCACTTCACAAGTTTGATTTCCCTAAGGTAGCTTTTGTCCATGATCAAGTCGTGTGAATGGTTGCTTTTCCAAAAAGCAACTGTTCACACAACTTATCTTAGAATTGATTTTTGCATCTTTTCTTTTTTGTGGTCACACTAGCAGTAGCCTTGTCATCTTCTTCAATAGTCAAAGTCCAAGTTTATCTGGAAGGCGTTGAAGTTTGATTCATGAAACAGTAGATTAACTTACTGACAGTAACAAGATAATAATACAGTGTTTGATACTCATGAATTCACAGATCACTATATATGGCCACTCTTTGTAATGGGCATTTGACGGGTTGATCACGGTTTACTGGCTTGGTTGGGCACTCAACTAGCTTGAACTTTATTGCTGCTTCAATTCCATGTGCAACATCAACTAGTGTAGAGCTTCCTACTTTGACATTTGATGGTAACGTCTCTGTCATATCCTACAACATGAACATTCACTCATTTTATTAGTGACAAGATGAAATTAATTTTCTTACAAGCCATAAAAAAGACAAAAGCAAGCGAATGAACACATTTGGATGGATGGGCATAGTGAACGAAATTAATTAGAGAAATTCACAAGTTGAGTTGAAGGAAAAGGATGGCTTTAGATTGGATTCATCAGTTAAAAAAAAATAGAAAATATAGCTGCAATCAGACAAGATAAAAGTAAAACCAATTTAAAGATTTCAAAGAAAGCAAAAAGAAAAAAAAATAATAAATAAAGCTTATAAATCTCATGAAAAGATGGACCAAAATCATAGATTGTGATATACTAACTTTGATAAAATCTTGTATTGCTATTTTTATAAAATGACATCTAATTAAGTTTTGGAGTTGCAAACGAGATCAAAATGCATGCTCATTAGTCAATTCAATGGCTTTGTCATCTATAATAAATCATGTAGATGCAAACAAAACCAGTCTAAATTTGATGCCTTTATGACCAGAAACTAGCTCATATTAAATAGTGGCTTTAAGTGGTGGTGTGTATATAAATGGGAGTATAAGATGCAATAATGAAGTACCTAATTAACACAAATATCATTCTTATCTACTAGCAATAATATATATTAATCTTCAAAGGATAATTCCTTTCAGTCTATTAGTGCAATATTACATGAGAAAATGTAGCCTACAAACTAAGAAGATGACAATTTACATGCAATAAAGCCAATGGAAATTTAACAAAGAGTCACAACCTATGGCCAAAGTAGGCATTAGGTTCTGTAACATATACAAAGTGTATATAAGGCAATAAAAATGGTAGGGGGAATATTAATTAAAAATTATTCTTTCAATATACTTTGTGAGAGACTAACCCAACAAAACATAATGTATAAAAAATTGAGTTTGAAAACTATGGTTATTAATGGAAGTAATTAATTACTCCCATACTTCCACCATGAGGAAGAATTGATTAATGTAATGGGAAGCCTGATTAACATTTTCTAAACAAAGGAATCATGTAGACTGTCATCTAAGTTTTTTTAACATTATTATTAAACTATTTAACAATAAATGTTTCCTATTATAACATTACTTTTATAATAGTTTTCTCTAATTAGAATTGGCATCTAGAAATAAAATATATGCAAACACTAATGCTTATAAAATGCCAATGATATTATATACAGATATTGTTGGCATGTAAATCATGCCAACCAAATCATTCTTTATTTTAATTTTTTTTAATTCTCACAAGTAATTCAAATCTTTTGTTTTTATTTCAATGTTAATTCTTCAACTTATGGATAAAACGTAGATAAACCTTACATCAAGAGCAAGTGAAGAGTATATAAATGGGGTCACCAATTTCTTGGATTTTTCCTTTGCCAAATTATCCAAAGATGGTAAAATTTGGTGTCCTTGTGTTAAATGTGTGAAGACATATAGGGTGTCCGGAAGAGAAGCATTTGATCACATTATTTGTGATGCCTTTCACAAAGGATATTTTCAATGGATTTTTCCATGGGGAAACCACAGAAGTAGCTACTTCTACTGTTATAAGTAATGAAGAAGAAATAGTGTTTGGCAATGATATTCATGAGTTATTGCATGATATGATGGTCGAAGAAAGCTACAAATGTTGATGTCCATAATATGCAATCAGAAGAAAGTCACTGGGACCAACATTATACTCACATAATTTATAGTGACAATTTTTATAGCTTGCTTAAAGATGCTGAGGTGGAATTATATCCGGGTTGCAAGAATTTCACAAAATTCTCTTTTGCCATCTATTTGTTCCATATTAAATGTTTTAATGGGTGGACAAACAAATCCTTCAATGCATTACTAGAGTAGTTGAACTTGTTCTACCACAAGGTAATACATTGCCAAGGTCGTATCAAGAAATGAAAAAGATGATTTCTTCATTAAGTTTGGGTTATGAAAAAATTCATGCTTGTTCCAATGATTGCATACTATTTTGGAAGAAGAATGCAAATGAAGATAAATGCACAAAATGTGGAGCTTCAAGATAGAAGGAGAGCTTGAATGATGGAAAAAGTGATGCTGAAGATGCTTTCACAAAAAGAAAAAGAAAGCTGCCAAAATATTACGATGGTTTCCTCTTATTCCAAGATTGAAAAGGTTATTTATGTCTTCAAAAAGTGCTTCTCTAATGACTTGGCTTGAACATGAACATACCAAAGATGGATGGCAAAGACATCCCACAGATTCTCTAGCGTGGAAGAATTAGATTCTCGATATCCTTAATTATCCTCTGATCCTTTTAATGTTCGGTTGGGATTAGCTTCTATTGGTTTCAATGCATTCAAAACTATAACTATTGTTCACAGTGCTTGGTATGTTATCTTGATACCTTATAATTTACCATTATGGATGTGTATGAAGCAATCAAACTTTATTCTTTTCCTTGCTTATTCCTGGTCCAAAATGAACTAGAAACAATCTAGGTGTAAACTTGCATCCATTGATTGAAGAATTGCAAGTGCTCTGGGAAGTTGGCATGTAGACTTTTGATGTGGCCACAAATCAAACTTTTTTGTTACGGGTAGTAATTATTTGGGACAATCAATGACTTTCCTGCATACACCAATTTGTCTGGATGGAGTACTAAAGGAGAGTATGCATGTCTTTATTGTGGATATGATACCAATTCTAAGTGGTTTAAGCATAGTAGAAAGCATTGTTACATGGGCCATCGTAGATGGTTGAAACCTAACCTTAGGTTTCGTAATTATAAACATTTTTTTATGGGACACAAAAATTTAGAAATACTCCATCACCATCATCTTGTATTGAAGTGTTGAGACACGTGGAAGATATGAATGGTAGCAAAGATGGACCTTGGAAAAAGAAGAGCATTTTTTTCACATTGCCTTATTGGAAACATCTTCTATTGCATCATAATCTTGATGTCATGCACACAGAAAAAAAAAATGTATGTGATAACATCTTTGGCACATTAATTGGACAAGATGGGAAATTAAAGGACAATTATAAGTCCAGACTTGATCTTGTTGAAATGGGTATCAGGAGTGCTCTTCATCCAAAAACTCGTCCTGACACTAATATTCAATATTTACCGCAAGCTTCCAATCAGATGAGTTTGGAAGAAAAAAAATACTTTTTTGAAGATTCTCAATAATCTTCAAGGAAATAAGAACTCCAAATGAATATTCTTCCAATATCTCACATTGTGTACAACTTAAACAACGAAAGCTCATAGGATTGAAAAGTTATGATTGCCATTTATTAATGCAAGAATTTCTTCCCATAGAAATACGATGTTCTTTACCTGAAAAGTTGTGCTCAATTCTAATTGACTTTTCCAATTTTTTTAAAGACCTTTGTTCTAAGGTTCTTCAAGAAAGTGACTCGATTTGCTTGAGTATCGAGCTACTTCAACTTTATGTGAAACGGAGAAATTTTTTCCACCGTCTTTTTTTACCATAATGGTACATTTGGTAATTCATTTAGCAAATGAAGCAAGACTTGCTGGTCCAGTCATATCTCGGTGGATGTATTATGTTGAGAGGTATATGTTGCATTCTAAATATTATTTTAAATACCTAAATTTCAATTTTATATTTAATACATATATTTATATTTGAATAGGTTTCTTCATACGCTTAACACGTATGTGCCCAATAGAGCTATTCCAGAGGGTTCAATTGCAGAAGACTATTTAGCTAATGAGTGTTTAACTTTTGCTTCACGATATTTAGTGGGGACTGAAACTAGCTTCAATTAATCAACTAGAAATGAAGAAGATCGAAATCTTGACATTGATGAATAAGTATCCATTTTTGCAAATGTTGGAAGAGGGTCTCACAAATCACACTTGACAACCAAACTTTGGTACAAGCACATCATTATGTGTTGTTCAATTCTAATGTAGTTGCTCCATTTTTACAGTTAGATTAGTTCATCGTATAAATTTTTATGCGTGCTGAATTATATTAGTTGAAATTATTTTGTTTAGTATATTTAATATTGTATTTAGGAAGCATGAGCAATTTATTAAGAGGCGTAATCGCTCCCCACATCTTTCGCCTTATGAGATACAAAAGTTGCAAAGTGAAACATTTCATGACTGGTTTCATGATCATGCAGTGTAACTTCACGTTTGGATTACATATAATATTTTTAATTTATAGCATTATTTTAATTAATTATGTATTATATTACATAGGTTGCACAATTGGAGCAACTAGGAAATGTAAACATCACCGATGAACTTAGACAACTTGCCCTCGATCAAATGGATACAGCAAGGAGATACACTAGATGCATTGTTAATGGTTTTAGATTTCATACCAAAGCTCGTGAAAGATGGTTGAGAACTCAAAATAGTGAGGTTGTTGTAATAGCTAAGATGATGATTTATGAAAGTTGAAAGGATGCACGACCTATTAAAGGAGAAATTAATTATTATGGGGCTTTAACTGACATCATTCAACTAAACTACAATGGTAGATTCAAGGTCATTTTATTTAAATGCGATTAGATTGATCCAAATAGAGGTTTGAAGAAAGATAAATTTGGTTTTACTATTGTGAATTTTTCACATCTTGCTCATAGTGGAACTAATTTGATTGATGATCTTTTTGTTTTTGCATCACAAGCTAAGAAGGTATTCTATGTTCAAGATGAAAAGAATAAAGATTGGCTTATTGTCAAGCATGCAAAACTTAGGGACATATATGATATGGGCGGTGGATCATCCTTTGATAGGGGTTAAGGGAGTGCAAAAATACAAGTTGATGACTGACATGACATTACAAAATAGGTTCGGAATGAAGTTGATGGAGTGGAGGTCACACATGAGATGGAAAAGTAGCATGAAGAAGAACAAGCTCTTTATGAACATAATGAGGACCTTTGTTAGATCTATTTTATGATGTAATTTCATGTAATAGATGTTGATTGTAGAACCAAGTTTGTTCATTTTATTTTGTTGATGTGACTATGTGGGTATGAAGTTCAATTTGTGTGTTTGAATTTTATTATATTTTGAGTATATTGGTTAATACATGTACTTTAAGAGCATATAAAGGTAAATTATTTATTTTCCTTTAACTAAGATTTATTTGAGGTATTTTTATTAGGAAATAAATTATCATGTTAATTTTTTTTATTTTGAATAAATGGGAAAGCGTAAACTGTTGAATATCACTAAGACAAATCGTACTTTGACTTCTCAACAACAATCCGAATCAGGCACATTATTTGAACAACAATCTGTGTTTTTAGGAACTGAGCTTTCACCAAATGAACCTCGACAACAATCTGAACAACCATCAACTTCTTGTATAAATCCTAATGCTTTAGTTAATGTATTTTCATTTACTTATATTTAACTATGACTTAAATTTTTTCGTGTTATTCTTTTATGTAGGTAATGCTAAGCTAAAAAAAGTTTGAGGTCCTACATATATGGTTGATATTTGGGATCTAAATAATGAAGAACGAGTTGTTGTCAAGTTAAACGATTGTCGTATACCAGTTGGAGAAGAAGCTACTAAATTAACTTGATTTATCGGTAGTATGATGCGAATAACTTGGCATGAGTTCCTAGATTCTACAAAGGAAGAAATATGGGAAGTAATCAAGGTCTTATTATGTTCAAGTTTTTTTTTTTTTTAATTTCCTTCAATATATTAACATTCAACTAATACTTTTTTCTTTTTTTTTTTCTTAAATTTTAGACCAAATTCACAATTGAGTTGTTTCATTTACATGAGAATGATGAGTCTTTAAATGAAAATACAACTCAAATGGTTAAGACTTGGATAATGTGTGATATGAGTGATCAATGGAGGCAATGGAAGAATTTTTTGAAGTCCAAATATTATGATGAACATAAGACAATGGAGGAAATGGCTGAAAAGATTGATGATCCTCTAGTAGACAAGCAATATTTTTTTTGTAATTACTACTTATTGGTTGACTAACAAAGCAAAGGTATACCTATATATTTCACATTATATACCATTTATATTGTTTTGATAATCAAAACATGATGATATATTATGTTATATTTTATATATTCAAAAATTTTATAAGAACAGAGTGAGACAAATAGAACAAATTGTTCAAAATCTGATGAACCCCATTATGCAGCAAGATCATTCCCTACTATTATTCAAATTGTGGTATAGATTTACAATTTTTTATTAAATTTTGACTAATGTTATGGATTTTGGGAAATTGAGTTTGTTATATCTACTTAAATAAAGTAATTTTGTAGATTGAAGAATCTAACGGAATTCCACCATCACTTGCTGAAATGTATATACGGACTCGTACTCGTAAAGATGGTAGTGTTGTGAATGAAAAAGATAGCTTCTGTTGTCGTATTTATTTAACTTCATACTATTTTTATTAATGGTTGTTTTTTCTAATAACTTGACACTTACACTAAATTCAATGGTTTGTAGAATTATGGATAGCAAGGAAATAGAGGTTCTAGTATTTTTTTTATTTTATGCTTTTGATTTAAATTGTAGGAACTTATGAAGAAAGGATTAAATGAAAGTAATTCACAAGATCCTAAAAGGTGTTCATGGGAAAATGATGTGTATTCACAAGTTAAAGGAGCAGATCGAGAAAAGAGGGAGTATTCATTGTAGGGAACAATTTATACTTTATCAAGCAAGTCTGGTCCTTCATGTTCTCAAATCATATATCATAATGAAGTACAAGGTTTGAAGGCTGAGGTTCAAGAATTTAAGGAAGCTTTAACTACTGTGATCTCATTATTTCAAAAACAATTTTCTAATGAGAACATGGAGGTCCTAAACACTGATACTCGCATAGTCAATGGAGAGGTATGTGATACTATGTATATTTAGTTTTATATATAAATTAGAGTAGCAAATCTGGTGTTAATCTATAGCCACACAATGATCTATATTGAAGAAAAAAAGAGTGGTGGGGTTAAATACATTTATTTTTCCTTATTGGCACATATAAGTTTTTTTTCATCTTTTGTTTTGATTGTTGTATATTTAATTATTTTATTTTGTTTTGTTGTAGGATTTTGATTGTATTGTTGGTAATTTTTTAGTGGACTTTGATATTTATCATTGTTTTTAAATACATTTATTTTTCCTTATTGTCATATATAAGTTTTGTTCATCTTTGTTTTAATGGTTGCATATTTAATTATTTTATTTTGGTTTGTTGTAGGATTTTGATGGTATTGTTGGTAATTTTTTAATAGTCTTTGATATTTATCATTGTTTGTAATCTTTACAAGTTTATTACTAGCTTGCAAGTCCTTTTAGCTATTGTTGTGTAAACAATTTTCACTTCTATTTTACATAATTTGTAGGCACCTGATGCTTCTAGTGCTCAACCAACGCCGCGTGGAAATAATCATTCTCCTGAATCAAGTCATCAAACAAATCCAAATGCATCGAGTAAGCTCTTATTGTCTCCAAATGAAAAGAAGGCATGGCATGTTGTATATTATTTTACTTATATTTTTTTCTATATTATTTAGTTTATTATTTTAAGTTTTGATATTAGTGTTTTATTGTTGCATACATCTTATTAATTGTATTTTTTAAATGATTCTTGTAGGTAATGCCTTTTAGAAGATGACATCGGTTCTACTTGGGAAAATTATTGTCGCTTTATTTGGTTGTTAGACATTAAATAAAAGTAGTTTATCTTTGAGTTTGATTTGTAATTGAGGCAAGAACTCTTGGTTGTCAAGATTGAATGGTAGTTTATTTTTTGACATGTACTTTATAAATATATGTTTGTGGTGATGTAATAGTTTTTCTTTTTTATTTTTAGTGGAATATTTTTTGTGTTTTTTAATGGCATTGATTTTTTTAATTTATTGTAAATTAATTAAATTGTGTATGAGTTATTAAACTATTCAGAATATGTTTCCAAGGGTAATAATAATAGTTTTATTGACAGATTAATGATTAATATAAAAAATTTTATCGATGGTATAGTCATTGCTATAGCTAAACATGTCTTTTGAATATACATCTATAGCAACAGATGTTGTAATCATTAATAGATTAAATGGATTTATTCCAACAAATGTTGTAACCGTTGGTATAGGTCTATGCTTATGAGATTTTTATTGATGGTATAAAATGTTGGAATATACATTTTATCATTGGTATAAGATAAATAAATCTGAGATACTTTACCAATGGTGAGACCAATAGTTACAGTTATATTCTGTTGGTAACTCCCACGAACCTTTTCCAATAGAAGTTATAACCGTTGATATAGATGTATGTGCACAAGACTTCTACTAATGGTAAAAAAATTGTTAGAATAAGTGTTTTATTGTTGGCATAAGGTAAGCAATATGACGGTGCTATCTCAATAGTATGACCAATAGTTATAATCATATTCCGTCGGTAAAAATAATAAATCTATTCCAACAAATGTTATATCTGTTGCTATAGGTCTATACCTACAAGGCTTTTACTGACGGTAAAATAAGTGTTGGAATAGGTATTTTTACCATTGGTATAGGGTTTTGCGACTTTTACCAACGGACTTTTGACTTTTACCAACGTATTTTACACTGTCACTATATGGCAAGTTATTTGTAGTGCTCCATCTATAATAAACAGGAGACTTATTCAAAGCTCAATTTGCTGATTGTCATTTTGATGATCGGTTTTTTCTCAACATTAGGGGAAGAAAATAAACAACTGGTAAAAGATATTAGTTGGAATGAATTATCATTATCTTATCTTGATCCTCGTACTAAAAAATATGAACTAGAAGTTCTAAAGATAATTCATTTAAAAGTTTAGATGAACAATTGTCAGACTAACTGCCAGATGTATTTACTAACCCAAAGAAAGTGACTAAGGTAGTGTTTGGTTGGATGTAATTCTAAATACAGTGGATTTCTAGTTACAATGTAACTGAAAATACTTAGTTTTTAAAATATATTGCAGTCAAATCTTGTGTTTGGTTGGATGTAACTAGAATTACTGTATTAAAAGATTTTATGTTTGTTTGAAGGATTTGTAAATCTAGAATTGAAAAACATGTGTATAAATGAATGTATATGTCTGTATATATATATATATATGTGTGTGTGTGTGTGTGTGTGTGTATGTATCTGTCCATATATATATGTGTGTGTGTGTGTGTGTGTAAACATACTATGTATAAGTATATCTAGAATTGTATATACATACATGTAGGTATGTATATATGTATAAATGCATATTTATGTTTATATAAATATATATGTATATTTATGTGTGTGTGTATATATGTATAGATTTCAATATATATGTATGTATATATATATATATATATATATATATATACATACATACATATGCATATACATTGGTTTTGAACTCCCAAAATTTGATTTTACGGTCAATTTGACCGTAATCCAAAATCCCTCAATGATAGGATTTCAAAAACACATGAAATGAAATACCTAAAACAAACACCTGAGTTTAAAAAAACAAGAGATTTGGAATTACATATAACTCCAAATCCCTTGAAACAAATACCACCTAAATCATATATAACAATTGTTAATGCTCCAATCAAAATTGATGTCCAAAGATAATTCAAAGCACTCATGAAGTTTGGCAGGCCTGTCAGTACCAAAGATAAAAATCTTTGAAAAAAAAAAGAGCTATTGAAAAAAAGAGCTAAGAATCTGGATGGCTAAATTAAGATACAATAACTCTAGAAGAGTCTTCAGAATAGTCCCTAGTCCCTAGTTATAGACAATATTTTAGTTCCAGAAGAAACTCAGGTACCTGAAATTTGTAAAAGTAGAGAGATCTCAATAAATTATGTTTTAAATGGAATAAAATAAAACTGAAATGAAGTCAACGTTGACAATATTTTTGCATATAATATAGCGCTAAATGTGAAAAATAATGAGGACCATAATCAAGTTCTCGAGAACATTATTTAATAAGTCATTGTATGGACTAAAACAATCTAAACACATGTGGTATACCTGACTCACTGGATATATGTCCATAAAGAAATCCATAAATATTGAGTTTGTTATAATTGCAGTTTATGTTGATGTCTTAAATATTATTGGAACTCCAGAAGAGCTTCAAAGGACAGTAAATTACTAAAAGAAAGAATTTGAGATAAGGATTTTTGAGGAACAAAGTTTTTCCTTGGGTTGCAAATTGAACATTTCAAAAATGGCATATTTGTGCATCAAGAAACTTACACTGTGAAAGAGTTGAAATGATTTTATATGAATAAATCACATCCGTTAACTACCCGAATAGTTGTGAGGTCACTAGATGTGAATAAAGGCCCTTTTCGACCTCAAGAAAATTACGAAGAATTACTTAGTCCTAAAGTACCATATCTTAGTGCAATTGGTGCCTTGATGTATCTTGCTAACTATACTAGGCCAAATATAGCTTTTGCTATAAATTTATTATCAAGATACAGTTCTGCACCAACATGGAGGCATTGGAATGGAATTAAACATATATTGCGTACGTTATCTTCGAAAAACAATTGATATGAGATTATTTTATACACATGAATCAAAAAAGGCAATTAGTTAGATATGTGGATGAGGGGTATTTATCTGACCCACACAAAACCCGATCACAAACTGGTTATGTGTTTACACATAGGGGAACGACCATATCATGGTGTTTTATGAAACAAACTATAGCCGCTACTTCTTCAAATCATGCAGAAATACTTGCAATTCATGAAGCAAGTCGTGAATGTGTTTGGTTAAGATAAATGACACACCATATTTAAACAACTTGTGGCTTGTTATCCCAGAAAGACGCACCAACAATATTATATAAAGGCAATGCAGCTTGTATAGCTCAATTGAAAGAATGATACATCAAAGGCGACAGAACAAAACATATATCACTGAATTTATTTCTCATACATGATCTTGAGGGAAATGGTGATATCTATATTCAAAAAATACAATCTAGTGAAAATCTTGCAGATTTATTCACTAAGGCATTACCCACTTCGACTTTTGAAAATTTTGTTAGCAAGATTGGGATGAGTCACCTCAGCGATCTTCAATAATGTTCTCTTCAAGGGGAGTCATATACGTGTTGTACTCTTTTTCCTTTATCATGATTTTGTCCCATTGGATTTTCCTGGTAAGATTTTAATGAGTCAGTATGTGTAGTGTATATTAATATTCAACAAATCCAGTAGATTTGTTTACCGAGACACTTCCTACTACAATATTTGAAAAGTTATCCCTTAATATTGGAGTTCGTTGACTCAAAGATCTTAACTGATATTATCATAAGGGGGAGTTAATACACTTGCACTCTTTTTTCCCTTAATCATGGTTTTTCCCATTGGGTTTTTCTAGTAAAGTTTTTAATGAGGCAGCATTTGTACCATATATTAAGGATAATGTACTCTTTTTCCTTCACAAGATTTTTATCCCATTGGGTTTTTATCGTAAGGTTTTAACGAGGCATTTCCCCTGACTATAGGCATCCAAGGGGGAGTGTTATGAAATATTAATTATAGTGGATGCCTTAAAGTATACTTCTTCATCTCCCCAAACTCCCAAACCTCTTCATCTTATAAACTCCTAAAACTCCTATGATTTTTCATCTTCTCACGTCTCTTCATCTTCCCATATTTATGAAAAAGTTTAATAGATGTGACTTTTCATATTCCTCTCATCTTATAAATAGAGGCTTTGTAATCTTGTATATGCTGCAAATATGATATGCATGTGATAAATAAAGAAGTGAATAAGAAGTTGGCTATTTCTCTTATCTCCACTTGGGTATTGTTTTTTTTTTTTTTTCTTAATTTTATAATAGTTTGCTAACTTTAATATTTATTTAATGTGTGCGAATCTTACACTTAGATTTCTTGACTAGTTCAATCTTGAGACATTTGAATTGATTTGGATCATGTAGCATTAGAATTACAAAGTTATAATTAAACATTAATCGGCAATTTATTTATAATAAAGTAAAAAAAAAAAAAGGAATATTTTTCCTTCACCTTGGCTCTTCCTTATCCAAGCAGCAGTGCCTTAACTTAAGGAATCTAGTTTTATTTGGGCCTCGGCCAGTACTCATATGGATATAACTAGATTATCATTTCTAAACATCTTTGACAATGTATCAACAATGCGTATTTTTGATAAACCAATGTAGAAGTATTGATTTGAGAAGTGATAAGCCATAATTTTTTACATCTCTTCATCTCCAAAGAATTCTTGATGTGAACTAGTAAGAGGTTTTTTTGTTTTAGTTTTAGTTTTTTTTTTTTTTTTTTTTTTTTTTTTTTTTTTGTGAAAGAATAGATCTTCGAAGTCCCAAATGAATTGACTTATTCTGGAAAAAAACCTAATATTTAGAAGTTTGGAATTGTTTTGAAAAAATGTTAAAACATATATAATTTTATTAATATTAATTAAAATAAATATTTTAAAAGTGAAATTTTATGTTTATAATTAATGATTGTATTCAGTAATACTGATAATAAGTTTCAAGTTAATTATTCGATATATTTACATAAATAATTAAAATCTTATTTAATATGATTCTATCGTCGAAGGTATTATTGTGAAATTTTATGAAATTATATTTCCGGTGGAGCTTATATATGGCAGGAGACAAGCATGTAAGGCACAAACAAGTTATTATTATAATATTATATATAAACAAAATTCAAGTTACAACTGAGTGTTTAATTTTAAATTAAATAAATTCACTCTATTTTAATTTTTCAATCTAAATAGAATTTGATTTTATATTTTTAAGTAAAAATCCAACGAAATTGTAATAATATTTTTTCAAGTTAATTTTAAATTCAAACTCAAGCTATCAAAGATAAATCAAGCTCAAATATCATTTCGAGGTAATTTCTAAATTAAGCATGGGTTAAGTTGGGCTTGTCAAAAAAGCTTAGTTTGTTTACAATCCAAATGGGGCTTTATAAAAACATTTAACTTTAATAGGACGCCAAACTAATTTAAACACTGAAATTATGTAGAATTAGTAATTGTAAAAATAAAAAATAAAAAATAAAAAGTTAAAAATAAAAACTAGATTTATTGTGATTTTTTTTTTTTTCAAAGTGTCAAGATTTGATGTGTCACTAGGTACCAAATAGAAAAAATCAATTCATTAATAATTATTGTGATTAGTTGGAAGGACCACTCTACCCATTCAATGTTGGACAAATGTCCAATCATAACCTAAATATTTATTTATACTTATTATCAACCTTCTCTTTCAATTACAACTTTATTGAAGAAAACCAATATCAGGTAGATACTTAATCTTTAATGACGTGTGTACTCTTTTGTATTGGTTGAGCGATTGACATATCAAAGGTTTTTAACTTTGGACCTTAAGGTGATATTAAAAAAAATTGAAACTATAAACTTATTATATATATAAAATTATTCTCAATTAAAAAAAATTCAGATTATTATTTTATAATTTTATTATGTTGAAGGTTTATGATGAGATGTTTTTCATATAATAATGTTTGTTTTGTTGTGTATTAATTAATTTTATTCTAAGAACACAAACAAGTCCATCATACATTAAAATAAAATTTAAAAAAAAAAAAAAAACAAAGTAAGCCAAAAGCTTACACATGTAACTCCTTTATAAAAATAAAAATAAGGGAAAAAGAACTAAAGTTTCATCCCATGTAAACATCATTGACTCATTTCACATTCCTTTAATCAACTTGGCCACTCTGAAACCAAAACATGGAAAGTAATTAATACTTAATCAATTGCAATTAATAATTAATAAAAATTAATCAATGAATTAATAATGCACTAACCTTCTTGGAGGTAACAAAGGCCAAAAACTTCTTCTTGTCTTTCTTTGGAGATGAAGATGAAGGTGAAGGTGAAACATGGTCACCATTAACCTTATCAATTCCATTATTTTGCCTTAGTTTCTCCCTCACAAACCTCTCATATAAAAAGGCAGCTCCTCTGAATTGAGGAAGCACTAACCATGCCACAAGGATAACCTTCATTTGGTACCATATTGGTATCCTTCATTCCATCCATAAATCAAACAAAATATAATTTCATATTACTCCTCAATCCAAAATAAAATTAAAAAAAAAAATAAACAAAAATATATATATATATATATATGATGTTCACATATCACCAACTCCCTCTTCTTGTGAATGAAGAGCAAGAAGCTTAAATGATGATCATTTATATACCACTAAATCTTTCATCTTGTTATGAATATATATATATATATATATAAAAAGAGAGAGAGAGAGAGAGATTACCACTTGAGAATAGGATCAGCAATCATTTCAAGAAGAGTGAGGAAAGAATAGAGGATCCAATAAGCAAGCCATTGTTCATCATCAAGCTTTGCAGGACTCTCAAGGGCTTGAATTGAAGCATACCTATATATATAAATATATATATCAAATCAAAATAAACAAGTTATAAGGTAAGCAAACCCTAACCCTAGCCCTAAAAAACATATGAATTCATTTAAACTCACAGTGGATATAAAAGAGTGATGGTAGGCCTGCATGACAGATAGAAAACCAAACATATATAAATTAAAAACATATTTATATATGAAAATATAAACCCTAAGAGAGGGATAAGATAAAGAAGGGTTTTTGTAGGGCATACCCAGAGATGGTGTTGAGGTATGTGAGGAAAGTCCAGAAGTAACCCATGGAATTTTATTTGTTTTGAGCAAGTTTGAGATATGTGAATGAATTGGTTTAAGTGGAGATGGTGAGTATAAATAGAAAGAAAACAATGCACACGTGTCAAGTTTTGAATGGAATTGTATATTATAATTGGTGTAAATGTATGGGGCCTTGTCAGCACCGACCAGATCAAGAATGGAAAGATGATTTTGACCTTTTTTTTAATTAATTTAATCAATGGATATAAAAATATTAATATATATATATATATATTAATTAAATATATAGTTTTTAAGTGAAGTACATTCACTTCTCTTGATTTTGGAGCTAGGTAATGTGAGGAAATATCATATTAATATGTTAAAAAAATGAAATATTTATTAAATATTTCTAGTTGTATTTGTTTAAATATGTTGTTCATTTATATATTTATTGATAATTTTCATTGTTTTTATTCACTTTTAAAGAAAAAAAAATGTGAGGATGCCAAAAAAAAAAAAAATGCATAATTTATTTGAGAAAAGAACTAGAACATAATATTTGGGTATTATGGTTCTTATTTATTATGATATGAAAGAAACATTTTATTACCCGCTATTAAATTTCAACTACAATTCTCTCTTTTAATTTCATCTTACTTTTCAATATTCTATGCAAATTATTGATATTTTAATATAAATTAAGATATGTGTAAATAGTTTTATTAATTTTCATAAAAATTTATTTTATGACTCATATCATTAAATATTAACTGCATAATTTATTTTATAAAAATATTTTTATTTAAACTAAAAGGAAATATAATTCACTTTGATAAAGAATTGTGGGTTTTTAATTAAAAGTAGAGGAAATTATTACATATTTAAAAGCAAGTTAAAGTATAAAATTACATAAGAGACAATGAGTAAACCATTTATGTATGTCTAAATTAAAAAAAAAATGAGGGAACAAGGCAAGTTTTTATAACATATTTTAATTTATTTATAAATTTTTATGGTTTTTTTGTTAATAAATAAGTGACAAACACCCCCATTTAACAAATACTCTATATTATCCAATGTCAATGATTTAAAAACCCGTTGGTTTTATAATTTCATTAAAATACGTAACGGTTCTTTTATTTTTTAATTATAAGTCTATACTTTTCTTAGATGATTGAGAAAAGTTAAATGCATTTTATTTTTTATTTTTTGGTTTAATGGTGCCCTATGTGTTAATTCAATGCTGTACTTTGACCTATTATTATTACAAGTTAAATGGTGTCCTTTGTGTCCATTTAAGGATTGCCTGGATTGGGATATGGGGCGGTGCCCTTGTGTCCAACAAACGGAGGACACACTCTCCTCGAGAAGTTTATGAAAACATATATATATATATATATATATATATATAGAGAGAGAGAGAGAGAGAGAGAGAGAGAGATGTTGGCCTTTGAGATCAGGGAGAATTATTATTATTAGAGATTTAATTAATTATTGGTTAAAAAAATCATTAGAAACATTGGTTTTCACTAAGTAATGGCGTGGCAAGAATTGCGTCATGACTTTGATGTTGTTTCCATAGTGGGGGAGATGATGATTTTCATTAAGTTCCACCAAAAGCAAGCCTGATTTATTTAACATCACATGAAAGCTTTGTTTTTCTCCAAAACAAATTTTTTTATTCAAGCAAATTTATGGAATTAAGGGCCCTTGAAAATGTCTTTCTTTAAAAATAAAAAATAAAAAACTGATTTATTTTCTTTTCTTTTAATTTTTTTATGAAGTATTTCAAAGCATTTTTGGAGTTTTATAGATTTTCAGCAAATTATATATATATATATATATATATATATATATATATATAGAGAGAGAGAGAGAGAGAGAGAGAGAGAGAGAGAGAGAGTAGGTGAACTAAAATGAGAAAAAGATGGTGAATAAAAAAATTAGCATTTGGGGAAAAAGAAAAAAAAAACCATTTTATACTTCGCTTTAATATTTTGTTAAAAAAAAATATAACCAAACACTCTGCAATTCCTCCACAAGACTTTTTTTTATTTAAAATATATATATATATATACACACACACACATCAGTCACGATTACTAAGTTTCAACAACTCCACATATCACAAAAGCCTTCAAAAAAATTCAAAAAGATACGGTTTTAAATCTATAAAGCCTCCCTTCCTTTCACTTTTCCACTCGTTTTTTATTTTTATAAAAAAAGCATAATTATTTTTTAAACCAAACAATTTATATTTTATACATCCAATAGCGTATTCTCAAACCCTGCATAACATATACAAAACTGTTAATTTCATTTATAAGCCGAATAAATTTGATTCCATCCTTGGTCACCGACATGCAATCTTAATTTGATCAATATTTATTTATCTTTTAAAATAAATAATTTGATTTTTTTTTTTTTTTTAACCAAAATGAGTGTATCTACTAAGAAAGACAAGAGCAGCACAAATCTTAGCGAAACAAATGGGGGCGAAATCCATGTATCTGTGTGTGATTTGAACTCTTGCTATTTGTAAAAAGTTCTAATAAGGACCCGACCATAAATAAACCATGATAAATCAATAACTTGATTGGCAAATGAAGTGAACAGATGATAAGCATTATAATTTTATTAATTTATGACAACTTTTAATGGAGAATGTTATCAGTGTAGAGATCCTAAATACAATAAAAATAATATAGTTATCCTACAGCTAGAGACGCACTATAATACTGGCACAAAAGCCCTATGAAATCATTAAAAAAATCATCTAATTAACTCCATCTGAACACTAATATCTGTAAAGTTCCTAAATCAAGAAATCAAATGTTTTAATTGTATTAATATTTTGAATTAAAAAAAAATCAAAGTGCAGATGAAAGTTTGGTAAATTAGGTCAAGATTACCCACGCAATCAAATCCCTGACTAGAATTCAAAATTGAGAACTCATCCAAATCTACAATTTTCATATTTGAGAAGGGTTCACACGCAAATAAATACACACAGTTCTGGACTTCTACTAAGTTATGCTGATAAATAAACAGATATTTCCAATAATTTAACAAATAAAATGACCTACAAGTGAAGAAAATTTATGCAACATACAACTGTGTTCTTGAGAAAAACATGAGTATGATGTCTAGTTAGTTTTCAATAGTGAAGCAAAGCAAAAGGTCAAAATTTTACATGTAAAGATTATGCTAATCAATAAAACCCTAATTCAAGTTGCTGTACACAGTGAATATAAAGATAAACTTTACTTTTAGCTTACCTCATTGTTTTCTAGCTTTCATTAAACACTGAATGCCAGAATCCCATCAAATTTTGACCTCCAAATGCTGCAGTAAAGCAAAATGAGCTTTCACAATTATTGCCCAAGTAACTCCAAAAGAATCAGAAATATATACATTTCATAAATCCTGTTGTAAAAGAGAAAAAAAATATTCATATACAACCTCTCATTCAATGTAGTGACATTCACTATATCCCACAACAAAAGTCTTCGCCTGTGAAAAGCTTCACAACAAAGAAAGAAAAACTTGATTAGCTAATTATAAACAAGATAAACAAGTCGAATACTCATGATTTCCGATAATTTGATCATTTGTACTAAAAGAAGAAAACTGTTTGCAGATAAAGCTCAATACAGCATCAAATGGTAATCAAAACTGTACAGCCCTTGTAAATTATGCATAATTTTTAAAAGTATACAAAATGGTAATAAGAAAAATTAAGCAGAGGACGAAAGCAAATGATAAAAATACAACATTAGTAATCAGTCACAGTACATAATACAGACTATTCTCTGTTGTGATCTAATCAGGTGATCACCTTGTCACGGTTGAGAATAGCTCAAATACAATTTCATGAACTGAAATAGAAAACATGCACCTGTTTAGCTTGCATGATGAAAACGATGAGATGACATCAGGAGAAGCTGCTAAATCACAGTTAAAAGTATCTGTTATCAACTTTTCAATGAGTTAGCTCTTGTTCATACTGTAATACAAAAATTTCAAATTTCAATTCTTAATTACACCAGCGTCTGAGTGTCATCAAATTGCAATATATCGCATTGCAATATTTCTGCCTCGTCACCAGCAAAACTTCATTTCAAAAACACGGCAAAATGTATAGAACTCTATCATCAAATCAAGCAAGAAGCAGACTAAATATGGGAGGATGCAAAACAAAATTTCAAAATATGTTAAAAGGATGCAACTATATCATCAAATCAGGCACTGAATACTAAATATAAAAAGAAATACCTAAAAAGGAATTTCCACAATGCACCGCATGTTCAACTTATATGGCACAGAATCGAAATCTTGTTATTGTGAGAGAGAATTGGATACAATTCCATGCAAGACGGAACAAATTCATCATTCAAAAATTGCAAATTTTCATTTCAAATATGAGAAAATGATACAACTACGTCATCAATTCAAGCATTGAATATAGGAGAAAATACCAATTAGGAATAACCAACAACGCACTCCATTATCCCACACCATTTTCAACTTATATGGCACTGAATCAAAAGGATTTTCTTAATGAAGACCAAACAAATATATCGTTCAAAAATGGCAAAACTTCATTTCAAATACACCACAAGGATACAACTCTATCATCAAATCAAGCATTGATAATATAAGGAGATACAAAACTGAGGGTGCAACCAAAAAATGATTGACCCCCACTTACAAGGAAAATGAACAAAAAAAAGAAGGTATCTACCTAATGACTCAGAATTCGCCCCTTCAATGCCACAAGGCATGGAAAGGTCTGCAGAAAATGGTTGGCACAAAACAGTTAGTCAGTCTTGATCCAAATCGAATCTGTTAATAATTAGGAACTAAACAAAAAACATTTCTTCCATTCTAAAAGATAGAACGCATAACTTCAAAGTTGCAACACAACAACATCCAGTCAGCCTCTAAGCCACAAAACTGTGAACCAACACACCCTCAAAGTACAACAGCAGCTTTCTCCTGGGAGATAAGAGGAATTGGAGTGGCCATCAAAGGCTCATAATGGTCTCCTCCAGCACCACACCATCCTGTAAATGCAAACCAAAAAAGCAATACTACTCCATTACCAAAGACAAAAAAATAAATAAAATAAAATAACTAAAAAATTTACATAGGATCCATTTTAACTCATCCTGATGAACAATCATCAATGAATATAGGCCACATAATAGATCACTTTGAAAAGAATTATGCTATACTAAATTAAATAGAAGGAAAAGAGGGTATTAAAAACAGATAAAGAACAAAAGCCAAGGAAGGATTCTGGATTTATGCCCAAGTGGCAGGTGATTAATGTTATTGTATTCAGAGGTCACAAAATCCATGTGACAAAATGAATTATACAAAAATTATTGACACCATGATTAAGCTCAAAACAAATAGCCGATTAAAAGTTAAAAGGCAAGTAGGATTTTATAGTACTTTGGCTTATAGCCCATCCAATAAATGGTAACAAAATAAATAAGCATAGCATAAGTACCATGAACTAATGCAAGTACGGAGACAATGCGCAAAAGTTAAAACAGGATCGTGTGGTCAATGACATTTAATTAAATGAAAATTGGAACCAAACAAGCTCTAACCAGGTTAGGAAGTGAGATTGTCGAAAATAGGTAACATCAACCAAAAGATTTTTCCAGGCAAGAAACCCAGGTGAACGCAACTGATTAAAGGAAAAAAACAGTAATAATATTGGCCTAAATGTAACTGCTTCAATATACTAAACTGCAGAGCTCTATACCAGTCCCTTTCATGAAGAGGAAAATTGGGGGTTCACAAATTTGACCCCTGGGGCGGTGTGGAAGAAAAAAGACACAATTTTCTTCATCAACCATTGCATCTGAACCATGGGCTTGAACCTGAAAAGGATGTGGCAAATCAGAATAGGAGAATCAACCATTAAAGTAAATTAATGATTTGTAGGGACATCTTCAATGTAGTACCAGCCCTTCTTGTCACAGACAAGGAATAAACCAGACTATCAGTTTAAATATACATTATACTTGACTGAAGAATGTGTGACTCAAATAAGAGCCGGTGGTTGAAGATTGAACAAGTAATTAAGGAAATAAAGTTAAAATTCAATGCTATCTTTAGGAGATACGACAAATGCATTATCTACAAGGTCATAAAGTTATGAAAAGCTCATAGCCAGCCAACAAGGTTTCTTAAGCAACATAATCAAAGTCTCACCACATATACTTCACGCTTAAACTCGGTCGCCAGGCTCTCAATTGCAATATCATCCCCAAAAGCTGCAGCACGGCCATCTCTGTTCTCATCAACTGTCAACAACCCCTCCTCTGTGTATTGCAAAGTAATAATATCATACTCATCTTCAGGCACCCCAGAGATGGACATATACTTTCCCCAACTCTCACCATCATCCACAACCATACAGCGCTCTTTGTAAATTGACTCTGCTGCCACTTCTCTTCCACCATTAAAAATATTCCATCAAACAACAAATACAACCTAAATAAGCACCTCATGCATCAAATATTTCACACAAAATTTTAGTATAGCTCTAGCATAGTCCAGTTCTAGCACTTTCATGATCTATAGCATCCATTTTATCACCCAAACTTCAAACTAAAAATTCAACATTCTTGCAAATCATGTAATATTCCAAAAACATGAAATAACAGAAATCAATTTCTAGCACCAACATTTTAAACTAATAAACCATCATTCTCACAAATAATCCAATATTCCAAAAATATAAAATAACAGAATTCAATTCCCTGCACCAAAAGTTCAAACTAAAAAATCCTTAATAATTGCAAACCATGTAACATTCCCCAAAAAAAATATAAAAAAATTAATAGAATTCAATTCCTAGCACCAAAAAAATTTAAACTAAAATCCATCATACCAACAAAATATGTAAATATTGGATAAAGAACGAAAATGCTGGGAGACAAGGAAGTAAAACCCTAGAAAATAGGCATCACAATAAACTTGAGCACAGAATCCCTAAGAAATTGAAAGCAAGATGAATAAATGGAGGAAAAAACAAAGACAAAACAAGGGAATATACCTCTGAAGGCCCAGATCTACGAGCTCCTGGATAGCCGCATCAAGCCCCGAGCGATCCGCCCTCTTAGCAAGCAACTTCACCTCCTGAACAACATGGATCCCCCACCCAACCCTCAGATCCGGCAAATACAAGTGCCGAATCGCCGCATCCACCACCCTCTTCCCCACCCCATCATCCCTCCGATAATCCTCAAGGAATCTCCCCACCGTCCTCTGCCTCAACTCCCTTGCCCCTACCTTTCCACCCATCGCCGACCTCGCCGCCGTAAACAAGCAATTCCCATCGGCCTCCACGTCCCCGCCGTGCTCCAGCCTAAACCCCACCGCCACCGCAGCCGGTCCCTCGCTAGGGTTCTTCCACAGCACACCACGCGCGTGGATCCGCGCAAGGTGACGCCGTTGCTGGTCCTCAAGCCCTCGGACACCATCCCACGGCGCCGGATCCGGCGACGAGGCGGCGACTGGCACCGGATCCAGATCCGACCACCCGACCGGCGCCGGGGACGGCGTCAACGCCTCCGCGCAGGCGCCGGAGTCGCAGAGGAGCTTTCCCATTTTTTTTTTTTTTGTGTGATTTTTTAGCTCGTTTTTCGAATTTTTTTCTTTTTTTTTAGGGTTTGAGAGAGAAAGACAAAGATTCCACGTGGCCGCTTAAGCAATGTGGACACGTGTCCGAACATGATTGGCGACATGGAGAGGAGGAATAAGTACAATGTTGTTCCACAGGGAGACTATTCTCGAAGAAGTGTCTGATTAGAACAAGATAAGGTTGGTGTCATATTTTGGGTGCTGTTTTTTATTATTTTTCTTGATTTATGACGTGGCATGATTCTATTGGAGGTGAGATTGAAGAGTGAGTTTTCTGCTTTGGGATGAAGAAGCCACAAATAAAGATGTCAAGGGATTTACTTGGGGATACATTTTCTGGCCCTTTATTATACTCTCATTTCTGAACCCGGCCCCTAATCCGAATTCAGATGATTTTTTTTCCATCCCCGTCCCCGTAGGGATTGTTTGGGTTCGGGGATTTCCTGGGCCCGATTAATAAATTAAAATATTATTATTTAAAATAAAATTTATAAAATATTTTCTTAAAATACCATAAAATTTTTAATAATTGAGAAACTCATTTGCAAATATAACTTAACACAAAATACCAACATACACAATCACCAATAAATAATTTACAAAATTTAAAAAAAAATAAAAAATGCAATATAGTTAATATAAGTTTAGAATTTTATTTAATTTTTATACAGATGTTTATTTAATTATTATAAATAAATAAATAAATATATGGGTTTTTTTAATTTTTATTTGGATATTTATAACATAAAATTATATATATATATATATATATATATATATATATATATATATATATATATATAATATTTAAATTAAATATTTAATATTTCGGGGACGGGGCTAGAAGGGAGGATATTCCCCATCCCCGTCCCTAGGGCTGTGCATGGTCCAAAATTGAACCGGACTGGTTAAATGGTTTCCTTATTATTAGGACCAGACCGAACCAAATAGCAGGGAAACCCGGACCAGTCCAAACCATTTTGGACAGGTCTGGTCCGATCCGATTCGGTCCCGATTTTTATGAATTAAAATTAAATTAATTAATATACATTACTTATCTATATATCTTGACCTTTGTCCTCTTTGATCTCTTCACACAAGATCTGGAATTCCGAAGAGAGATGATAATTAGATTCAACACCTTATTAAAGGAGAAGTGGGCATTTAAGGCAGAACCAGTGGTAGTGCTACCATACGAGCCTACGAGGGTGATAAGTCAAACTCAGAAGGCACAACATATCAACCACTAGTGAAGGAGACCAAATGACCAATCTAATACTGAAAGAATTCACAAAAACTCTACCAAGTCTTGATGCAAGAAATGAATATACACATTTACTCACTAACCTCATGTTTCCCCTGAGCATATCCATATATATGCTTTTCATGTACAAGATCACAAAGAAGGAATCTGGTGTCCTGTTTCATTGAAAACCCAAAATGTATATAAAAACACAAAGTGGCTTTTCATTGATGAATTTTATTTACATCAAGAGTGCACTCATGCCCATTCCCTTATTTTCTTATATAAAAAAAAATTCAAAAACTATAATACTTTTTAGAATGAATTCCCACTGATAACCCTAATACAATGAATTGATGAACTCAATCCTTTACATGTACAGTGAAAAACAAAATGGTCAAATTATGCTGATGAATCAAGCCTACACAACCACAAACTCATAATGCTGGAGACCATGACAATAAGCCATTTATGAACAAATCCAATGCCTTCTTATGATAGATCCACTGCTGCACTGCAAACTAGCTTGTTATTATGGTATGTGCACACAAGTTGTCCACAACAACTAGAAAAATTTAGAAAGCAAAGGTGAAGTCCACAACAAAATAACTAGAAAAAAAAAAAAAGCAAACACAACAAGATTAATCTGAGTCCCCTTCACTATCATCCTTTTCAAAGATTATGGAAGGTAATTGTTTGGCATTGCTTCCATTTCTGAAAATGTTTGTAAACAGGAAGAAAACACAAGTTTAAAAGTTTAGTAAACAAAATTATAAAATAAATAAGAATAAGGTTTGAAGATAACCTGCCAAAATTGTTTGAGAATGCAATAAGTTGTCCAACTCTTCTCTACATTCTTCATCCATAATAGGTGGAAGACGACTGGCAAGTAACCAATCACGCGAACACATCAATGCCTCAACCATCCTTGGATGCAAAGAACTCCTAAATGAATCAAGAATTCTACCACCACCAGAAAAGGCAGATTCAGAAGAAACTGTAGAAACTTGAACACTTAATAACTCCCCGAGCTATGTGCTACAAGATTGGGTACTTGTGACCATTCAACCTCCACCAACTGAGAATACCAAATTGCTGAATGTATGGTTCACAACTATCATTCAAATATTTATCAACTTCATGCTTACTTGATGAAGAGTCTTCAGGATCTGCATATTCAGTAAAAAGATCTGATTCTTGTTCCTCAACTTCAACTGGAGCACTTTGTGTGTTTTGCTTATCATTTGAGGACTGTGGATTTTCTTTGTTATACAAGCTAAACAAATCCTTAAGCAACTTCTCAATTTTCTGGCACAAAGCTTCAATATAATCTTGTGGCTTTCGACATTTAGCATAAAAATGTCTAAGTAATTTGAACTTGAACCTTAGATCAAGAACAAAAGCCACAAACAACACATCACTAATTTTCTCTACATCCCCCAGTACTTGTCAAACTTTTGCTTCATTCTAATAGCCATCATACAATGTGTGGGATTCTCATCTAGTTGATTTATCATCTGATCCAACTTTTGGGAAATATCAAATATTTCTTGAAGAAATAAATTTGATGTTGTATATGATGACCCACTAAACTTTTTGGTGAACATATAAAAAGTCTTCAGAAACTCTGTATATTGCCTTGCCTGCTCCCAATCATCATCAGTAGGTTGTTGTTGATCCTCTTCTATGAAATAATTATTATAATTCCCATTGCCAACCATCTCATCAAATGCCTTTTGGAATCTTATTGATGTATCCAACATAAGATAGGTTGAGTTCCACCTAGTGGCCACATCTAAACACAATAAGGCTTTTGTTTCAATTCCTTCTCTTTCACAACATTCTTCAAATAATTATTGTCTCACTGTTGAAGACCGCACAAATTTGCAAGCAAGCCTTATGAAAGCAATAGACTTCTCGATCTCCTTCAAGCCTTCATTCATAATCAAATTGATGATGTGAGCACCACATCTTAAGTGTAGAAATTTTGGCTCCAAGACAATAGAACTTGTAATAGAACACAATTTCCTCCTCAAACTGTTTAGTACTACATCATTAGATGATGCATTATCAACTGTGATAGAGCATAGTTTTTTGATCTTCCATTCTCGCATGCATGTCTCAAGCTCTCTACTAATGGTCTCCCCCTTGTGATTTGGAACTTGAAAAAAGTTGATGATTCTCTTATGCAAAACCCAACCCTTGTCAATAAAATGCCCTGTGACACACATATAGTTGATATTCTGAATGGATCGCCAAGTGTCTGTGGTCAAGGAAACTCTATGCTTCTTCATACTCTTACACAATTTTGTCTTCATGTCCAAGAACAGTTGGTAACAATCTCTAGCTACAGTTGTCTGAGATGGTGGCTTAAACTTGGGTTATAGCTTGCAACAAAATGCCTTGAATGCCACATTTTCAACATGCCTAAATGGTATCTCCCCACACACTATGTATTCGGCACAAGCCATTCTACAAACTTTAGGATTAAAATTCACAGTCACCAACTTACCATCTTCAGTTCCATCTACTTGTCAAAGGCTAGAGTTTTTTGGCTTTTGATATCATTATTTGGGTTCTTCGTGTACTTTCCTATATGCTTACGCAAAGTACTAGTGCCATTTTTACTCTTATCACACTTGTAATTCTTCCCACAGTGTTTACATTCAACCCTATCAGTCCCCTCTATTTCTTTGAAATCTTCCCAAACATTAGACCGCAAAGAAGATTTCCTCTTTCTTGAAACAACACTTGACGTTATCTCTATTACATTTCTAGATGTAACTTGATTTTCTTCAACCATCAAATTTGCTAAACCAATAATAAAACAATCAAGTTAGAAATTAGAAATTAAAAAGCAACATTGTGGTACAATGACCAGTCCAAAGAAGTAAAGTGGAAACATTTCAAATTTAATTGGATCAATCAGAAATTCAGAATTATACATGGTTAGAAATACTTAGAAATTAAAATGAGTAAATAATCTACCAAAACAATAACACATGTAGTTCCAACCAATTGCCTGCATTCCATTCTTTTCTTTAATGATTGAGAGAAGAGAAGAATATAGAAAAGAGAAAAGGTGATAAGATCCAAGAGAATGCATTTCAAACTTTCAGTGATATCATAAACTTGTAGTTTCCAATCAGCATTCTCCTAGTACTTTGCAATTGTTGCATTAGTTAACAAAAGCATTGAAGTTACCTGGTCCAACAAGTATCAGGTATGAATAGAATAAATACTGAAAATTGAAAAACAAACTGAGAATTTCAAAACTTATTTGAACATGCAATCAAACAAACTCATATAGGTTTATTACTTCTTTTTCAAATATGAAAACTATTTTGAGGAACAATTAAATAGTATAAAGTATAAAGTATAAAGTTATAAACTAAGGCAAGTAAAGTAAGTACTAAGTAGTCACCTCACTTGAAAGGTTGAAACTGAAAGTTTGAAACTCACTGTGCAACAGTGCAATTGCAAGATAGTTGGGCCAGAACAACTGTAACTAGCCAAAGACCATTCAGGCATTCACTACATAATTAAAAGTATATGGTTATATAGAAATATAGAATGAACAAGTGAACAAACCAAAGACCACTCAGTACTCACTACATAATTAAACACAAATAGTAAAAAACTAATTATAAAATCACTCAATAAATCACAAACAGTAAACACTAAACACAATCAGTAAATCACAAACAGTAAACAATAAACACTAATTAGTAAATATAAAATTAATCAATCAGTAAACAATTCAGAAACACAAGAACAGAAAAAAAAATAATTATAAAATCAGCTCAAATCAGTGAATCGGCCATCACTAAACAATTCACAAACAGTTAACAATAAATAGCGAATCGGCAATCAGTGAACAATTCACAAACAGTAAACAATAAACACTAACACTAAACACAAATAGTAAGAACAAGCTCGATCATCAAAAAGGCAAAACCCCAAGTCCCCAACCTAAACAGCTTAACCAAAGCCAATCATCCATCAATAAAAAAAAAACACCAAATTCAACCAAAAAAACAAGAGGAAATCCTCGAATCATCCGTCGATTGTAACAATAACCCATTCAGTACCAAATCAATCATCGAGAAAAGAAAGAACACAATCAAGAGTCAAATGATACCTTTCGATCGAAATCTTCAACTTCAGAGAGAGAGAGTGAGAGAGAGAGTGTGAGAGAGAGGTAGAGAAAGACTAAAGAGCGAGCGCGGCGGAGAGTCGGACTGGCGGACTGGAGGAGATAGAAAGAGAAGTGAGACTAAGAGTGAGAGGGATCAGGGAAAGGTCGGAGGCTGACTGGCAAAGCAGGAAAGTCGAAGTCCAGTCCTTCGAGGCAAAGAGCTCAGAAAGGAGTTTTTACTTTTTGCCTTTTTGCCTTTTTAGTTTTTATAAATCTGTAATAAACCCTAAAACCATATTTACAGATTTATAAATAAACCGGTCCGGTCCGGTTTGGACAGCGGTTCCGAAAACTGGAATCGGTTCCAAAACCAGACTGGACTGGTTAATGATGAAACCGGTTGGAACCGGACCGGCGGTTAAAAAAAAAATCGGTTTGTTCCGCTTTACTATTTAAGCAATTCTTTTTAACAGCCCTCCCTGGCCTCGACCTTGACAGAGAATTTTGTTTTCTGCCCTGGAACAGGCTCCGACTCCCGAAAAAATTTCCCAACCCTGGCTCCAACTGGGTAGGGAATAGGGTTCCCCGTCGGGGCAGGGCCAATTGACATCCTAGTCACAAGATTGGTGAGGTGATCAAGTTCACGCACGTGTGGGTCACTGCATTGATGTAACATTAGCTGTTAAGATTCAAACATAGATGCTTTTTATTGATCCTATAAATTCCTGCCAAGTGTGACTAGTCTGCAGTAGCATAATTGCTGGGATAACCTTATAAATTTATTAAATCAATATAAAATCTTTAAGAAGAGAAAATTTACACTTATCCCTCTATTAAAGTTGATAATTGCTTATGTGCCATGATGCAGACGATATTTGCTTATATTTTATTATATATAAAAAATTATTTGTTTACATATAACATGATTTTTATGTTTTTAAATAGATTACTGTGATAAGGATAAACACCCCTTCATTTTCGAAAAAAAAAAATCTTAAAACATCAATAATTCTGCCAATAGATTCCTAATAGCTTTTAGACTTCAAATATCCAACTCTCAGTGTTTGAGATGCATAATCTTAGCTCAAAATTTATTCTAAGAATTAAATAAATTAAAATTATTTTGTTTACTATAATGGAAATTTTGGCAATATGTGGTTTAAAAATTAGGCTCTCTTTTCATATTTGTTGAACAACCCCTACAAAAATCAAAGCAAGAAACAATCATATCATGAATTTCTTTATTCCACTCTCACCGAGATCAGGGTTTTATTATTATTGACAAAAAATAAAATAAAATAAACTTCACACTTTGTAATTTCGAAAACACTCTTTATGTTGTCCCAAACATGTTTTGCACTCTACTCTAGCAATAAAGTTACACGTACATTCATACATACACAACAACATAGCTATTTTAGTTGGGCTAAGGTGCTAGGGAAATGAGGCAGTGGGCTGACTTCAACCACTTAATACATTCTTTTATTTTAAAGCGGAGGAAATGACACTTCCTTCATTTCTACAATAAAATAAAAATTGAACTAAACCTATTTTAATATATTTTTTTGCTGAAATGGGTGAAGTGGCCACCATATAAAAACTGAGTTCCTCCCATTTCTATAACCCTATTGAACTCTCTCAAAGTCATGATTTTACTTACCCGATCTCTCTCCTCATCCAAATCTCTCCCAGCTCCCTATCTCAATATCCCCCACCCCATTCTCAATTACACTATCAACACCATAGGTTAGTTTTCCTAACTCTTGATCTCAGCGATTATAATTCTTTATCTCTACTCTCCATCCATTCCTATAAGCATCTAAATTCAAGATTTATTATTCTGCCTTGAATTGTAGAAGAAGTGATTAGGGATCATGAATATTTGTTTATTTATTTATTTTGTGTTTTCTTATATATTACTGGAAATATACAATTTGATTTTGGATGAATGTTTATATTTTATTCAATTTAATCCCATTGTGTAATGAAATTCAAGGCTTATTAATTTAAAATTATTGTTTTCAATTGAATTTTAGTGTCAAGGCTTGGAGGGTCCTTGGTAATTTCAATTTTTAGTATGAAGGATCATGCCAAATTTGGTTAGGTTTCTCAATTTTACAATAAGTTTGAGTTGATTAACAAGTCTTGAATTTTAGTCAAGATCTATTGTGTTACTTGGTCATCAAGTTTATTTGTATTCAAGATTTTATTGGATGAGGTATCCAATCTATGAAAGATAGAGATAGATATCTTTAAGAGGGACTTATATATGAATGAAATATATAGATAGATATCTTTATGAGGGACTTATTGTTGAGTCCAGCCTATTTGGCGGGTTGGATGAATAAATGGATTCTAAGCCAAAAAAAAAATGAAACTATGTCAACAGTGGAACTTATGTCAACATTGGAACTTGTGAGGGTATGATTGGAATTTCACATGGGGTTAAAAACTCTCATGTTTAGATGAGAGATGTGTGTGATGATCATTGCATTGAGAGAGAAAGAGTAAGCCATCAGTAGAAAACAAAGTGAAGAAAAAATAAAGATGTGAGTTAGGGCAAGAAGGTCGGACGGCGATACTATGTCGGATCTCACTCAAATTCTGAGTGGAGGATCCATGCAAACAACTCTACCTATTGGTTAGATTTGATCTTTCCTTTGATCATTACTTGATGTTTGTTTGTTATCCATGATGATGATGATGATGATGATGATGATGATGATGATGTTTGTATCATTGATACTCTCTTCATGAATGCTGTTGGGCATAGTGCTTGTAATCCTCTAGTGAGCTAGAGAGAACACTTGTAATCCTTTGTTGACATAGTGAAAAGGATTGTTAAGTCGCCTTAGTGTCCCGTGGCTTTTCAACCCTTGAATGAAGGGGTTTTCCATGCTACATCATGTGTCTTTGAGTCTTATTATCATTTTATACTTTTATGTGTTGATTAGATACAAGTTTTGTACTCAAAGTGGGGAAGAGTAAGAAGATCCAGAAAATTCAGAGGAAGCATGGTTTACTACAGTGGTCATGCTTGGACCGTGTTTATTCCATAACCTGAATTTTCTTCTATTGCTATAGTGAATATGCTACAATACAGAAAGCATGGACATGCTTCACGCCGTGATTTTCTCGGGATAATTTAGTCAGAACTTTTCTTTCTGTGCTATAATAGAACTGCTACAGTGCTCGGCTGCAGTGCATTTTCTACCGTATCGGAGCTACAGTAGTAGTGGTACAGTGCCAAGTTCACGGGCATGCTTCACGCCGTGATTATCTTAGGATAGAGTTTGGTTTCATAACTTTTCTCCCAATGCTACAATAACAGTACACGTTTGCTATAGTGCCCATGCTTGCTACAGTGTTTTCAGATAACCTCCGTCCTGCACTTCTAATCACACAGTTTCTCCCCAACACTTATATACGATTGAATGGATGATGGCAGTTTCATATCATCCATGGATAATGTTTTAATCTAAGATTTCAATTTTTCCATGTTTTAGCAGTAGTATATTGTTCCACGGAGCTTAGGTTCAAAATATGGAATAAACGAGTGTTTCCACAACTCTACCACCCAGCCAATTCTATTCCACTTACCCGGCCTTTTTTCTTAGCCACATATCTTTATGGCTAAAGAATGGAAAAATATCTTTCTCCTGTTACATGAATTGTATCCGGGATATCCCCATTAATAGGTTTGAGATCTACATCTATGAATTGAAAGGTCTAAATAATCAACTCTTCAATCAGTTGTCAGAATCAATAGGGGTTCAAATCGTTCATTTAAATAAATCAAAACCCTTCTTATTAAATGATCATATTGCTTCCCAAAGATAGAAATTCTTGATCACGGGTCTCAGAGAGAGCTGAGCTAGGAATGTCTTGCTAATGAGCTATGTATAGAAAAGCTACAGTAGCTATCTCCAACTAATTGGGACACGAATGGTCCTTTAATGAATGAATATATTTTCTTTATTCTATTTTGGATGGTGTGATTGCTTTGTTCATGCAAAGTGTGATTGCTCGAACTTCTAAGCTCATTTGCATGGATTGTTTAGGTATGATTGCTTAAACTTCTAGGTGCAATTTCCTACTAATCTAGATTTTTGCAACAAATTTGTGTTACTCATGTGTTTGAAGAAAGAAGAAGCAGTGCCTAGAATTTGATGTAGTAGTATGTGGTGTACTAAGTGTTATTTTATTAGTATTTGTTGATAAATTAGAGAAGGTTATTCCCTATTGAGGTAGGCATTGAATTGGGAAAAGTGCAGGTTTTTTTGAGTTCTTCAGTCACCGAACTTTAAAATATATCAAAATGGCCACTCAACTTCATGGCACATAACACATAATAATGACAATGATATAAACAAAAGCTATCCTTATTGGATATCATAGGCTACTACACTTTGCTTAATTCCTCTCACCCACAAAAGCAAAGCTTTTCTTCCACCAATCACCCATTAATATTCACGATGGCTTGATGAATCGGGAAAGGTGGAACTCTTTATCCCTTGAACTCTTGAATGAGAAAGAAAGAGGGTAGTGACGACGTGGAGGGCTGAAGATCATCAGCTCTCTGTGACATGACAATCTAGGTCAAATTGATGATGTGGTCAAAGGGTGCTAACTCAGCTATTCCGATTGCCACGAAAGCCATTTGTTACCGGAATTTATCGGGTGACTATCCGATAAAAGAAAGTATTAGTTGGATGACCATTTTGATATATTTTAAAGTTCAGTAACTAAAGTGATAATTAAGAAAAGTTTGGTGACCAACTTAAAAAAAAAATTTACCCTCTCTTTCGCCCATTATTTAGTTTGACTTAGATTACAGCCTTGTCATCAAGTGCAAGAATGGGATGTTGATTGAATTCCTTATATGTTATTGTAATATATAATTTGATTTTGCGTGGTAGTTTATATTTTATTCAAATTAATCCCACTTTATAATGAAAAATTATTTTGATTATGCTAATTTTATATTATTTTTCAGTTTAACAAAGGTCATATTTGTTATCTTTCAGTTTCTTTAAATTTAATTTAAAATTTATTTATATTTTCTTTATATATATATATATAATCACAAATGATAATCCGTACAGTAATTATTTTACTTAATCTTTATTAAATGGAAGATTAATTTTAATATGATCATAGGTCATTGGCTACTAACATTTGGGATCATGTATTATTTAGGCCACTCTCTTCTGCCATTCCCATCTCAGATCAAGTAATTTTTTCAATATAAAAAATAAAAGCTCTTCCATGTTTCTGACTCAAACTGTGCAACCATATTATTCAATTTTTGTATTCAAAAGATTGAATTGGATTAAATAAAAAAGTTGTATGCCAAAGCTTGGCCATGCCTGATGTTATCACTAATTACCATATAAAAGTGAAATAAAATTTTATTTAAACAAAAAATATTTCAATTTTAAAAAAATTCTATACTATATATTTATTTTTTTCAAACATTATTATTATTATTATTTACTTCGTTTACTTTCGTGGAAAAAAAAATATATGACATTCCAAAAAAACATCATATGGAACTCACTTTAAAATTAATGTTATTTTCTGCTAAGTGACCATTAGAAATAGAAAAATAGAAACTTTTGCCCAAAATCAAACACAAAAAAGAAAATGGGATTAGAAAATGGGCTATGGGGATTTTGAGCATTGAGCATTAGCAAGACGATTGAATGGTGAAATCATGTTGATTTTTGCTTAAATTAGATGGTGAATTCTTGAAAGTTGCTCCTTATTACCAAGCTTAATTTATCATTTAGCCTCAATTTGGTGTTCTCTTAGGCATTCTTATTTGGAGTTTTTTTATGATGTTATTTGTTATCTATTCTTGATGATGAGGATAACTTTTTTTTCCTAGTATGTATGTAGAAAAAAACCTTATAATCCCATTGTTGATATAGAGAAAGTTCGAGTGGCTTATGGGTCATGTAAGTTTTTTCACCTCTCAATTGAAGAGGTATTCCATTAAATTGGTGTCTTGATTTGTGTGTTGATTTATTTTGTTAACATTTGTTGGAAATTTTATTTTAGCATAAAGACGGAAAGTTTGCACTTGTTTGTAGTTATTCTAATATATATACATATATACATGGGACTAAGCAAGCCAATATTGCAGGTTGTGTTGATATACAGAGAGAGATACATGAGCTTGAGCATAATCATGTTGGAGGTCATCTTGATGTGCAGTGAGATACATTGGTCTAAGCAAGCCTGTATTGAAAGCCTTATTCATCAAACCCCAATTTGCGAGAGATACATGGGCTTTAACACACACTTGTTCATGAGTGGTATAGGTTAGTTAGAGGCCACTTCTTGTGTGACAAGATGGAAGAATAAGGTTCATGTGGGATGATAAACCTGACTCCTTCAACTTATGCTATTTGGAAGAGCAAAAATGCAAGACTTGTTAATTATTAAAAAACTATTTATGTCTATTATAGAAAAGGCAAAGTCAAAAAAGACAAGTAATGATGAAGGGAAATTATTGCATATGAAAATTACCGCTACAATTATGCAATGGGATAATATTAGCATTTTCCATCTTATTTCTAAAGAAGTGAAGATTGATGAACTTTGAAAGAAAGTAAAAACCATATATAAGAAAAAAAAAACAACTACAAGAACAAAGCCACAACCATCAAAAGACTTGTGATTTGCAGTACAGCCGAAAGAGAAGTATGATTGAGCACATTAGTGATTTTCAAGATTTGGTGAACCAGTTGACTACAATGAAAATGCCTCTTGATGATAATGTTGCAAGCATTGCTACTCTTCTTTGCTTGAGAGCTTTAGAACATTAGTAGTGTAACACTTTGAAGAAAGCCAACGATGGAGATGGTAAAAAAAAAAAAAATCTACTGAGTGAAGAAGCTAGAAGAAAAGAAAAAGATGAATCCTTCTCTAAGCCACTAGTTTCTAAACAGCATGAAAGACATGGAAGAAGTAAAAACAAATATCCTCAAGGTCATGGCAAAAGGGATGCACTCATAGGGAAATTAAAGAACGGGAAAAATATTAAATGCTTTCATTGTAAGAAGATGGGTCACATGAACAAGGAATGCATACTTCTGAAAAGAGAAAGCGGAGTGAAAAAGTAAAAGTGAGAAAAGTGACTAATGTAGAATATATTAAAGATGAAGTTACCATTATTTGTGATAATAGTTGTGTTAGTCCTATATACTAAAAGAATTTTTAGTACCTCGTTTCATGTTACTCCTAATTATGATTTCTTTATTTCATAGTCTAGCCGTGATTTTGGCAGGATCTCATAAAATATAATTTAATTAATGAAATATTACTCAAGTTGTCTTAATGATCGTAAGACAAATAGATATATAATTTAAAACATTAATAAAGTATTTTAATTAATGAAATTATAACATGTAGCATGATCTCATAAAATAGTGTGGTACCACAACGGTTTTCTCTGTGACTTATTCAACCCTGCATTTAGTTCAAGGTAACTTTCAATAATGTCAACTTAAAGAACATTATTTGCTTAAAGATTGTCAATAAAGAATAAGCATGCATAAATAACTAATGATGGTGAACAATCACATAGCTAAAAGTAGAGTGCGCCACGTGCAAGAATCTTACTCAACTAGGAGACAAAATTAATATTATGTACATAAAAGATATATGTTAGTTCCGGTAAGTGTATTGTGGGTTAGAATTCACTTAATCCCTCATGCAAACACTCACACAATCACACACAAATTAAAGAGAAAAGAGGCACACGAAATTGGTGACCCAGTTTGGCACAATATTTGCCTATGCCTGGGGGATCTTGGAAATAAAAATCCACTTAAAACGAGGAATAAAACTGAGTAAAACTCTCACACCGATCCTCACAAAAGGTAAATAAGAACCCTCTCTGATTGCCGGATGGCCATTTTCTCTTACCCACACAGTTGAGTATCTCCGGTGGCTCATTTTAAATCTTAGACCAGGATCACTTATATAAACTTCTCAACGTCTCAAATATAGCACCTCCTCTTTTAGAATCTTGTTGGCTCTTAATTTAGACACTTTCCAAAATTAGACGTTGCAACTCCTATTGGAACCAAGCTTACAACGCGGCCCACCTGTTGACCTTAATTAAGCCACAACTTCCGTTGCAACACGACCTTCAAACGCCTCCAGTCCTACTAACTGTGTCCAAGTCTGAGTTGTTGTAGTCAAATCCTCCCAATCTCTACCTACCAGCAACTAACTCGCCTCCTCACGTCCTTATCAATATTACCATTGCAAGGGTCGCATCCCATATGACACGTCTCCATCATACCAAAAATAGTCTTCAAAGAATCTTCAATTACTTTTCAAATCTATTGCTAAACTTGATCTCCAAGTCATCCAAGTTTAGTCTTCATGATCTTCCAAACTTGATCTTTATTCATCTAAGTTTATTTCTTCAATTTTCATATTTCCAAACTTGATCTTCATTTAACTAAGTTTGTTCTTCACAATCTTCTTTGTTACCAAGCTTGATCTTCTAATCATCCAAGCTTAGTCTTCAATCTTCTCCTTATATAATTGTGTCTTCAAATAGCTCCTTCCATAAATAGCTTCAATGAGATCTTGGCTTCCAAGTAGTTGCTTGATTGATTCACTTGCTAAATATACAAGTTTCTTCTTTTAGTCTTTGATTGCTTGCTCTCTAAATTGCAACCCTCTTGCATTATATAGCTCCTCCATATATAGCTTCATATCTTCTTGTTATCTCTTGTTGCATCACCTTGTTTTGTCATCAATGCCTTGCATATCATCATGATTGTGTGTGTGTGTGTATATATAGTAGATAAGGTATTGATTATTAGTGTAATAATGGCTTCATATCTTTTTAATTTTGTGATTGACATCATCTGTCTATATTTTTACAGAATTCAAAAAATAAATCATACATCGTTTAAAAAAATTTTGAAAACTAAAACGCTAATTGTTTTTAAACAAAACAGCTGAACCAACAAGAACTCTCCAAAATTTCTTTAGGTGGTTCTCCAAATGTTGCAACTACACAGGATTTTTATCCCAAAAATAATGTGATAATACATTGATCAAATTATAGAAAAATATATGGACAAAAAAAAATTTTCAAACATGTGGCGGTATGTTATAGATAAAAATTTAGGATCCAAGCTAAGGCGATTTAAAAGCAAAAAAAAAAAATCACAGTTTTTGAATTTTGATTTTTTTTAATACCCAAATTATTTATTTGTGGTTTTGTTAATCCAATTTTTTTAAAATTTATTAATTTTTAAAAAACCTGATTATTTCTTTAAAAAATTATTATTATTATTATTATTATTATTATTATTATTATTATTATTATTATTATTATTATTATTATTATTATTATTAAAATAGTATAGATAAACAATATAAAAAAAAAAGCTACGATAAAAGCACAAGCAATACTAAGTGCCAGGCTAGGCACATAAATAAACAATAAGAAAACATAGCTTCCATAAAAGTACATACAAGAGCCAAGAGGTAAGAGTCAAGCTAGGCAAGTAGTAAGCACATAGACAAGTAATAAGGAAGCATAGTTTCCATAAATATACATGTGATGCCAAGAGCCAAGAGCCAAGAGCCAAGAGCTAAGAGCCACTCTTTTATTCATTATTTTTATGATCGCATACCTTTTCTATTTGTTTCGCTAGACATCAAAGGATCAACGAGTACTTTAAGTACAGTTCCCTGAGGTTCGACAACCCTACTCTTAATTGAGTACCACTTTATTACTTCTTGCGACCCGTATACTTGCGGAGATCGCATCAATCACCATGCAAAAAAGCAATTTTAACATCCATTTGCTTTAAATGCAAATCCCAACAAGCTACTAATGCAAGTACTACCCTGATTGAAGTATGCCTAATCACAGGAGAAAAGATTTCATCATAATCGATCCCCTTCTACTGTGAAAATCCCTTTGCTACCAATCGAGCCTTGAACTTTACCCCTTCTTTTTTTGATATTACTGGTTTCTTTTTGTACACCCACTTGCACCCAATAGCCTTCTTTCCCTTAGGAAGCTAAACTAGCTCCCATGTATAATTTTTCTGCAAGGACTCCATCTCTTCAACCATTGCACCCATCCATTCCTTTTTCTCCTGGCTAGTGATAGCTTCCTCGAAGGTAGCTAGATCATCACTAGTAATGAGGAGTGTAAAAGAGATTATGTCTTCATAACCCAATCTACTTGGAGGCTTTACATTGGTGTATCTCTGTCTATCTCTGGCTAGATTATAATTTTGCAAATCATCTGTATTAGAACCACCAAATGTTGGATTCAAACTTTCAACTCTCTCAGCTGCTATTGGATGAGATTCTAAATCCATCTGCAATGTATCTGAACAGGAACTATTTTCTAGCACTTTGTCTTGATGATGCTACAACAAGAACTGCTCATCAAAAACTGCATCTCTACTGATCACCATTTTCTTTGCTATCGAATCCCAAAACTTGTATCCTTTGACACCTTTCTTGTAACCCAGAAAGATACACTTTTTGGATTTTGGATCAATTTTGGATCTTTCATCACCAGTTACATGCACATAAGCAGGACAACCAAAAATCCATAAGTGATCAAAATCAATTGCATTACCTGTCCATACCTCTTCTGCAACCTTGCCACCCAATGATGCCCGTGGTGATCTATTGATAAGGTAGCACGCCATACTCATAGTCTCTACCCAGAAGCTTTTAGAAAGCCCTGCATTCAGTCCCAAGCATCTCGCACTTTCAGTCAATGACCTATTCATCCTTTCTGCAACACCATTCTGTCGCGGTGTGTAGTGCACTGAAAAATGGCTCTGAATCCCATGCTCCTTACAAAATTTTTGAAACTGTGAATCTGTGTACTCTATTCCATTATCAGATCTCAAATACTTGATCTTTCTACCAGTTTGGTTCTCCACCTCGGCTTTCCAGGCTTGAATTTGCTAAAAGCTTCAGATTTCTATTTCAAAAAATACACCAAACTTTTCTAGAAAAATCATCAGTAAAAGTAACATAATATTGAGATCCACCAAATGACAATTCCCTCGTAGGCCCCCACACATCAAAATGCACATAATCTAGAATCCCTTCAGTTTTGTGCTTTCCAATCTAGAAACTAACTCTAATCTGTTTTCCAAGAACACAAAACTTACAAAAATCGAGATTATAGCTTTTAACACCATGCAACAAATTTCTTTTATGCAATTCAGTCATCCCACATTCACTGAGATGACCAAGAAGCATGTGCCATAATTTTGTATTATCATCATATGACTCAACCGAATGAGCTCCACCTACAACTGTACTCCCTAACAATTTGTAGATATTCCCTGCTGTTAGCTTTCCTTTCATCACAGTCAATGCACCCTTAACAATTCTAATGGTTTCCTTATCCTCATCTGCCTTAGGAATTATTCTTATGCAAAATGCCCAAGGAAATTAGATTCTTTTTCAAATATGGTATATGCCTAACATCACAAAATGTTCTAACAGTACCATCATACATCTTAATTCTGACTTCACCAATAACAACAATGTTGCAACATCTATCATCACCTAAATAGACAGAACCAAAATAAGCTGACCTGTATGACTTAAACCACTTCTTGTTAGGCGTTATATGATAAGAGCATCCAGAATCCAGAATCCATGCATCCATGAACTGATTTGTTGAAACTAAAAGCATATCACCATCACTGCAATATGAATTGTCATTTTACACCACATTCGCAGACTTGGATGATTCATTATGTTTTTCATCAGTTTGTTTTTTCAACTTTGGACAGTCTCTCTTCATATGTCTTGGCTCCTTGCACTTGAAATAATAAATTGTCTTTCTACCCTTAGACTTTGATCTGAAATTTCATTTTCCAGAACCCTCCTTCTCTAACTTCCTTCCACAATCCTGATTACCCTTAATATATAAACTGTCACCATGAGAACTTTTTGCTGCACTTTGCTTCCGCTGACTATGAGCCAACAAGGTTGCAATAATCTCTTCGACTTTGATAATTTCTTTCCCATATGTAAGAGTAGTCACCAGGTGTTCATAAGAAGAAGGTAATGAACACAACAGAATCATCGCTCTGTCTTCAGCCTCAATACTCACATCAAGTCGAGCTAAATTTGTGATTATTTTATTAAAGGCATTTACGTGCTGTGCCAAATCAGAACCTTCATGCATCTTCAGCCCATATACCCTTTGCTTCAGATATAGTTTATTCGTTAGGGATTTGGACATAAAGTGAGTTTCCAACTTTGTCCAAACTTCGCCTGGAGATTTCAGATTCATTACGTAATACATGATCTCATCTGCTAGGTATAGTAGTATGATTCCTGCCGCTCGTTGCTATAGTTCTTCCCAATCTTCAGCCTCCATAGTATCTGGTTTCTTCGGCCACAAAGCCTTTAGAATCCTTTACTGCGCCAACAGATCATTTACCCTTATTTTCCACAATCCGAAAAAGCAAGTTCCATCAAACTTTACCACTTTGAATTTTGCACCAGACATAGTCATCTCAACCTGGCTCTGGTACCAATTGTTGAGAAAATAACGCTAATAATCACAAGAATAAAATGAAGACAAAGATTTAATGAGGTTCAGCAATGTACCTACGTCCTTGGGAGTGATGAGCGGCGGCCTTTTTTTTTTATTAATACAGAGAAAAGAAGATTATTTAGGGTTACAAATACAATGCATATATAACCCCCCCCCCCCCCCCCCAGTACAATTTAAAAATTTACCATGTACTGTACCGCAGGGCATTGCCCCTGCACCCCCAACCCACTTTCTGTGAAACTCCCCAATTGGGCAGATGTTGTCGCTCCGCTCCAGCATTTATTCTTTATCTAGTATATGAGCTATACCTAATAACAATGATCTTGGTTTTCCTTTTTTCTTTTTTCTTTTTGCTTTTTCTTTTTTATATCTATTAATCATTTCCAAAGTTCCACACGGACCACACCTGCATTAATGGGACCTTATATATTAGTTGAAATAATAACCATAATAAAATATCACTTATTTTCATAATTTTCATTTTATCACAATTATTTATCTTATTTTATTATTTTTATTTTTGACAAAATAAATAAGCTACATCATGAGTGTACACAAATATAGAATTAATATCTCAACACATATTCAAACATACTTTTTTAGCAAAATATGAACACCCTGGATACATGACTTGGTACTAATAAATGAAAGAATTGATTGCCTATTTTTCTCACTTTGCCCCACATATATTTTGTTTTAAAAATTTAATAAATTTATCATCTGCTTTCGTTTTTTGAATACTCATTTATTTAATGGGTGATAATTAAAAATCCATTATTATTTTTATTTCCCTCTAATTTTTCAATTTATTTTTAGGGCGCACATTTAGAAAAATTATTTATTTATTTTTAAAGCAGAAAACTTGGTTTCTGAAAATGATAATTCTCAAATGTGTTTAGAAGGGGTAGATAAGTAGAGGGGACCTATAGAAAAGTTGAAAAATTTTTAGGGGCTTTGAAATAATTACACCTTAATTTTTACTTACCGTTTGGTTTGTGGTAATGACATATTACAACGTAAAGAGATTACCATGGTAATATGGGTGAGAATATATGATTGGCAATATTGTCGTAATTTGATATAACCATTTTTGGTAGGAAACTCTTATTACCGGGAACAGTTCATTACCAAGTTATGAGATTACTACATGCTTGGTAATCTAGGATAGACACCAAATTTGATGGTAATAGGATTATCAACTTTTTTGGTAATGTTCTCATATTGGCAATGTGATATTACCATCTAAATTGCCACCAGTGAAATACCAAACGTAGTAATATTTTCATATTACCACGTGCTACGTGGTAATCTGAAAATATTACCGTGATCCAAACGGCCCATTAAAGTAATAATTAAATGAATTCAAAGTGGTATTGTCATCAGAAAATTTACACACATCCACAAGACCTTATCATCTCAAGGAAATCGAATGGCCATGATGGTGTCAATGCTCGGATAGCAATGCGAGACAGAATCCTAGCCATTGGTGTTGTGGAACAGGTGTGAAAATAGACGGAGATCGCAGAACCATGACCACACGATTAGATCATGATAAGGATGGAAAAAATGGTAATTGTACAGTACTTTGTTTCAGCTGAGAATCATTGATTTATGGATAATCACTTGAAAATCAAAGTCAAATACAAGTCAAAAAAAAATTCAGCTGAAAATTCACCTTTCAATATTTTTTGTCAAATTTTTAACAAAAACAGAAAAATAAAAATTAGGGCATCAATAGTTGATGTGCTCCCATAGCTTCTCTGGCCTCGAGAACTTCTCCACATTAGGGCAATGCTGAGGAGGGCGAAAACGTTGATCCAACTTTGTTGGCATGCTCCCATAACGTCATTGGCCTCAAGAGCTTCTCTGCATTCGGAAAAAGACAAAGTTGAGTGACTTCGGAAAAAATTACTCTGCGAGTTAGAATATGCCTCTCTTCTTCTTGGACGCTTCTTGGACAATAAAGCCTTTGATAGTCTACTTATTTTCCAAAATGCCATTCACAAAAAGCCTAATTAGGTCGAAGCTCACTGTTTATATTTAAACATGTCCAAATGTTAAATTTTAATTATTAATATGAAAAAATGACTATTTTGGTCATCTTTTTATTGTTAACAATGGGGTGCAATTTTTATATGCTTAATAAATTAATTTATTTTATTTATTTGTTTGGAAAATATTATAAAAGAACTAATATAAATATATTTCATAAAGTAAAATAGAGGCAAATTAAGACCTTGAGGTCATTTTGATTATTTAGTTTTGCATGGTTACCAATTTACCATAGAATCATACATATAGATAAATACACCTTGAGCCTAATTAGATAAATATTATAATTTCATAATAAATAAAAAAGGTGAAACATAATGTACATATTTTGTATATATATCTCTAAACATGTACCATTCATATATCTGGGATATATACTGCATCTATTTACTAAACAAAGACAGTTGAGAATAAAATTTTCATAATATTTAAATAAAAGATAAAAATATCATTTTCAATAAATTTAATAATTTAGTATAATAACCTATAATCAATCTTAATTAACTCATAAAAGAATTTTCAAATTATATGTGAAAAACAAAATTCTAAAAATAAGATTGAGATAATAAAAAGGTCTCAAATTCAAAACTTGTTAGAATCAATGATGGTAATGGGTCATCAATTATGGATGTGAAGTTTCAGCTTAAATCTTAGTTTCTGTTTAAGGGTGTGCAAGTTGGACGATTAATTCCCCAGCTGTGCGTATAAAAAAATATAAAATAAATAGTTTTTTTAGCATGAATGTCTAATTTTAAGTTATCATTTTTTTTCACTCAATTACCTATTTGCCCTCATGTATTACATGAGGCAATATTGTGAGTGAGTACATATAATTAAAAATTTCAAAGAGAGGAAAACAAATCATTTATCATAAAAAAAAATTAAAAAGAAAAGAAAATGGCAAATTCGAGATTATACAATAAAGTGAGGCAAATTTACAAAAAAGGACATGGTTGAAAAGTGAAAACCATAGAGGATCAAACTCCTAGAAAAAGGTAGAATACCCTATTTAGTCCTCTAATATAGTCAATATATCTTTTTGGTCCCTCTTATATAATTTATCCTTAAGAAATCCTTAAATTTTAATATTTAAGAAATGTAAGTCCCTCTAACAGACTGGACAAATTATATTAGAGGAAAAGACTTATATTTCACAAAATATTAAAATAAAAGGACTTCATGTAAACAAATTATATTAGAAGAACCAAAAAAGATATATTGACTATATTAGAGAAATTAAATAGGGTATTCAACCAAAAACAAAAAAACAAAAAAACAAAAACAAAAACCTCAACGAAGAGACTAACCAAGATTCTTAATGGCATCATCCGTAAATATCCCCATCAACGAGCCCACTTTCCAAATCCCATCACTACATAAACCCTTCCTCCCCAACCTCGCTTTGCTGACGTGTGAACCAGACGAGGTCCTCGCCGGAGATTTACCGAGCTTGGTGCCTGGCGGCGGTGTCAGCAGCGTCGGCGGCGGATGGAAGGTGGGTGGCGATGCTGAGGCAGCTGATCGGCCAGGTCGAGGGGCTCTGTGGTCCTCATAGCCTCGATCGTGATGAAAGGTATCTTCTCTCAATCCCTATCTCTCTCTCTCTCTGTTTCTCTGATTGTTTGGAAGTTTTAATCGATTTAGAGATCTGTGAATTGTTTGGATTTCTTGATTTCTTTGCTTTCTTCTCGTGTTTCATATGTTTGTCTTGGAATTTTTCTTGTGGTGATGGTTCATAGGGCTTCGATTGCTTCTTCGATCATCTTTTTTTGAGGTGAATCTATGTTTTCTTGCGATTCTCGTGGTCGATTGGGGGTTTTGTGTTTGATCCTTGATTCTATTTTCCAATGTTTTTCTTTGAATTCGTTTTATCAAGTTTCAATTATTTTGCCAAATGAGCTGGGACTTTGTGTTTTATGACTTTATTTACCTGATAAGTTATTTAAAATGTATTTTTTTCGTCTGAATGTTGATTTATTATGTTATTTAATTGTAGTATATGAATCTAAACATGATGTATTGGTAAAGATTTTGTAATTCAGATTGAAGAAAATTTTTGTGTGCATGACTGGATTTTGTTTGGACTTTGGAAGCTAAATTAGTTATATCTTTTTGTATCCATTGATTATACTATGTGCAATGACTATAAGCTTTAGGTATATGGCAAAAAAAGGTTTGCAAATTTAGGCCTTTTTAAGTATGCAGCATTATGTTTCCTTATGAAATTTTGTAATACATTTTGTGATGTTGTTATAATCTCATTGACCAATACATTATTTGAAAAAGGTGCTATAGAAATTCAACATTCTTATTGAGAAGAAATGGTTGACTTTCATCGTGCTACTTGGGTCACTTCAATCTTGCTTCATTTTGAAGATATTGTTATTAAATTACCAATTTTGTTAAGATGTTTTTCCAGTTTAAGTTCCTTTTTGTTCTTCATCAAACCTCCAATTTGGAAGTGAATTCATTTGATCCAGATTTTGAAGTGATCTACATCAGTTAAAATTGACCATTTTGACTGATATACCTGAAGCCTTGTCCTAGATGTATTGTAGTGTATACCATGGTACAAGTGTTTGACTTATTGATCAGTGCAATGTTGAATTTTGTGTGGAGTTCTTTGGAGTGAAAGAGAAAACGACAATTAAGTTATTTGAGAAAAAGCTACTGAGCATAGAATCTTTCAGTTTATGATGATTTAAATTTGGATCTCAATTTTTGGTGCATTTGCCTTGCAAAAGTTATTTTGATTTAGTGGTTGTGCCAGATCCATTTTGTTAGGTTTATCTTTGGATTTTGGAGACTTGGAATTTTCTTTTGCGTTGCTGTTTGAATTATCTAATATGGTAAAACTGTACAAAGTAGGTTTCTCTATTTTCCTAGAATCTCAAATGTTGGCCTGTTTATCTTTTCCTCCTTGGTAGGCAATTAGTTTTATAAAATAGAAGCAGCTATTATTATCGCTGTCACGAAATAAGGCTTACCTCCTAATCTTCTTAAGCTAGTATGGCCAATGTTCTACTGATTCTTATCCTCTTACCACACATATGTTTAATGTGCAAAATTAGTGGCTTTTTCATTAAAATTTTAAAAAAATGCTCTTACAGCATATTATTTATGATGCATGTTATTTCACTTTTTTTTTGGGTTCAAATACTAGCTGTCTTGAAGGTGTCAGCTTGTTTTTCTTCTTTTAACAACTTCGACATGATAAACCTCAACAATATGCAGATTACTGTCATAAATGTGTCATAACTCTGTGGATGAGTAAATATACATCTCAACTGATCTTAAACTTTAAACTCAAACCTTACATGCTAAGGTGCCCAAATAAATAAATAAATAAATAAATATATATATATTCTACCGGAGTGACTAATATAGAGCAGCGTTTTGATCAGGTAAGTTAGCTTAGCTAAGGGATTCTTACTAATAACCTCCGCATAGGATCTATTGACAGATTTCCTGTTTCAAAAGCATTCCAGTGTGAACTCAATTTCAAATTTAGATGATTTGAATTTGAGGCTGTTGGACACTCTTTTTTTTTTTTTTTTGGTTGATGGAAAATAAGTCCAGAAGAGATATCAGTTAATTTTGAAATATTTATTTTAAGTATTATTATTTATGTCAAAGCTTGGTCAACCTCAGACAAAAGTTCTCTCCAAAAATAATTTTTACTCCAAAACTCTAACCTAGCTTTAAATTTTTCCAACCCCAAACGAATTTCCCCGTAAGGCTAATTGTACCCGCCTCAATTAATGTTTTGGCCTCAGCTTCATTGTGTGAAACCTTGAGACAATTGCCAATTGCCTTCTAGTTCTTCTGATCTTCATTTAGTTTTGGACTACTGACCTGTAATGAATTAAAAATGGTGCAGATATTGAGAAAGAGTACTGGCGGGTGCAGGGTTTATGTGCGGCCATTGTTGGTGAGCAATCCAAGGCTAAACTTTCTTGGCATTAGTGTTTGCCTTGTCCCCACTTGTATTTATGGTCTGGAATCAATTTAATGGATATGAGCAGTATTGCCTGTTAGTAGTATAAGAATTTCAATCTGAAGTGCAATTTTTTGTTTCTGTAGAAGTGTTTGATTCCTCTGTCAGTCATTTGCAATTCTGTTCATGTTAGGACCATTGATTTTAGTGTACTGATCTTTTTGTGATCTCGTTCTAGTCATTATGGAATCTGGATTTCAGATATTACCTTCTTTCTATAGACATCTTTTTGCTCATATCAAACTAAGGAGTTATCTTTGAGCAACCACGGTAATTGCATCCCTGAAGCCTTTTGCTTGAAAGCACTCTTAAAAGTACACATGGTTAATATTGGATTCGTAGTTGGAGATTGAATGGTTATTTAATATCATAGCTCTTTGCTCAGTTTTGAGTGAGGAAGTGTATTTTTGCTTTTATTTTTGGGATGGAGCTGAAAATCTAGTAGCAGATGCACTGTCTAGAAATGAAGGTATGACAATTTAAGTAATTATGGGATACATCATTCCTGACCAGCTGCTAGCAGCTATTAAATCTTCTTGGCAAGAAGATGCAGTGTTGAAGAAATTAATTGCAGATTTAATTGAAGACCCTGCCACACACCCAAAATTCAGTTGGCACAATGAAGAATTAAGAAGAAAGGGTAAGCTAGTGGTGAGCAATTCAGATCTTCTTAATACCAAAATCCTGGAGCTCTATCTTAACTCAGCTATGGGTGGTCATTCAGGTGTGAAAAGGATGGCTTCCATATTTTATTGGAAGGATTTGTGGGGTACTGTTAGAAATTATATCAAAATATGTCTGAATTTCCAGCAGAATAAGTATGAGAATGTAGCTACACCAGGGAAATTGCAACCCTTACCTCCACCTGCAGGGATTTTCACTGATATTACTATGGACTTCATAGAAGGTCTACCCAAATCTGCAGGAAAGTCTGTGATAATGGTAGTTGTTGATAAATTGACAAAATTTGTGCATTTTGTGGGATTATCCCATCCCTATACAGCCAAAGATGTGGTCGTGGCTTTCCTGGACAACACATGTAAACTACATGGGCTGCCTAGAATTATCATTTCTAACAGAGACACCATCTTCACTAGTAATTTCTGGCAAGAGTTCTTCTAGTTACAACAGGTATCACTTCATTTATCCACAGCATATCACCCGTAAACCGATGGCCAAAGTGAAGTGGTTAATAGGTCCTTGGAGACCTATTTAAGGTGCATGACTGGTGAGATTCCAAGTGAATGGTTCAGATGGCTGAGTCTTGCAGAGTATAGGTACAATACTTCTTACCATTCCACAATTAAGATGACTCCATATCAGGCCCTATATGGAGTTCCTCCACTAATACACATTTCTTATATTCCCCGAGACTCTAAGATCGAGAGTGTGGATGTCTTCATGAGGAGCCGGGAAACTGCCATTGAAGTCCTCAAACATCAATTGGTTAGAGCAGCAAATCAAATGAAGCAAATTGCCAATGGGAAGAGAACTGAGCGCCAGTTTCAAAAGGATGATTTGGTTTTGCTTAAATTACAACCCCATGTTCGGCACTCAATCTCAAGAAGTCACAGTAAACTACATAAGAGGTATTATGGCCCTTTCCTGGTAGAAGAAAAGATTGTAGTGGCATATCACTTGAAGTTACTAGAGAATTCCAAAATTCACAATGTGTTCCATGTTTCCTTGCTCAAACCGGCACATTATTCTCACGAGGTATCCACCACTCTACCATCCATTCTGAAGGGCCGAGACAAGCAGCCAGTGGCGGCGGTGAGCAGAAGGTTTGTGAAATGCAGGAACTAAGCTTGTACACAGTGGCTAATACAGTGGAGTGGCGAAGGTCCTGAAGAGGCTACCTGAGAATGGGCTGATGATGTTCAGAAGAAGTACCCAACTTTTACTCCTTGAGGACAAGGAGTCAGTTAAGAGGGATGGGTTGTTATAATCTGAAGATATAGAATCCCGTTTTGTTTAAAGGTCGAATCAGCAGGAACCATGGGATGATGACAAGTGTATAAGTCACCAATCCTAGCCATCCATTTCTTCTTACTACTAGTTATTCCTATTGTTGTGTATAAATGGCCTTGCATCCAAACCGAATCCCAAAGTTCTGGAGTATTCATCATTAAGAAAATTGTCTAAATACATGGTGGTATATACACAAATGATCAGTTATGCAGATAGAAATCGAATCTTTACACACACACACACACACACACACACACAAAAAAACCCCTCCTTACAGATAGCCACTTTCCACATTATTCAAGTGTTATTAATATTAACATTTTAAAATATAATAAGTAAATATATTATTCAAATGATTAAGGAAGGCATTACTTGTCCTAGCACATCTCTAAGATGAGGACGCGGAGGGATGAGAATGAGGAATTGGTTGTAGATTTTTTTATGTTTGACAAAGCAATAGTGATGGATAAAAGAGTGGGTGAAGACCTTTTGTTGCTTGATTTGGTATGGATGAGGATGGATATGAAGCGAGGGCCACATTCTGGAAGATTTTAAGATTTCCTTTTTATACATGATAGTGTTTGTGATTGAGCAACTTTGATTAATTAGCTCCAGTATCATGATTAATATTATTTGTTTTATTTTATAATAGATAATTATATTTAGTTAGGTTAAAAGTGAAATATTGTGTATGAATTGATTTGGAAATTAGTGAGATGACTAATGTGGTTAACTTTTTATGAGGTTTTTTAATTGATTTTATGAGGTTTACTTTTTTGAAATAATTTGATAGTTGTGGTTTTCTAATTTTTTGAATGACTAATGAACCTTTTAGATGAGTTATGTTTCACAAAATTCCATTCTATATGTTTGAGTATCACATTATCTTAATCCTATTTTATGTAAATAAAATTTACAAATATATTATTGGCTTTTAATGTCTAGCTACTATTTCCTTATACATGTTTACTTTGATCTTTGGATAGCATTATACGCTTATAAAGCCAATTGGCACTGGTTCATCTGTTTGATTTAAAACGGATATAGAAGGGAGAATTAGGAATTGAGCAAATGCGATGGAGAGCAGGAAAAGTGAGGAGAAAAGTATAGAACCAAGTTGCACTCCTTCATCGACAATGCGAAAGAAGGGATTGGAGATTGAAGGATATCCGATTGAAGGGTTGTCTATTGGTGGGCAGGAGACTTGTGTGATTTTTCCAACTCTTAAGACGGCATTTGATATTGGTAGATGCCCGCAAAGAGCTATTTCTCAAGATTTTCTCTTCATTTCTCATAGCCATATGGATCACATTGTAAGATCAGTTTTCCTATTTCACTATCACTTCACAAGTCCTGAGAGTTTCTTAGTATATACATGTTTACTATAAGCAAATTTTGACATATTTTCCCTTGTTTTATATGTTTGTAGTTGTATTAGAAGGTTATTGTTATTGGCTGCCTGATACTGTTGTTTTTCTAGGGAGGGCTCCCTATGTATGTTGCTACAAGAGGCTTGTATGGTATGAAACCACCAACTATTTTTGTCCCTGTATCTGTGAGAGAAAATGTAGAAAAACTTTTTGAAGTGCACAGAGTAATGGATCAATCTGAGTTGAAGCACAATCTTGTTGCCTTGGATATAGGTATCCTCAAACTTTATTGGAAAAATGTAATCAACTGTCTTGCTGGATTCAATTTCTTGATATTCTCCTCAACTTATTTACCCAGGGGAAGAGTTTCAGATAAGGAAAGACCTCAAAGTTAAAGCATTCAGAACTTATCATGTCATTCCAAGCCAGGTTATAGACATTCACGCTATGCTGGTTCAATTTTATAATCTAGAATTATATTGAGCTAAAAACATGCTTTCCATTTTCATGCTCTAACTAAAATAGAAGTCCCACTTTGCGAATTCTGCAGGGTTATATCATTTATTCTGTGAAGCAGAAACTTAAGCAGGAATATGCAGGTCTGTCTGGAAATGAGATTAAGAACTTAAGGTTATCAGGTGTGGAGGTCTGTCTTTACTGGTTCTTCTATTGTATGGATAGGATCTTTGTTAAAATTGTATTGAAGAGTTCATTTATCATTTAATTGGCAGGTAACTTATACCGTGATATCACCTGAAATTGCCTTCACTGGGGATACTATGTCAGACTTTGTAGTTGATCCAGAAAATAGCGATGCAATAAGAGCACGAGTTCTTGTAATGGAGGTACTCTATTCATGATCAGTGAAATTGATTACCTTACCTCGTTTTGTGGCATTCATTTTTGAAATTCTGTAATTCTGAGCATCCTGCTGATAAAACTTGAATAACATAGACATTATCTAATACTTCAAGTGTTTTCATTTTCTGCATGGCAAGTTGCATTAACATCATAGCTACTTATTTATGCTTTTTTAATCATGTTATTCTCCAAATATCATGTAGTAAAACTATTTGTTGTGTGATGCTGGTGTTTAGAATTCATTTTGTGCTACAGACCTAACTTGTTAAATTCCAGCTATTGATATCATCTTGCATAAGGAATTTGCATGAATTAGGAATGTACCTCCCTGTAGTGTTTGGGGACTGAACCATCTAGAATCAATGAGAGTCTTGTAGTTAAGCAGAGCACCTTCATTAAGGTAATATAGTAGATGTTGTGCCATGGTTTCATTAAGGTTATGGACACTGAAATCTACTTACAAATGTTTTGGAGAATATTTACTTAAATGCCTCAAGCTTTTGTTGATTGAGGAATAATTGATCTACAAATCTCTATTCACAGTTTATTATATTGAATTTTTTTTAAAAAAAAAATTCATGTCAATAAATTCTAATGTTAATGAATTAGGAAATGATTGGTAAATGGAGCTTGACATTTTGTTTCGCTTTTACTGAATTTTTGCTATGTAGCAGAGTACTTTTGTTGATGATGCCGTGACAATAGAGCACGCAAGAGATTATGGCCACACCCATTTGTTTGAGGTTATTTCTTTGCATTCCTGTTTTCCTGTCAAAAATATCAATTTCTTATATTCCTGAATGTTTGTCACGATCTATTTTTAACTTTCATATTAGCCTCTAACTCATCATCAGTTTCTTCATTAAATTGGCAGATTGCACACTATGCTGAAAGATTTCAAAACAAAGCAATCCTCTTAATTCATTTTTCAGCTCGTTACCAAGCAGATGTATGTCATCTCATTTCTGCAATAACTTTATAATCTAAGTTCTATAAATTGGTTCACATTATTAAATTATCATTAACTTTCATGTCAGGATGCATATTTTGCATGCTAGTCATCAATGATCCAGAGTCTAAGTTAATGCCACTATGATTTATTGTTCTTCAGGAAATTAAAGAAGCTATTGCTAAACTTCCACCATCTTTTTCTGGGAGAGTTTTTGCTCTGCTGGAAGGTATCTAAATGGTAGTCTATTTGGTCTGCTTCTCACTGTTGCTTGTATGCATATCAATTTACTCATATACGGCATGGAACCGACTTCACATGACTCGATAAACATCAGAATTCAGCAAGGGGAAGCACAAGCCATCAGAAATGAAAATGCTATTTCATGCCTCATTCATAATTCTCTCTCTCCCCTTTCTTTTACTGATTTGAAGCTGTAGTTGATGTCCTTCTGAACTTGCATGGTTCTTGCCTATTGTATGAATTACAAACTCTTGATCTATTTTGTTATCATCTTTGTATTGTATTTACATGTGATATTGGCTTCACTCTGGCTCTATTATATTTGAACATAGCTACTGCTTCTTCAGTGGCTTTTAATTAGTTTTGTCTTGTTGAAAGATTTCTATGATTTTTGTCTCCAGTGTGATTTTTGTCTTGTTGAAAGATTTCTATGATTTTTTTTATTTTTATTTTTTTTTGTTCTTATCCAAGACCCCCAATGTTTGAAAAAATATTGAAATTCAAGAAGAAAACAAGCTTATTATCTTGATATAATATCCTAAAATCATGAGGGAATAAACTTGAGAAAAATTTTATTTTTGTTCCCTAAATTTACAAAAATAACTTTGTTATGTAACGACTTTGTGAATGCTGCAAGCATTGGTGATCAGCACACCCATGTCAAGTCTTCAATTAAATTGTAGCCAACAACCCAAGTCAATGCCTTGTCATGCTTCACCATCAATGAGGAATTATCACTGATATATAATGCATGTCTCTCACGGTTGATCATTCACCTTATTTTGTAAAGTATTGGACTAAATTATAACAATTAAAAATTTTCTTTTTATAAACAAATTCAATGTCATTGGAATTCTTTTAATGTTGTAATGATGATGCCGCCTGCAGGGATTTTTTTTTTTTTTTTTTTTTGGAGAAAGTGGGGCAGGACGGATATAATAAATACCTCAATCCATCCGACCTCTTGTAATACTGTAAAAATATTGTTCATCACTGCCGTCATAATAGTATAATGTGTATATACATTAGAGAGTATTGAAAAATTAATTCCATGGTTTTGAAAATAGATAAAGCGGGGTGGTTATGGTATTTGAAAAAATTACTATTAATGATAGACGGATCACGGTATATGATAGGCGGGGCCGGGGTGGTATTGGCATGCCCCGCCCGCGCCCTCTTGCCATCCCTTGGTGTAGGGTTTCTCCAACGCTAATGGCATTAAGAGTCAGGACAGCCCAGAGAACCCATGCCATGTACAATTTTTTTCATTAGAATTAAACCCTCATAAACACATTCAGAGATATATAAATACTACAAAATGGTATGGTAATTTAATAACAAAAACTTATAGGGAAGCCTGATTTGGAGAATACAAATATTACAAAAGAATTGCGAGGAATAGCTTAAACAGATACATAACTTAAGATATGTTACCTGGTGAGATGAACTGTAAAAGTTGGATTAACTTATTTCTTTCCTTGCTTTGAATAAGAATCCTTCAATGTGACAATCCTGTTAAAGACCAGCTTTTCAGATGTGGAGTCTGGATCGACAGCAAAATATCCTGACAAAGAAAAGATGAATACGAAAAATGAGCACACAAAAGCGAATAGATGATAACTACTACTTGGGTATGCGGCATTGAACCGATACCTATTACTCTACTCAATCAACAATAAACTAAAAATGTACATATTGCTGAGCCTCGTAAGAAGAACAATCAAAAAGAATGATAATAGAAACAACTCGACCACAAGCTTAAGCACAACTAAAAATGGTGGCAAAACTCAGCCAATATTTTAAAATTTCCATAGAAGGTAGGAGCAACATTTATTGTTCATGCAGTTATTAAAAAAAGGAATTACTTGGTTGCAAAGTACTTTCTTTACATCACATAGAAGGTAGGAGCTAGTAATATCCTATTCCTATCCAATCTCATCATTTGTTTCTTCTTTGTGGGTGTGTTCAATTTTCGAAGGCAAAAATCTAATTTCATCTAATGAAATCAGTCCAGCAAACTAATTTAACCTAAGGAAATCAGTTCAGCAACAAGAACAATTGCTGATCTTCATAGGAGAGACTTCTTACAAAAAAAAATAAAAAATTAAGTGAGAAATCACAGAAATGAAACTTGACTAGCAAAATAGAAGAGGGGAAGGAACAAGAACTTACCAAGTCTTTCAAATTGAAACTTGTCACCTGTTACAGCATTGCCTAAGACAGAAACACCACATGCATTTTGTATCACTTCCTTAGAATATGGGTTCAAATCTGACAACCAGTCCTCCAACTCAGCAGGATTCTGGACCACGGAAAAAACAACTTAAAGAAACATGGCAAAGAGGTATAGCCGAAAGGAAACTTAAGTGGCAGCCTTCCTCACCTGCGAGAGGAATAATTTCTCAAATAACCTCACTTCCACCTTGAGAGGTTCAACACCTGAAAAAGGCTGAGCAACCCAATGGAGAACACCCTGCATTTTGATAAAGGAAGCTTTAACCTTTAATAATTCTCAATAAAAGTAATATGATGATATGTCGTTAACAAGATAATTAGTTCAGACCTTCGGCTTTGCCTTTCTTTCTGGATCGTATTCGGCATGGATTTCAATAATGTTCTCTGTATCCTTCTCATAAATGACATTTGTACACTTTATGGGAAAAGCATACCTGTGAAATTAGAACAATTGATTAGCTGGCAAAGCCAGGTCTAAGTTTCAAATAATTAGTCATGGTTGGACGTTTGAAGTCGAAAGTTCTCACCTCAGAAGAACTGATTTACCAGGAGCAAGACCATAATAGTCCTTGGAATCCTTAATGCGGAAATCAGATCTTTCAATATAAATCACATTTGTGAATGGGACCTAACACATAAAAAACACATTATATGTGCAATTATGATTAAGAATTTAAACTTTGACCTTCTTATATTATCATTTGAAAAAAAAAAAAAAGAAAATTTTGATACAGAAGTTTAGCATTTACTGCATATCCATAATGAACTAGCTAAGACTAAAGCCACATTAAGAAATTCTGCAGCAGAGGCAATTAAAAGCTGAAGAATCTGTCATGAAATAATATGTATTCTTTGAAATGGCCCAAACAATTAATGTCCATCATTTCAGAACAAAAAAGGGCAGCAGAAAATAAGTTAGTAAAAAGATGGAGGTGAACCATGAAAGAAATAAAATTTTGAGTGAACTACAGAAGCACAGGAAACAAATGCGGATCAAATGTTTAGAAGCTAAATCACTTTATCAATCATATTTGCTTCGAGCAACATATCGACACTTGAGAAAAAAAACACTCTGATTTTGTGAATAATGGCCATATTAAGTTAAATTACAACGTCAGAAGAAAAACTTATGAGGTTCCACACACATATTGAAAAGATTCTGCAGAATACCACCAATTCTAAAAGTGCATAAAGAATAAAAACTATGCGTTCCTCTTTTGCTTATTCATGGAAGATTTTCCAACCTCTAACATACAAACAAGTGAAGTTAAAACCAATAAGACTAGAGATCATGTTCCTCATTTACTTGTTCAAGTAGCTTGTTTGTTCTGATTACAAGCGCATCAGTAAGCCAATAACTAATAAGATTGGAAATCATATATCACACCAACAAATGGAAGCATCTAGAACCAAAAAGTTAAAACTCAAGTCCTTGTTTAGGTGGCAATTACCTACTTTCGAATTTCAAAGACATGCATCAAGTCATGAAGAAAAACATGTGTGATAAACAAGTCCAGGCAATACGGGAGTAAGCAACACAAGTAAAATCAAATCATGAAGATGACCCACTATAAAATACCAGCTTTGTTTTATTACAAAGTTTCAATTGTTTTAAGCAGATAAATTAGCATACAGTCAAGCATAAGTTATTGAAGAATATATAACTACCTTGTAGGAAGAAGTGTCATCTTTATCAGGTCTCATCTTTGCCTCAAGTTCTATGCATGATGCCTTATCTAGATTTGTAATAACCACCTGAAACATAAGTAAGAATAAGTCTGAGTTTGGTTAGTTCCAAGAAGATGAGAAAAACCCAATTGAAAGGTTGTCAAGGGATACCTTAAGAGGATGCAATACAACCATTGCACGAGGTGCTGTTTCATGGAGCTCTTCCCTTATGTAATATTCAAGGCGCTCCAAAGAAATCAAGCTATTATCACTATTAAATAATAAATAATCAGTCAGTAAAACTGTAATCTCACTCAGGATGAAGTTTTCTTAAGCAATAGCATGAGGGCATTAATGTTGGAAGGTAAGTTTATTGCAGCTAATTTCTCTAAAGTATATCCCAAATGATTTTCAGAAAATAATGCATAAAAGAAAAACTATAAAGTTGTCAAATAATATAGCATGTCAAGTCATATTAAACAATGAATAAAAAGTTGGTAAAAGTCAGTTGTGTTAGTCTAGATGAAGTTTGTAAAGCAATAGCAAATAAGACATTTATGTTCATAGAGAAGTTTTAGAAAAAAAAAATGAAAGGCCGTAAGATACCATAACAAATGAAATCTTGTGTCAAGCCAAGAAAATTGGATTTCCAAGTGTTACTTATAAAACTGCAAGTACAAAGAGGAGGCAATACTCTTCATCATACAATCTCAAAGAATTGGGGCAATAAATAAGCAGGACCACAATAAGGTTTACTGTAATGTAGACCTTGAGTTTTGTACCAATAACTGCATAGTAGGAAGTCACAACAACGTACAATGCATGATCAACCATGCATACACATTGAGTTAAGGAGTTGGGCAACATTATATGAAATGGCGTGTCCAATATAAATATCCCCAACTAATCAGCTTATGGATACAACTAAACCAATGACCTATTTCTTAAAATCAAAAGCACAAGACGACCAAATTAAAAACAATTAAGGTTGATGTTCAACAAACTTGACTTCACTTTCAGAAGGTTTGAGGGACTGTCATGTGAACCTCAACAAGTGCTTGATCAAGGTTTGACATTGGGGGTCAGTAGTTATGTAACTATGGTACTAAAAGGCATGAGCATCTGAATGCAACTAATATACTTAAAAATAAACATAGAAATTAAAATTTCATGTGAGAAAGTAGTAAAAGTGCAAATGCTATCCAGTAACTAAAATCACAATAGCCTTTCTCTTAAATAAACCACCGAATTAATTTTAATAGAAGATTTTTTGAAAAGCTCGTAACCTTCTTGTTATTCCTAATCCTCGTATGAAATTATTGATGGCAGTTGAAGATACTCCTCGACGGCGTAATCCAGCTAATGTCATTAAACGAGGGTCATCCCAGCCATCAACCCATTTTTCCATCACAAGACGGCTCAACTGAACATGACACACGAAAAGCACAGATTAAGTCCTATATGGTCAGACTGTTATAAAGAAGGAAAATTGGAATGCATACCTTGCGCTTAGACATAACAGTATTTGATATATTTAACCGTGAATATTCCCACACATAAGGCTGGTAAAGCTCCAGTGCTGCTAATAACCAATAGTATGACGTGCGGCGAATCTCAAACTCAAGTGTGCATAACTTCACATGGAAGATCAAGAATATCATTATGGATTAAACAAAAAGAATGACATAAACCATAAATACAAAAAAGGCTTCATATAAATTAGAACACATGAAATGAGTGATCTGACTTGGTAAACAAAATGAGGGATCATATGGAAGAGTAAACAGAACTTAAAATGAACTGACAAATGTCTAGGCTGTCCAAGAGACCTGCCAAATGAGACCATGAAGATGAACAGGTAAAGCAGAAGGTAGAAGCACAAGTACATATCAAGGCACTACTTTGGCAGGACACAATTAATTCCCTTGGTAAAGCAAAAACAACAGAAGATGCTTGATTCAGTCAAATGTGTATATTGAGGTAACCAAAAGGCTGAGATTAATCATGAGAATGCCTGTGATCTAAAAAATCCATGGTCAAGATAGTTATTGTTGCATAAAATACATAGTACACTGATGACAGATTCATAATTTTTGCAAACCTATGTCACAGATAAAGCCACAGATAAGGCTGTACATGAAAATGGATCAAGACAGATTAGCAAAAGGGAAACTTACTGAGTGTGTGATGTTCTCAAGAGAATCCACAATGCAATGAGCGTAATCATAACTAGGATATATACACCACTTATCACCAGCATGTGGATGGGGAGTAAACTGAACACCATGCAAGACATGTAAGAAAACTTTAAAAAATAATAATAATAAAAACCCAAAGAATTTAACCATGTCAAAATAACTACCAACCTTGATACGATATGCAATCAAATCATACATATTTTTGTTGTCACTCTGCATGTCCTGTTTCAATCTGAGTGTTGCCTTACCCTCATCAATCAAGCCACGTCTCATATCCTCAAACAACTTCAAGGATTCACTAACTGGCCGATCCCTCCAAGGGCTGTTCAACTTTTTTTCTCTGTACTCCTTGATTTCCTCAGGCAGCTAACAATAAGGACAAGACAAAGTCAACCCTTGTCCTGTCAACTTGATGAAAATATAACTATGTTATTTCATAGTATAGTTCACATGATTATTTGATAGATGAAAATATAACCATGTTATTCCATAGTACAGTTCACATGATAGTTTGATAGATCCTTAAGGACACTGCTTTCAACTCTCCTCCGTTATGAAGCATAAAAACTTTGTGAAATAAGAAAATGCATCAAAGCCACAAAATTATCTACATCAAACCTGGTGATCAACGTAGGCTAGATCCTTTTCAATCAGCTTAACAGCTAGATCATAGAGCTCTTGGAAATAATCACTGGTGTAAGTAACCTAACAAGAGTCTCATATACGTCAGAACTATGCTAAGAATATATATATATGATATGGACTCAAAAGACCAGCAGCCTACCTTGAAAGGCTTCCAGCCCAACCACTGGACAATTTCCTGTATATGGTCAATGTATTCTCTCTTTTCAGCTTCAGGGTTAGTATCATCAAATCTGTACATAGTAAGTAAAAAAGCATAAACAACCTAATTAAGCCCATAGGAAGATAAAGAAAACCTATTATCCATCTTAATCAATTCAAACTTTCAATCAGTAATGACAACATAGGAAAAGAAAAGTTTTAGTGTTCGCATCAAACTTCAAATTTAAGATTGAAGACAACCTAATAAAGGCCATACGAAGATAAAGAAAACCTATTATCTTAGTCAATTCAATCCTTGATTCAGCAATGACAGTATAGGTAAAGAAAAATGTTAAGTGTTTAAAACCATGCTGTGTCCTAGACATTAGAAGATGGAATGTGGACTTAAAACTTTCTCTGATAACCTTCTGTCAAAAATAAAATAAAATAAAATAAAATTAATAATAATAATAATAACAGCCAATATAGTTTACAAACTAAAAGTATCAAACAAACATGTAATGCACCCAAATGCTGTGGAGCCACGAAGAGCAGAGTCGGTTTGGTACTAAACAAAAGACAGACTAAACAAACAAAGTCTGAAAAGAAGACTTCAATAATCCAATCAATCTAACCAAAGATGGACAACTTGTATTGGCAAAAACACTTTACACTCTTCAAGAATTCTAGTAGACCTTGCAATATAGTATTCAGTCAAAAAGTAAAAGAGAGAACAGTGACGAATTGCTTTTACCACAAACAAATAAATAATAGTAGCCGATTACATGAGAATTATGATGAAACAGTTCACATAGGAATAAAAAGAGCAAGCTCTTTCTATCAATAAAAAATCTGGAGCAATAAATCAATGCTAAAGCAATCACAGAATAAGGTTAGTCTGGATAGTAAAAAAAAAAACCATATATGAGAGGAAATATTGACTAGCAGAAGAAATTCAATCATAAGAAAGTGAAGAAACCAACACCAAATTAATAATAAAAATAAATAAATAAATAATGTAAATGTTATGCATACCTCAGGTAACAAGATCCATTTCTCTCTCTTGCCAGGCCAAAGTCTATAAACATAGCCTGTGTAAATCATCACATAAGGACCCTATTCAGCAAATTCTATAGCTGGCAATTAAAAATTTATAAGACAGAGAGTACCTTGGCATGGCCAATATGTAGATAACCATTTGGTTCTGGAGGAAAACGAGTCAAGACTTTACCACCTGTCTTCTCAAGATGTGCCTTTAGAAGATCCATTGTGTTCCGAGTACTTAATTTAGGTCTCCCATCACTATAAATGATCTCAGTGTGAACCTAGTAAACGATAAGATTACAGTTGTTAGAAGATAATGACAATATGGAAGCAGCATTCTTTCTTCGGTCTTCTTCTGTAATGAAACTTGACAGGAAAATTGGGTATACAATACAACAATCTCTTTGGATGAGTAAATACCATTAACTTATTTCCCAACAATATTAACTTCAGATCGTCAAGGTATCATAGATCAACTCATTGCTTTAGAAGAATTTGGTCATTTCAGAATAATGCTCTTGAGACTAGAAAAACTAACATGAATAAAAAGAGGCAGCCTCATCCTCATAAACGTAGATGAGAGCAAAATGCAATTGTAACTAAACTGTTCAAAGCAAATGAAAGCATGAACTAAACAAAGGAATGCAAAATAGTCAAAACAAGCAAAAGATGTAATCATGAAGCATGTATTATCTCATATAAATGTAACAGAAACATCAGAATTTGGATTTATTTTCATATTACCTTGTAGTTTTCCTCTGGCTGTGGAAATATCAAAAAAGGATTGATTTCTGCCTCAGTAGGCAGTGCAGAGTCGACCGGGGGCTTGCTTTTATCCTAGAGAAGAGAAGTTTGAACAAGAGAATCAGAAAAGCATGATTCTTCAAGGGAAAACCTAGCACATATCCTACCTCAGGTTTTGCAGGTTTTTCTTTCTTTTTCTTCAAGTGCTTTTTATCATCAGATTCTGTCTTCTCTCCCAGTAATTGACGAAGTTTATCATCAATCATATCCTGTCATAACATCCATATCAAATTAGAACTCAACAAAGCAGAAAGTGATGATGGAAGTTCAAGGCAGCACATACACACCTTTACTATTTTAGCATCTGCCCATGGTTGCAGCTTTCTAACTTCTCCACATAGCTTGCCAACTAAAGAAAAGGATAGCCTGAATGTCAACTATAAGAATTTGCAAGCAACAGTCTACACAATAAATATTTAATTAACACGAACAGGGAGAGTGAACAGTGGGTATCTGAAACAAACAGTAGGTTAAAAAATGTCATGAAGACATTCTACTTTGGAAAGTACATGATATAAGATAATTTCTCTCAAAGTAGGGACCTAAGAAGAATTCCAAAGTGAACTCTAGAACAAATGGGCACATTTATCACCTAAGAAAATGCATCTGCCATGAAAGTTCTCACGTAATAGCATAACACAAGCAAGTGGCATTTAAAGACTTCCCGACCTTGAATAGAAATTAGAAGGCCACCAGAAAATAGAATGTAGCATGACATAATAGAATAGGTCTAATTCTATTGGTCATTTCAATAAAAATAATTAATACAAATTGAAGTATCTTACATATATTTGAACTAGCTCACAGAAAACATAATGAAGAGACAGAAAAAATAAGGCATTATACATAAGCATATCAGGACATGAGTTATGGAGAAATACACAACTACCAAAAAAAACACACCTCCAATCTCATATCCTACATATTGGCCAACATGCTTCAAACCTTGTTACTGAAAACAGTCTTTCAATAAACAACAACAACAACTATGAACATCCCAATCATAATACAAATGAATAAATGAGACTAAAAATTCCATCGCATAGTTTTGATTTGGTAAAGAAACTTCCGTGCTGATACTGTGTCATATAAATTTTCAGCAAAACATAAAATATCATGAACAAGGGCAAATAATAATTAAAAACGACATAAATGAAAATTGTGGACTAAACAATCATGACACCACTCATTAGATAAACTTTCGATCATGCTCAAAACCGAAAAAGATAATTAACTCCAACCATTTATGCTATGCCACTGCTCCAAAATGGCATTCATGTTTCCATCAAGAACAGCATTGACAGTGGATTCTATTTCTTCAACAGAGACATCAACTCCTGCAGATTAAATGTGTGAAGTCAAGCTATAACAAATTAAAAAAGGAAAAAAAAAAACTTAAGTAGAATAACTTAAGAGAAGCAATAATCTACAGTTCCATTTCTCACTGAAAGCACACCAATTTATAATTTTATATCTGAACTTCTTTCTAGTAACCCATACACATATGCAGTTGTGAAGATCCTGGCAATCACATATGCCCCATAAATTAAAAAAAAAAAATACACAGATGTTGTTGTTGCTTGTTTCTTTCAATTCCTAATTGCATCTATCATAAAAGAAAGGACCAAAAGACTAGCATAATCAAATAAATGTTAGCTTTGCCTCCATCATTGTTAATTGACCATTCTTCCCCAGCAAACCAAATAATCATCATATGAATTTCACAATCATATAATTAGAGGTTATTTGTCTAACCAAATGGTAATTGGGGCATTTATTGTCACCTGACGACAAGCATTACATTTAAAATGAATTGAAATAACGAAAGGCAAAAAAAAAAAAAAACCTAAGGTTGTGATGTATGTATGGGTATGACCACAACAATACAAGCTGAAGATGAAAAGTTTCAAAATTTCTAACACAGGGACAATGGAATGTTTATGTTGTGTGTGCATATATTTATACAGCATACACATCATTCATGGACTTATATGAATATACCAAGCACATCTACTTGAGACCAAGTGGATATGTCACCAGATTTAAAGGAAATATTACAATTTCAAATGGAATTTTTCTTACACATCATTCATGGACTTTTATGAATATACCAAGCACATCTGCTTGAGACCAAGTGGATATGTCACCAGCTTTAAAGGAAATATAGCACTTTCAAATGGATCATTTCTTACATATGTTAAACAACTATTAATATCCACCGACTTATGGAATTCAGAACATTTATTGATATTTTTCATTTTTAATTCTTAGTCTACACAAATAGGCATGTATCATTTACACTAAAAAGCAACACACGTCAAACAACTTGAGCATGGGTTTGTTAGAGCAACTAGAATTCATTGCCTCATACACAATTCATGAAAGCATGAGTATGAATTTTCCTAGTATGCTTACCTACACCACAGGCTTCTTCAAATTCTTTCAAGTCAAAACTCGCAGCACCAACTTTGACAAGAAATGAAAAAGCTCCATCTAACTGTGTAGCCTTTTTAATCTGATTGAATGTGTTCAGGAGGTAAAGAGAACAAAATTAAAAATTGGCAGTGTTATCAACAACTAACCAAACAGCTACTTAACCTCTCAATAAGATAATTACATGTTGAAAACAAACGGATACAAAATGCTGACACATTAAAGATGAGAAATTTACCTTGGATGAAACAACATACTCAAGTAAAGTAGGCCGATGAGCGGATGCCGCACTACTGGGGTATTCAGTTGCAACCTATTTCAGAAGATTAAACCAAAAAAATATATATATATATATACCAGTGTTTAAAAATCTCAACCTATAAATCAATGTAGATGCACCATCAAAAGCAAATGAATACCCTGTAAAGCAAATTGCCCACAGCCTTGCTGCAACCATTAGTAACACCAGCCTGGTGACCAAGAAAGCCAAAGAATAAAACAACTTTCAACCAAAAACAAGAAGAAAACCCACAAATCAACCAAAACAACTAGTCAATCAATGCATTGAAACTGGAAAAATAAGAAATCATCCAATCAAGAGTACCTCCTTGATAACAGCCGTGAGGTTGGATGTGACCTTGTTGTTGGCGAGGGTGTTCTCTACCGTCTTCTGATCAAGACCAATAGCGATGAAGAGATCCCGTGGCGGCGGCCCGTTGTTCTCCCCTTCTCCGACAACCATATCCTAACCCTTAACCCTAACGCCGGCGAATGGCTGAAGGCGCAGAGAGAACCCTAACCCTAACCCTAACCCTAACCCTAACCCGCTGAAGACGATCAGAGAAGAGAGAACCGCCTAGACTGTGTTCACACAGTGCCTCAAGGGCTCGCCGGCAACTGATCTCAACGGCAACATCCAACCGTCCATCTGGTGATACGCTGACCGTTGGATCAGTGAATCTTTGCCTGGGTTTGAGGTAGGTGTGCGTACACTTCAACATTATATAAAATGTTTTTTGCATGTAGACCCCTAAAGATGTGAGTAATTGAGAACGCATATGCCTTGAAAATAATAATGTATTAATGTAAATTATTAAGATAATTTTCAATATGAAAAAGTATGTATTCTTAAATTTTGAATTTTTTTACTGTTTTTGTATTGGTAAAATTCTCATTTTAGTCCCTGTACTTATCAAAATGTGCCCTTTTATTCCCTTTAATTTATTTTGTGCCTTTTAAATCCCCCTACTTTGTGATTTGAGCCAATGTAGTCCCTCAAGCATAAATTGGGGGACTAAAATTGGCTACATTTTGATAAATACAAGGACTAAAATTGGCTACATTGGCTCAAATCACAAAGTAGGGGATTTAAAAGGCACAAATTAAACTAGAGGGACTAAAATGGCACATTTTGATAAGTACAGTGACTAAAATGAAAATTTTACCTTTTGTATTTTTATAACAAAGTTAGGGGGGAAATATTATTAAATAAATCTTCTTAAATATAATATTTAAATATTCAATACCAACCGTATTTTAGGGTTAATTCTTTTCAAATTGTTTTTTTTTTGCGTATTTTTTCTAATTGTGATGTTTTTAATGTATTAATTACCAAAAGAGTACGAATTATATGAAATATTTTTATTTTTTTTTTTGTTAAAATCCCAAGAAATGATATCGTGCAATTTTGAATATACTAAAGATTTTTTTAATCGTTATTTCTATATATTTGTATTACTGGATTATCAAAAACCAAATAAAATTATATTAATAAATCATCTCAAACAACATAATTAATTGATTTAACAAAATGTCTTATAAAAAAAACTATTTTAATATTTTATTGAAAGAGACTCCTCAATTATGTTGCTTTAAAAAATATCCAAAAAATATATAAATGTGTGTGCAGACACCGTCTATATCTTTTCTGATCTCTATTTGATTGTAATATGAAATTTTGTATTTGTTTTATCTTATAAGAGTTATCTCTTCTGTTTTTTCTGTATTAATTAATAAATTTTAATTTATTGTAACATAAATTAATCTATATTTAAATTTTCAAAGTTATTTAAAAAATATTAATTTCATTAATTAATTGATTAACGAACTTACTTTAAATAATACAGGTAATTACCAAAGAAACCCCAAAAGTTTGCAATATGCACAAAAAAACCCCACACATTTTCATATCCCTAAAAACACCCTCCTTTTGATTTTATAGAAATTTAAACCCCCCAATGCTGTAACGGTGATTGACGGTGTTAAGTTTGAATATATATGACGAAATTGCCCTTACGTGGGATGCTGTGTCATTTGAAGCGTGGATTGACTATAATGCCCTTGTGTGCAATGATGTTTCCGCTTAAAGAGGAAGCGGTTTATTTTTATTTGTTTAATCACTGGAGAACACCATTACTGGCGCCGGTTATTTCCTATCATCGCCGCTTCATCGGTTGGGCATCTTGCTATCATCGCCTGTTCGGCAGTGTTTCGAAGGAGAACTCCCGCTCTAGTCTTCGTCATTTCGTCGATTTTCCAACCAAGGTAATGAGGCGATGAAGCTGTGCGGTTTTTCTTTTGTTTTTCGCCATTTCGTTTGTAAAGTATCGTCTCTGTTGTTTTTTTGGCCATACATTTTCATGGTTTCATTATTGGATGATATTGTAGTTTGCAGTGAGATTTTCCGTCTAGGGTTTTCTTTGTCTGTGCACAGTATCGAGAGCGAGAGTGTTGTGGTGCAGGAGATTTTTCGATGGTTATGCAAACTCATTCTGTTTTCAAATGATTATAATGTGTGTTTCCCCGTTAATTTGATGTGGGTATGAGTTGTGTTTAAAAGTATCAGTGTAATGGTTGGATTTTATGTTGAATACATGTCGTTTCCGTTTAACAATCGTACTCTCCGTTTAACAAAGGAAGTTTCTGTTTAATTAATAGAGTTATTGTTTAATAAATCACTCTAAACAAATGTATTGTTCTTCTTGTAGTGTATTGGTCATGGCGGTCAACCTAGTTAACGGCCGATGCTACTTGACACCGGTGGTCCAGACTTTGAATGAATTGAAAGTTCACATGACTGGACGACACTGGGAGATCATCAGAAGGACACCGTTCGCGGCTTTGACCGAGATTGAAGCCGTCCTCCAAGAGAGAGCCCTCCTTGATTCTCTGCTGCAGAGGTTCGATGGCCGCAGCAGCAAATTCAGGATCGGGGCCAGCCTCGTGAGTTTCAGACCTCAAGATGTGGGTCTCATCCTTGGTCTACGCTGTGATGGGAACGCAGTCGTATTCCAGAAGAAGAAGACACACTCGCCGTTCGAGCTGAGGTATTTTTCAAGATCTTACGAGAGAAATAAAGACTCCATCAAGAACACACTTGAGCGGATAGTTCGCGAGAGGGGGGAAGAGGAGAATTTTGTAAAGCTCCTCATGGTGTACCTCATGGGTACTATCCTCTTCCCTAACACTTCCTGCTCTGTTCCTGTTTGGATCGTTGACTACGTCGACGACCTACCAGCCATGGGACGATTTGCATGGGCTCAAGCGACCCACAAGTGGATAATGGAGGACGTTCCACAAGCGGCCGCTCGAGTGCAAGCGAGATGCGCCGGGAACAAGACCAACACGGGGTACGTCAAAGGTTGCTCGGTTGCGTTGACCACCTGGTTCTATGAGCTCACCGGCACCGGCAAGAAGTTGCATTTCGGAAAGACCCCAAGGATCCTGTGCTACGGTGAAAACAGCTACCGGAAGCAAGTGTCGACGGGGACTTTATTTTCATCACTTGAAGGAAAAGAGGTAATGAATCTTCATTTAAGTTTACCGTTTTTGTGTTTGACAATCTGTGTTAGTGTTTAAATATAATAATTCGTATTTAACAACTATGTTTACAATTTAAATTATTTTCTTAACATTTAACTCGTATGTTTATTGTTTAAACGTATTGGATTTTTACAATTGTTAGTTTCCCGAACTGGTCGCCGCCAACCAGGACGAACAAATATTTGTTGGGGCCATCCGCGGAGCTGCCACCGGCCACGGAGGTGTTATTCCTCCCGCTTCCGCTCCCGTTCCGCTGGCGAGCAAGACTCCCGCTCCGCCTGCGAGAAAGAGAGATGATCGGGCAGCATCGTCAAAGCGCGTCCGACGCCGATCACCTTCTCGGAGCCCGCACCGCGCACGGACTGCTCGCCGACGGGCAAGCCCCCTTCCACCCCCCTCCCCGACACCAACAGGCGACGAGCTGACCAGACGTCTATTGCAGACGTGCGAGTTAATGTTGCAAGAGATCCCACGTCTTGTTGCTCGCGTTGATGCTCTGGAGGCGCGTTCGCAGGCCACGACGAGGCCGGATGACTATGATACGATCTCCGGCAGCCCGAATGCAACGGACGCAGCCCCGGCGATTGCCAGAGACGACGTTCTCGCGAGGGCATTCGCGAGAGTCCCGCGCAGGAAGAGGCTTATGTGGAGGACTGCAACGATGTGTCTCCCTCCGCCGGCCGACGTCGAGGCAACAGAAGTACCAAATGCTGTCGAACCAACAATGGCGGAGGCTCAGCCAACTTCAGTTCCGAGCTCGCCATTGGAAAAAGGACAGGCAGCGGTGCCGCCGGCTGCAATGGATGTGTCTCTGCCCGATGATGCGACTGCCGCCGTCGACACGTTAATTGAATCCCTTGTCAGTGACCTCCCTGTGTTGGAGGCACCGGCGCCGGCGTACGATTGCTGCGCGACGAAGGCAGACACAATCCTGGCGCCAGTGGCACCAGAAGTGAATAAAGACTCCGTGGCATTGCCGGTGTCGAGTCAGCCCACGTTAGCAGCTGAACCGAAAAAAGACGCTGTCGCCGACGCTGTGGCCTTACCGGCACCGTCACATGTTAAAGACTCTGTGGCAGTACCGGAGTCGAATAAAAAGGCTGCCAAGGAAGGGCAACGAGACGTCGACGACGCTGTGGCCGTACCGGCACCGTCACATGTTAAAGACTCTGTGGCAGTACCGGAGTCGAATAAAGAGGCTGCCAAGGAAGGGCAACGAGACGTCGACGAGGCGCAGAAAAAATTCGTTCCGAAGAAGAAAAAATATGCCGGAATGTCGCGTCTCGACCAATTCGAAGAGAAGATAATAAGAATCTTCCTCAACTGTGTCATGGACTCGTAAGTATATTTATGTTAACAGTTAAATAAATACACTTGCGGTTTAACTATCTCCTTTAATATTTAATTGTTTGTAAATTGTATGTAACTATTTAAGTTATCAATTAACTATATCATTATCCACTTAACTATGAACGTTATTGTTTAACATCAGGACTACCGTATGGAGGACTGACGCAGTTCAGACGACACGCGAGGCCGTGTTCACGTTGGTCGAGGGTAAGGAGAATGTGACAGACGATGTCGTCGATGCCTTCGTCTGCATCATCCAGAAGTCGCTGAAGCTTCAACCGTATCCTTATAAGAAGCGCGCTTCCATTACCCGTCCACTTGCACTATTCCTCTCCCAAAGGGAGGACACGGCGGAAGACGCTCTCCACATGATAGACGATGCTGCGCGGAACGTCCACGAAGTCGACATCGTAATAATGCCTATAATTTTGCATGACCATTTCCATATCGTCGTTCTCGACAACATAGCGCAAGAGTACAGGCATTACTCTTCCTGCCAGAGCGAGGAATACGACGAAGACGCCGCCGAAATGGTAAGCTCCCGTGTTAACTATAACGGAAATAACTTACTTCCTAATTTTCCATCTCGACTTCAAAATTTATTTGTTTACAGCGGAAACTATTCGATAATTGCATCGAGATGGAGCTTGGCGAGGCGGCGACGTCCTCGTACGCCCTCATTCACGACAGGAGCACTCCAAGACAAAAACGAGGAAGTCTTGACTGCTCGGTGTATGTGATGCGGTTCATTGAGCAACTTCTTGCTGACGAAAAGCTTCGGGTACCGCAAACGGACGTGCCGTACTTACGTCTGAAATACGCCGCACGCATACTTTTGGATGGGAGGGCAGCCGGCGTCGGGGATAAAGGGGAGACGTCCTCGAGAGTCAATCCTGTATAAAGTTCTTTCTCAATTTTACTGTAAAGTTTGTAACATACATTCTTTTGCAATAACTAAGATAGTTAACATTTAACGAAAACCTTTAACTATACATACGATAAAAACTCTCTGTTTAAACTAAGATAGTTAACATTTAACGAAAACCTTTATATTATAACTATCAGATTCTATGTTTAAATATAAAATCCTTCGTGTACGTAATCAGGCTTCTGTGTGACAACACTGATTGAGAGAACGAAACGTTTTTTTTTTTTAACTATACATGGGAAGTCGTGGGCGGTTCGTAACGGGCACTGCAATAACTTGTCCGTGTTAGGCGGAGGTTGGGGATTTTGAATATATTCTCTTTTCGCCACTGTACGACCGGAATTAACCTTTCGAACATCGTCTCCACGGAGGACTTATGGCGACAACCCTAGTTAATGGGCGATGCTCCTTGGCAGCGGTAGCGGAGACGATAGCCGAATTGAAGGTCTACATGAATGGACAGCACTGGGAACTTATACGAATGACACCGTTCGAAGCATTGACTAAGGTGGGAGCAGTATTCCAAGACAGGGCCCTTCTTGATTTCCTATTGCAAAGTTACGATGACCGCACAAGCAAATTCAGGATCGGGACAAGCATGCTAAGTTTCAGGCCTGAAGATGTCGCCCTCGTTCTTGGTGTGTGTTGCAGTGGAGAGGAAGTCGTCTTTCAGAAGAAGAAATCACGCTCATCTTTCCAAGAGAGGTATTTCTCGAGAACGTACGAGAGACACAGAGACTCTATAAAGAGAACTCTTGAGCAAGTTGTTCGACAAAGTGGACAAGAAGAAAATTTTGTCAAACTCCTGATGGTTTACCTCATGGGTACGGTCCTCTTCCCAAATACGTCATGCTCTGTTCCAAATTGGGTCGTTGATTATGTCGACGATCTACGTGGCATGGGCCGATACGCATGGGCGCAGGCGACACACAAGTGGCTTATGGATGACGTCCCACAAGCTGCCGCAAGAGTGCGAGCAAGATGCGCCGGGGAGAAGATTCAGGCGGGGTTCGTGAAGGGTTGCTCGATCGCATTGAACATATGGTTTTACGAGCTAACCGGTTGCGGAAACAAAGTGAATTTGAGCAAGACACCAAGGATGCTTTGCTACGAGAAGCAAGGGTCGATACAAACCATTTTGCCATCTCTGGAAGGAAAGGAGGTAATCATACCGAATTCTCCGTATAATTATGGATATTACCATTTACTATATGTAGTCTCTGTTTAACTAGAAGCATTACTATTTAAATATTTCGTTTACCGTTTACATATTGACGTCTTTGTTTAAGAAAACATGTTCTCTAACCTTACCTTGCATATGTTAGTTTCGTGAGCTGGTTGCCGCTAATGCGAATGAAGATATAACTGTTGGGGCCGCCCGACGGACAATGCACGATGAAACTACAATCTCTCCCGAGCGCGTAAGCCGTCATTCACGTACTACGAGTTCAACGCGCCGTACGGGAACACCCCCCTTGCCGTCGGCTGCCCCCCCGACGACGGCAGCCACCCCGCCGGCTGAAAGGGACGATGTCAACGAACGTCTGCTGCAGGCGTGCCAGTTATTAACATCCGAATTCCGAGGGCTTGTTGCTCGGGTTGATGTAATGGAAGGACGGTCACATTCGAATGAGCCGTCCATACAAGCAAATGAAGTTCCCGGTTCGGATGCACCGGAGGTAGACCAGGCGAATGCGGGGGCCTTCACTGAGACGAGCTCGGAATTTGACGACGATGAGGTCATTGCGGTCGCCATTCGAAGACGGTCAAATTTGAAGAGACCCGCGAGAAAAACCAAAAGAATAAAGCTGATCGCTCGAGAGGCTGACGACGCAACAGTAGCAGCGTCGCAGACAGACACAAATCCGGGGACCGATGTCGTGGTCGCCGCATCGCATGCGGACAATAGCAACAATGAACCACCCGAACAGGTACGGCACGATTTCATTCCGCACCGGAAAAAATACCCCGGCCACACGCGGCTCGACATATTCGAGCAAGAGTTAATAACGATCTTCGTCAACTGCTATATTGACGAGTATGTAGGAAGTTTTTACATCAACATTAGCCTTTACCATTTAACTATAATTGTTACCGTTTAACCATATCTTTTAACGTTTAACTATGTCTGTTGTCGTTTAACTATTTCTTTTACTCGTTAATTATAGTTTTCTTTCTCTTACTGTGTCTGTTACCGTTTAACCGCAGCACTATCGTTTGGACTAATGGCTTTGTCAGCACTACACGGAGACAACTATTCTCCATGCTTGAAGGACAAGAAACGGTTCCCGACGATGTCATGGACGCGTTCGTATGCATAATTCAAAAGTCACTGAAGAGGGTACCATACCCTTATAAGAAACGCGCGTCCATCACACGTCCACTGGCATTGTTTATGTCCAAGCAGCCTGACGCGTGCGAGTCGACGCTCGCTATGATCGGAGACGCGGCGCGAAACCGGCATGAAGTTGACATTGTTATCTTCCCAATCATCATGATTGGCCGCTTCCATGTGGTGGTGCTTGACAATGACAAACAAGAATACAGGCATTATTCGTCATGCCAAGGTGACGAGTACGAGAGAGACGCGTTTGAAATTGTAAGTGCCTCGGTCATTCAGAGGAGACTTTTTAACATCAGTAGTTTATTAACATCAGTTTGTATATCTCAACAGAGGAGACTTTTTGACTATTGTGTGGACATGGAGTCCGGCGAGCCGGCGACTATACTGTACCCTCTAATTCACGACGATGCCACCGCACGACGGAGACGAGGAAGTGCCGACTGCGCCGTTTATGTGATGAGATTTATCGAGCAAATACTCGAAGGTGACAAGCTACGCCTTCCTCGAAAGGATCTACCATATTTCCGATTACAGTATGTTGCACGCATACTCATTGAAGGTCGAAGGACCAGAACCATAGAAAGAGGCGAGTCTTCGACTGGGGGGGGGGGGAAACCGACTTGAGTTATTGTTTTGAGATATTATGTTTAACTAACTATGTTAATCTTTAACAAATGTTATTTATGTATAACTGTAAGTGTATATATTTAAATTTAAAAGTTTCTGTTTAACTATCAGCCTGGCCATTGTACTATCGGCATTGTAGTCCTTTAACATTAATACTTAAATGGTTAAAAGTAACCGTTTCTGTTTAACTATTAAACATAGAGACAGTTTCACACATGAAATGAAATATGTTTATTGCAAATACGAGAATAACTCATTACATAAATTGCAAATACGAGAATAAATATTAAACAAGGACACGTTTTAAAACAATTGATAAGATATCTGATCCACCAGGACATGAGCAAGATGCAACTCGGCGACGTAATCGTAGGAATCTTGCACATCAGAGGCTTCGCAGGCAGTTGTTCAAATTGCAAGTTGAACAACCACCGGGGAAGCCTCTGATATCGAAGAAATCCCCGATTACATTGCCAAGATGCATCCCGCCGATCCCCTGGTCGAGCAGATGTCACATCAATTGTTTTTGGTAACTTCATCCCTGGCCATTGTATTATCTTCGCCTGCAAAATCTGTTGGTGTCTAGAAACCTTCATAAAGTTTTAAAACAATTGATGGGATATCTGATCGAACAGGGGATGTCCAGGATGCATATCAGTAATGTCATCGCCTCCGGATTCTCTGATCTCGAAGGATGGACCGATTACATTGCCGATATGTGTCCCGGCGATCCCCTGGTCGAGCAGATGTCGCATCAATTGTTTTTGTAACTTTATAATCTAATCACTCCACTCCAAGGCAATTTATACAGTAGACGGGAAATTGAAGGGTCGTTCAACTTGGCTGCTTCGATTCAGGAGATACATTAAATGTCTTCGAATGAGAATTCCAAGGGTCGATCAATTTTGACCGGACAACTACGCTTTGGTGTGATATGTACTACATTTCTATGTTATCCTTCAAACAAACCGTTCTCCATTTAAATATAACTTAAACCATTTAAATAGTAATGTCTCCATTTAACGAACATTGGTACTCATTAAAATAATATTTTTCTGTTTAAACTTACTGTGTAAATATCAAACATATAGACATAAATATGCTTATTATGAGTTAAGACAGGTGTTTATTTACAATGCCTACTCGGCGACAGGTTCAGTACAAGATCTACGATTATGGCCGGACGCGTGGCAGCGGCTGCACCGTAACTCGCTGACCGCGGAAGCTTGCGACTCGATCCTCTTCCATCTGGGTCGCCCAGGTTGCCTTCTCGTAACCGGCGGACGCAGATGGAGTTCTCGATTGTCGTCTGTAGGCTTGTCGTCGTCTGGTATTGGGAAAATAGCTTCCCTATACGCCAGTTTGTATGTCTCGACGGTGAAGTAGTCGCTAATAAATTGATGAACGTTGGTGTCTGTCTGCATTATTGCAGCGCAAGCGTGTGTGCACGGGATACCATAAATTTGCCACCTGCGACATGAGCATGTTCTACCCGATAGATCGACGGAGTTGCTGCAATGGTCAAGGACTTCATAGCGATCATCGACACAACGACCAACATAAAGATTTCGGCTTTCCGCAACCACTTCGTCTACCTTCTTATGTATATCGGGGCATAAGTAGGTGTCCCATTTGTTCGCTTGCTCACGACGGGTGCATATCATCCGCATTAATTTGAACCTGTATCATAACAAATTATAATTGATTGTTAAGGTAAACCAAGAATAGTTAAACATAAACGTAATTATTTAAACAGAGAAAATTATAATTAAACACGAACCATCATAGTTAAACAGAAACCATTATAGGCAAACGTAAAGCACACGAAGTTAAACAGTGACGAAGAAGTTTAAACCGAATGAAAATCAAACATTCAAATACCGTATGGAGTCGACCATTCTCGTCACTGGTAGATGGCGAGCTTCTTTTATCCACGCATTGAAGGACTCTGCGACATTTGAATACATGTTGCCCCAACGTTGACCTTTAAACAAATAATTACACCAATGTGACAAATCTGACTTTTCAAGCAACCAGCGGTGCGCTTCTGGTGATATGGCCCGCAATTCATTCACCGTATCATCAAATTCTTTAGCCGTTGACGCCCACGCAATACGAAAACATATGGACCAGCACTCGTCCTTCAATGCCTTCCCAAGTCCGCCATTTGCTTTCATAAAATTCGCCTCCAAGTGTCGAAGGCAATAGGCATGTGGGGACGAGGGGAAGACCCTTGCAATGGCGTTCACAAGCCCCTTAGACCTGTCCGACACAAATGTAATAATCTCTTCATAATCGCCGTCATCGTATAACGCATCACCTAACTTGGAAATAAACCACGTCCAATTCGCATCTGTCTCGTTGTCGACGATACCGAAGGCCAAGTGGAAAAACCCATTGTTACCATCTTTGCCTGTGGCGCCCAGCAACGTACCACGATATTTTCCAAGAAGATGGGTACCGTCGACAAACAGCAGCGGCCTACAACCCCGCTTGAATCCCATGATACAAGCACGGAACGAGAAGAATGCGCGTTTAAAACGGTCACCGTCTCTTTCTACAATCGCAATGCTGCCGGGATTTGTCTCGGCCACCTTATCCACGTACCAAAGCAGCAGATCATAGCTGGCGACGTCGCTGCCGTCGAGAATCACCCGGGCACGCTCTTTACCCAACCAAGCTTGCTTGTATGGAATGTGGACACCGTGTTCCCGTAACATGTCCTTCTGAATGTCGATAGGCCTGTACAATGGCTGGCTTTTAAGCTTGTCAATCACTCGTGCGCTTACCCATTTGTTCGACGCTTTCGGATGTGACACCGAGCCAATTCCACCACCGCAATTGTGTGACGGGTGCATTGTCTTTATTCTGAACGTATTTTTATTGTATTCCTTCGATGCATGAAGGCGCCAGCCACAACCAACGGCAGCGCATTCTATAGTCACCCTGTGTTTCTCATTCTTTATGAATTTGAAGTCGAAATTCCTCTTGATTGCAAAATTCCGAAGCGCGTCTCTTAAATGGTCAACGTCTACGAAACGTTGTCCGATATCCAACGACAGCACTTCGGGATGATCCGAGGAGGACGGAAGACATGCTCCACCGTCCGGGTCGCCATGAGATGGAACAGGTGCGCTGGCAGAATCAGAATTCCTGCCAACACTTCAGTTAAGCGGAAAACATCAGTAACTTAATCGGAAACAAAATAAGTTACCTTGAAACATGTATATTTAAACAATAAAATAATAAGTTAAACACAGAAACTATTTGTTAAACGGAAAATGGTGTAGTTAAATAAAAAATACAATATTTAAACGGTAACTATAATAATTAGGCGAACACATATGACTTCAAAAGTAAAGATAAAGGATAAGAACTTTACAATGACAAGAATTCGTTTTGACTATGATGCGACAATGGCACATCATCTGTCTCAACAACGAGATCGACTGCAGCGCATTTGAAGAGTGAGTATACATGACACATGCGCTGGAAGTCAACCTCATTTTCTATTGGACAAATCGTTTTATGTCCATCGGGTGTGATAAACTTCACCCTAACATGGGAAACATCAAGACCCCATCGGTCACATATCTCCGCTAAGATTGAATCCCAAGAAGTCTGTGCCGTGAACACTAGCACTCGTCCCTCACCGTTGTATCTTGCAATTGCACAAAAACTCTCCATTAAAAACCTGAAACCTGCATATAAATAAATATAAATTGGTACTCTCACTTAAAGGATGATCAAAGTGATGGAAAGGAAGACATTCTCACCTTATCTCAGCTTATCGGCCAACCGGCGGAGTTCAAACGAATGCAAACGATGAATCTTCCAAACTTTATTTCAGAAAAATCAACGCAAGCAGGGATAAAAAAGATTGACAAAACCCAAATAAAAAATGTTTAACATGATGTGACTGGGCGGTTTTTTTCCCACCATTTGCAAGGGCACGCACGGTATTTCACAGCATAAACCTTGTACAAATGAACGACAGGGGGGAAAAAGGAATTCAAACACTAACGGAAGGGCTTTCTGGGGTATTACAAACTTGCAGGGGCTGTCTGGGAAGTTTTGCAATTCGCGAGGGGTGAATAGTAATTTTCCCTAAATAATATGAGGTTTATGTTTGCTAATGTAATATACATATAAATGTAATATTTAAATTAATATAAAATAAAATATTTCTTATTGTGAAATTTATAATTTGATGTATATGATATATGATATATGATAAATAATAATTTTTTATATTTAAATAGTTATACATATATATAAATGTAGGCCCTGATTGGATGCATAGTAATTTTTTCTGTAAGAATTTTATTCCATAGGATTCAGAAATGATTCCTATGGAATTTACTACAGAAAAATTTCCTACGGATTCAGTGTTTGCATGTGCACAGGAATTTTTTCATATGAATTTTTAATTTCAAAAATGAAACTTGTCGTTAGAGTTTTTTTAAAAAAACTAGCGGTTGGAGTTTTTGAAAAAATAGCCGTCATGATTAATTATTATTTATTATGTATTTTAAAAATAAACTAGTTATTGGTTTTTTAAATCATTTTTTTCAAATAATTAAAAGGATACAACTGTGTAACACAGCTAAAAACTCAATGTCCTCATTTTATGTTGGTTTTCTGATTCAAGATCAGATTTTTCATAAAATCAACATCTTAATTAAATAACTTGATACTAATAACTCGAAAGATCTTTGTTTTAACTTTGATTTGTTTAAAATAATATTTATTAGAGTAAAATATCAAAAATAAATATTTAAAAAATTTAAGCATTTTAAAAGTGAGAAATACAGCAACGGATGGGGCATTGTTAATGGATCCCAAACCCGACCCGAAAAAATGGGAAAGAAAAATTGAACGGCCAGCAAGCATTTTCCACATCCAGCCGTCCAAAGGAGCCTGGGTGGTCACTCCAAAGCTCCAAAACCGGCCGGGAAGCCATGAACAAAGAGCTTCAAATTCTATTCTTCTTCTTCTTCTCGCCATGAGTCCCATCTCTCCCATCCCCTTCTTCGATTCCCAACCTGCTTGAAACCCTAGCAATGGAGCTTCAGAAGACTAAGCTCACAAGGACCTCGTCCTCGCTTCTCCAATCACCGACGGTTCTCCTCCGTGCAAAGCCTCGCCACCCTACAAGAAGAAGAAAACAGCGACGAGAAGAAGGACCACGGTTCGCTCCTGCGTGCTCGGCAGGGCAGAGAGCGGGGCGGACTAGGGTTTCGCGCTGAGATGTCGGAGTCGGAGTCGTCGGAGTCATCGAAGTCGTCGGAGAAAGAGGAGAGGAGCGGCTCGTTTGGAGAAAAAGAAGGAGGAGAGGAGGGGCTCAGAATGTTTGTTGTGAGTGGAAAGGAAGGCAGCCCGAAAAATAAAGGAAAAAAATTTTGGTCCCCCTTCTTTTACAAATTCCTAAGGAATTGATGAGATTTCATTGTATTTTATTATTGTAAAAGGTGTCCAAACAGTAAAAAAAATAGAAATTTCATAGGAATTACCACTATTCCTATGGAATTTAGGGGTACCCAAACATGCCGTAATGTTTTAATTAATGTAAAATAGGATATTTATTATTATTAAATTTATAATTTGATATATATGATATATGATAAATGATAATATTTTTTATATTTAAATAGTTATTTTTAAAAATAATAATTGAATAAGTTGGATAAGCTATTTATCATGAAGAAATTTATAAGTTTAATTTATCATAAAAAAATAATCTATTTGAATTTTTCAATTAAATAGGTATATATGATATATGATAAACGACAAATCACTGTAGTCAATTTCACTGCCGCCTTATATTCTTTTTTAAAAATTTAAATTTATTACTGGATAGTCCCTCAAAGTTTTCCTACTATGTTTGATCCATTCTTTTTGTTTCATTCCGTTTAATTTCTACTTTTATTGTTTCATTTTAAAAATATAGGCTAGATTATGATTTAGCACCATCCCATGTGTATATATCCTTCCCCGTAAAAAAATTACTTTAATTTTTTTTTATGATCGTTTGTAGAGGAAGTGGTAGTCTGAGGATTTAGGATAGCATCAGAGAGATGATGGAAATAAGATCGGAAGTGATGTTAGGATCAGGGATTTTAGAATTTAGGGGTTAGGGTTTCGGTAAAGGGGGAGGTGGAAAGGGCGAAAGGGAGAAGGAGAGGGAAAGTCTGGGATTTGGGGAGGGTTAGGGTTTCAGTGAGAGGGACGGTAGAGAGCTAGAGTGACGGTATAATGAGCCGTAGGAGTAGAGGAACCGGTGCCAGCCACTTCAGCAAGCGAATCATGTCATTGCAAAGTGGACGGTTGCGATTGGATGGATGCTCATTATGGTTTGCTTTTACTTTCTTCACAAACCATAAAAATTTCCGGCGAGACAAATTACCGTGGAATAAAGGCCCGATACGCTCACTCGCGGATGTTCATAAGATTTATAATTGGCGCCTTCTCATTGGTCTGGTGACTAATCATGGGAAACATAAATGGATTTTAAAATGGGCCAGCGGAGATATTAATGATAGAGGAGATAAGGATCAACCGTTGATTGTGATGTTTTGGTTATTTTAAATTCATTTAATTAAAAAACAAACCAACGAATATGGAATGGTCAAATGTCCTCCCACAAATGAATTTGGAAGAGAAGATTTTTCCCCAAAATCACTATTTCTCAAGAGTTTATCTTTGTGTGACATTTGGTCTGTTGTGATTGGTAGATAAAAATCTTGTTTTAAATTGGTTGATTGTTGCCCTTCTAACCCTAGATCTAAATGTCCAAAATTCCTATTGACCCGCCTTGAGAGATCTCAACAATCCCAACCCTCCCAAGCTTGTTTGGGTTAACTTTTAGAAAACCTAGAAGTGTTTTTTTATAACTTAAGCACTTCTGGGTTCAAACAAAGTTATTTGTATTGGATTTTTTTAAAAAAAAAAAACAGAACATGTAAAAAAAAGCTGAAAAACAGCTTTTTTCAGAAACTAGAAAAACAGTTTTTTTCAGAAACTGGTTGACGCAGCGGATATGTAGTTCTAATCCAAGAACTCACACTCAAAATAAAGTAAACGCGAAAATTAATTTCCAATTCATTAATTCCTTTTCACAAACCCTAAAACAATATTTATAAATATCTAAACTAAGGACAAAATAGTAAATATAATTAAAATAATTGGGTTAATTTTTCAGAAAGTCACCAAACTTTGACTTATTATCACTTCGGTCATCCAACTTCAAAATGTATCAAAGTGGTCATTCAAATTCTAATTCATATCACCAGGCAGTCACCAGTGGCTTTCCAGCCCAAATTAGTCTACGTAGCAACTGAAAAAATTGAGATTCGATGGCCATGTAGACTAATATGGGCTGAAAAGCCACGGGTGATTGTGGTACCGCAGTTTTTTCGGCAGCGAGTTAGACTAATTTGGGCTGGAAAGCCACGGGTGACTGCCCAGTGATATGAATTAGAATTTGAGTGACCACTTTGATATGTTTTGAAGTTGGATGACCGATGTGATAATAAGTCAAAATTTGTTGACTTCCTAAAATAATAACCCTAAAATAATTACAAATTACTGGATAATAAACTAACTAATAAATTTAAGATAATTACAAAATACTAAATAAAACTATTTTGAATATTTAAATTTAAAATACTAAAATTATTGGGCACCATGCTGCGTCATTCACCGCCACTCGCGAGAAACTCGACCTCGAGTTTTAATCTGGGCAACTAAGCTTGTAATTGAATATTTCAACAAACCATCCCCATTCCAAAATTTGAACTTCTTATTCTTGAATTCTTCTCATTTACTAGCTTTCTTTTTCTTCTTTTTCTTTGAAAAATACCACACCTTTAGTTTCGATTCTTCGTGAAACTCAGAAAAATCCTTTTCATCATTCTTCTTTCTTTCATCAACACTCTTCCAATCAACCTGTTTATCTTTTTCCTCAGTTTTAGATGCGTCTTTAATTATATTTTCACAACTTCCATCATTAGTAATAGAACGGAACACTTTATTTTTAAGCAACTGATGGCTTTGATCGAGAATCTGGTCTTCATGTTTGGGAGTTGATATTAGTGGCCTTATAAGATAAATTTGCCTCTCATCTGTTTCATATTCATCTTCCTCATCACCATCTGCCACAAATAATTTCTTTATTCTTCTCTATAATGCTCACGGTCTTCCTCAAGGGACATTCATTTGATTTGTGTCCAGGTTGATTACACCCAAAACACTTCCCTATAGTAGGTTTTGTATAGGGATTTTCTGTTTTTCTAATTTCTTTATCTTTCCCTTCTTGATCTTTCCCTACAGTCTCTGTTGTCTTGTTCCTTCTGTATTGGTTGTTGTTTTTATTAGTACGATCTTCAAACTCTTCTGTGAACTTTTCAGATTTATAATCTTCATGATTCCTCCAACCTCACTTTTGTTGCATTAATTCCGCCTTTAGGGCCATATTCTTCGCCTCAGATAAGGTTCTGATAACTTGTACACTAATTCTGTCTTTGAGTGATGGCCTCAAACCCTCCAAATACCTTGCAACCTACTGTCCTTCTGACTCAATGAGGTTGTTTCTCTCAGCCAGTCTCATGAATTCCGCAGTGTATTCATGGATAGACCGATTGCCCTGTTGACAACGTTGATACTGCTGAAATAGGATCTGTTCAAAATATGGGGGTAGAAACTCCCTCTTCAATAAATACTTCATCCTGTATCAAGTTCGTACAAGGCCTTTACCTTCTTGTTCTCTCCTGGATTGAATCCGTTCCCACCATGCAGATGCTCCCCCTTTCAAACGGTATGCTACTAATCGAACCCGTTTCTCTGGAGGAATCTCCATGTAGTCAAAGAATCTGTGAATCTCGGCAATCCAATCCAAAAATTCTTCTATGGCCAAGCTTCCGTTGAAAGACGGGATATCCACCCTTAACCTAAAATCTCCACCATCCCTTTCAACACGCCCATAATTATTTCTCGCCCTTTGGCCTTCATATGGTTGATGACGTCCGAACCAATTTGGTTCAAAATCATCTTCTTCTTCTGAATCTTCATCACAGACATATTGTCCATGAATAGGGACAGTACGACGTCTGTCAATAGGAACACCACGAGCCATCTCCACCCCTGGCCTTCTATTGTCATTCCGTCTCCTGTGTGCATCAATCTGTAGAGCATCCAGACGATCTACAATTTCTTCAAAGCGCTCATCAAAACGCCGGAATCTGAGATCCATCCGTTGCTCCAATCGTTGCAACGCTTCGTCCCCCAAAGGGGCTCTAACTTCCTGATCAACGTCACGAAGACCAACACCCTTGCCACCAGTTGACATCCTCTCTCTGATACCACCTAACGCAGCGGATACGTAGTTCTAATCCAAGAACTCACACTCAAAATAGAGTAAACACGAAAATTAATTTCCAATTCATTAATTTCTTTTCACAAACCCTAAAACAATATTTATAGAGATCTAAACTAAGGACAAAATAGTAAATATAATTAAAATAATTACAAATTACTGGATAATAAACTAACTAATAAATTTAAGATAATTATAAAATACTAAATAAAACTATTTTGAATATTTAAATTTAAAATACTAAAATTATTGGGCACCATGCTGCGTCACTGGTCATGACCAGTTTCTGAAAAAAACTGTTTTTTAGCTTATTTTTACAGCTTCTACTTCTACAGAAAAGCTAATCCAAACACAAAATACATAAAGTGCTTAACTTACTCTGGAGAAGCACTTTTTTCGATAAGCACTTCTACTAAACTGAAAAAAGCACTTTTTTGATAAGCCAATCCAAACAAGGCAACATTGCGATCCTCCTCGACCTCATGGACGCCGGATCCCACGAATCCCTATGATCCCAATGCTTGAAACCACCCGTCTCTTCTTCAACAACAGCATCAAGACCTCCATAATCACCACCCCGCCCAACGCCAACCTCATCCATCCTCTCCTTCACCAACATCCCTCCATCTCCTTCCACTTCATCCCCTTCCAGTCCACCACCTTCAACCTTTCTTCTGGCTGCGAAAATCTCACTGTCGTCCTCTCCATCTTGCCACCAACTTCTTCTCCGCCGTCTTCTCCCTCTGTGACCCTCTCTCACACCTTCTTTCCTCTAAACCCTAACCATAGCCCTAATGTTTGCAGTCCAGATGATAGTCTTCTCCCTCCGTTACCAAACGTTGCCCGCGAGTGAGCATATCATTTGCTTAAATTGTTTTTTTTTTCTCCACTAACCCTAGATCTTATCGTGGAGGCGCCGGTCTGATGAGAATGGAAAGAAGCTCAAGGAAATCGCCGTATACTCAACGCCAGCCACCTCTAAACCCTAATCCCAGCCTCACAGTGAGCTCAAGCCCGCAAATGATTCCGACGAACCACTGCACATCCTCTTCTTCCCCTTCTTAGCACGAAGCCAAGAATCCATGGTGGATCACTGCACGTCCTCTTCTTCCCTTTCTTAGCACGCAGCCACATGATCCCAGTGTCTGAAATCGCCCGTCTCTTCTCCAGCAACGGTATCAAGACCTTCATCGTCACCACCGGACAAAAGTGGGTTTGTTTGTGTGATTTTACAGGAGCTGGAGGAGGTGAGTGGGATGGAGGAGCTGGAGAAAGAGATTAATAGGAGGACTAAAGCTTATGATGCTTATGATGCAGTACTGGATGGACGACACCTACCTTCAGTCCTGCTTCTATTCGACTGGAGAGGTATGTTTTTGCTTGATTTTCTTCTTGATTTCTTGGTAAGATGTTTTCTTTTGATGGATTGATTTGAGGACGGATGGTGTCTTCTTTTTTCCTTTCATATTTTTTTGTTTTTTGTTTCTATTTGGAACAATGTCACAGTTATAATGGGTAAATAATGTTGATTGAATTGATTATGCAAATACTAAATCAGCCATTATTTTAAGCCACTCAGCAATGGTGAAGAACACAATAAATCCTGTTTCTTCATAATCTCTCAATGCAATTGCTCCACCCACTGTCATCAATTACCAATGTTAAAATGAATTCATTACTCTGAATCTAATAGCAATTTAAAAAAAAATCAGTTTGAAATGATGAAATAATATGGCAGTAACCTTTTGAACACTCCTAACATCCCCCTCTGCTTCAATGCATAATATGGTAGTTGACATGTAGATTGTTGTTGATGTAACCTTTTGAACATCTTCAAGAGCCTTCAGAATTTTCTCAATTGAATGATCTTCTACCTCCAACCTGAAAACAACAACAAAATAAAGCCAAAATTCAGCAAACAGAAAAACAAAGCACACGCATTTAGTATTGGTGTCAATTAAACAAACTCTATTAAAGTCACAATCATCAATATATGGAAAGTCACACCAACCAATATTGACACCAAAAGCGCGGCTGCTCAATCTCTGACCGGTTAAGCTCCACAGTTTTATAGATTCATATGCCGGGTAAACATATCTAAGGATCATTCTATAATCAAAATACACATCAAGAAGATAAAGAAAACAACAGTAAAGAGAAAGGAAATGGAGAAATGTCTTGGCACTTCTCTTTTCTCCTCATTCACCATTTCCAATTCTTTTGTTTTTCTATTATTATATATTCTCTCAATCCAAACAATCTCCATCCCATTAATTGAATAATAAGAAATGCATAAAACTAATAACAAATCAAAAGAAAAAAAGTGAGGGATTCTTACACCAGGTCTCTACTAAGAAAAGATCCTAGCATCTTGAATTCAATGCATGTACCAACGAACAACTACTTTGCTGGTTCTTGAACCAACCTCTTCCATTCTTGGCAAGTCAAATTAGTAAAACCTAAAATCAATTCAATCAACACTATTCACACATTATAACTATGGCATTGTTCCAAATAGAAACAAAAAACAAAAAAATATGAAAGGAAAAAAGAAGACACCATCCGTCCTCAAATCAATCCATCAAAACAAAACATCTTACCAAGAAATCAAGAAGAAAATCAAGCAAAAACATACATCTCCAGCCGATTAGAAGCAGGACTGAAGGTAGGTCTCGTCCATCCAGTATTGCATCATAAGCATCATAAGCTTTAGTCCTCTTGTTAGTCTTTTTCTCCAGCTCCTCCATCCGACTCACCTCCTCCAGCTCCTACAAAATCACACAAACAAACCCACTTTTGTCTGGTGGTGACGATGGAGGACTGAAGGTATGCTCACTTGCGGGCAACGTCTACTAACGTGTACCAACACACTTGTCAACAAATCCAAAAGAACAGATTTATGTTAACGTGTACCAGCGAGAATATATTTTATATGACATTTATCTGTCTAATCATAATAGGTCAAATGTCGAATTATGACCAACTTGAATGAATAGTGATTTTTGGGGGATAGAATTAATAATCCTATCCCCAAAAAAACTATTCATCAAGAGCTTGCCTTTGATTGACATTTGACCAACTCTAATTGGTTCAACATTTTCCAAATTTACAACCCTAGCCACCACAATCAACGGCCGGATCCCTCTCTCCCTTTGTAATCAATGGTTGGATCTCTCACTCCTTTGTTTTTCAAACCCTAGCCACCAATAGTTGGATCTCTCACGAGAGTGGAGCCGCCGGTCAGATGAGGGTGGAGAGAAGCGCAAGGAAATCGATGAGAAACTGTTAGATCCTTAATGCCAGCCGATCCGTCATGCATCATTCCTCTTCTTCTCTTGATCAGGTTCCCTCTGGCAAGTTACTTTCCCAAGCCCAAAAGAATTTCGATAGCCTACGGCGTGTTCATGTGCCTTGAGTGCTCCGACAAGCACCATGGCCTCGGCGTGCACATCAGTTTCATTGGCTCCGTCACCATGGACTCATGGTCTGAGATCCAGCTTACGAAGATGGAGGCCGGAGGGAATGATCGTCTTAATGCCTTCCTCTCCGATTATGGCATCACCAAGGAGACCGACATCGTCACCAAGTACAACACCAATGTCGTTGGGTGTACAGAGATCAGATCCAGGCGCTCGCAAAGGGTTGTTTAATAACACCAATGTCGTTGGGGTGTACAACAGCAATGTCGTTTAATAACACATCTGCGAGTGAACACACCGCTCATGTAATCTCAACCTAACTTTACTTCAATCTTTGTAGCAAACGCAGGAAAAGGAAAAGAAGAGACATTTCTGAGCTGTATGAAGTTTGTTTGGAACAATGAGAGATGAGAATCTGAAGAAAAGCAAGGTTTTTTATTTGATTTTGTTTTATTTTTTTATTCTAAGTTTTTTTTCTTTGGTATAATTTATTGTTTTGGTTGTGATTCTTTTGATTGTTTTTGGATTTGCAGCTTTCATGGTCAAAAAGTTTGGTGAGGAAATGGTTCAAAATCAAGAGCAAAAGTCAGGATTTTCATGTTGATTATTCAGTTGGGAGAGGTCTGTGTCTCTTCAAGATTCATTCTTTTTTCTTTCCTTTTTTTCCTTTCTTTGATTTTGATTCCTAATCATAAATTAAACAACAACCAAAAGAGAAAAATGCATGAGTTTGTTGAAGATGATGAAATGAAAGAACTAAGTCACAGTGTTCTTTATCCTTCTTTTCCTTGAACTTTGTGTGTGTGTCTCTGTGTTCTTTTTTTTCAGTAGGGGATGAAGAATGGAGGACTAGTTTCTCAGAGATGGAGTCATGCACAATTAAGAAAAGCAAAACAGGTTACTGTACTAACAGACTCTCTCTCTCTTTCTATCTCTCTCTCACTCTCTCTCTCTCTCTCCGTGCGTGTGTGTGCGTGTCTTTGTAGCTTTGGACCACTCTTTAGTAGTAACCTTCTCTATTTGTTTTTATCTTTAACCAAATTATCAATTCTGAATTTATTTTTTCAAATCTCTGTTTATCTGAGAGATTTCTAAAGAAAAAACCATACTAGTTACGACGAAAGTTTACTAATCATGATTCAGTAGTTCAAGTTACAGAACACCAAGATTATCGGTATTTTACTGACCTTCTTCATTTGTATATTATTGAATTAAATTCAAATTCAAATTCTTGTTGTTTTCTTATTTTTTCTTTTTTTTTTTCTTGTGATTTGATAGTTTTGATTATGCATATATTAGTGGTATTAAACCTTCTACTTGGTTGTTTTCTTCTTTGTTGTAAGAATTGAAATAAAATACCCGTCTAATATATATATACCATCTCCGGTACCTGACCCAATTATGACTTTAGCAGAGTCTGTTTAATTGACACCAATACTAAATGTGTGTGCTTTGTTTTTCTGTTTGCGGGATTTTGGTTTTATTTTGTTGTTGTTTTCAGGTTGGAGGTGGTGTTGATGAAATTTGGAAAAAGAAGCATATATTGATGTCTTTGGGCTGTGCTGCATTTCGAAAGATTATTCAATTGAGGAAATTCTAAAGGCTCTTGAAGGTGTTCAAAAGGTTACTGTCATAGTCCCATCTAGAACTATTTACTAGCATGCTTCCACCAAAATTGTTGACATTTCAAACTAATATAGTACATAATTGGTGACAAAGCCTTTGTAGATGTCAATGATTTTTTTTTTTTTATATTGAACTTTGATAGACTGATACAGTGTATATATAAAAAAAAATCTTTCATTGCTTATAAAATGGTGTGATTGCATTGTAAACCTTTGCATTCCAGATTGAGGCTATCCTTCATTCAGAAAAAATCAGGTAAATTTTATAATTACTAATTTTAATGTTAATAGATGCATATGCTATTTTTTCATTTATGAGCAACCTCTTTAAATATTTAGTTCTTAAATGGAATGAGTCATGATATAGTTTGGTGTTGAACTTTATATATGATTGTAAAATAAAATGCAAAAGTAGAGTAAGTCAAACTATATATAGAACATTTATAGGTAGGCATGAAATATAAAATGTTTACATGTATGCAAAAGGTATGTAAGATATTTAACCAAATTTTCATTCATTATTAAGTGATAATAGGCAGCTTATATTTGTATAATATAATAATATCGTGTTATTAATATCACCTATGTGAGAAAAGATCTTTGGGACAAATTAAACAAAAATATACACACACTATATCGTGCCGAAACTTTTTTCAAGGGCTGTTTATTTTAATGTTCATTTAAGCCATTATCAATTTATCACCACAATCAGATTTATTTATATTAACTAACAATAATTTTGGTATGCTCACTCATGGGCAACGTTAACATAAATCAATGGTATGCTCACTCGTGGGCAATGTCTGGTAACATGTACCAGCACACTTGTCAACAAATCCAAAAGAACATATTTATATTAACGTGTACCAGCGCAAATATATATTATATGACATTTATCTGTCCAATCATAGTAGGCCAAATGTCGAATTAAGACCAACTTGAATAAATAGTGATTTTTGAAGGATAGAATTAAGATGAAGTATATATATTTTATTCGGGTGGCAATCAATTTTAATATATGAACCATAATCCAATGTGTATTTCAATTATTATGGTGATGAATTGATCAAGCTTTTCACTGCAACACAAGCTCCCTTAGAAATTTTAAACTAAAATTTAAGCTTTCTGTTCAAGCCCGAATCCTATTTTATATTTCAAAATTAATTTCAAGCTAAACTCTAATGCTGGCAAATTGCTGAAGACGATCAGAGAACCCTAACCCTGGATGAAGGCCATCTGAAGACGATTAAGAAAACCCACCCCAATTAACTTGTTTTATATATATTATATTTATATTAATATAATTAATATTAACTATTAATGTAATTCATTTAAAATAGAACTCTTATTCAGGATGGAAGATGAAGATGGCTGGAGCTTCCCTCTGGTGGAAGACGAGGAAGACGAAGATGAGGACGATGACGACCGCTTGTTGAAGGTGTTGTCCATGCGCCTTGTCTTCACCGCGGAGGGGGAGGTTGTCTACAAGCCTGTAGTGCTCCCGTCTTGCCGGAATGACAACGCTTTCGAGCGCCGGAGGTCTTTTGAGCCATGTTTGCCTCCTAGGGGGGCACAGGGTGCTGGCCTTGATACGGGTGTGGCTGCGACCTGTCCGGATGTGCGTTAGCGGTCGGCGTTGAAGTTCATTGAGGACCTGAGTGGCGGTTATCGGTTTACACACGAGATCCCCGCCGAGGTCAAAGGAAAATATGTTTACGTTGATGACCTATTAGACTTGGGGATGCTGCTCCGGTGTGGCGGCTTCAAGGTTGGTTGAGCTCGGCTCCCGCCCTCTCAGCAAGGTTTCCTTTGACGTGCGGACCGACGGCCCGTACGTAGAGAAGGTGGTTGAGCGATGTTCCCACTTGGCCGGGTCGGCTGTGCCGGTGGTCGCGTCAAGGTGGGCGACGATGGAGGGGTCCTGATCCCAGAAGAAGGTTGTGTCGATGGTCGCGACAGAAGGGTCGTTGGTGCCGGTGGAGCTGGGCTCCCGGTCTACGATGGTGGAGACTTGTGGTCGACCGGTCAAGCTGGACTCCCGGACTGCCGTGAAGTTGCTCCGTGCCCGGCCAGTGGTAGAGCCGATGACCGCTACGGGGAGGTCGGTGGTGCCGGTTGAGCTGGGCTCCCGAACTGTGATGACGGAGAAACGTGGTCGACCGGTCAAGCTGGACCCCGGACCGTGGTGAAGATAACTTGTGCCCGGCCTGTGGTGGAGCGCGGCTCCCACGATGCCGGTGACCGGAGGCTGGCCATTAACCGGGCATGGAGGTCAGAGGCCGCGAGGTTGATGGAGAGCCGTGGCCGGACCGCTGGTCCGGTGGTCGTGTCGGAATGGATGGCGAGTGGCTCGAGGTGTTGCGGTGTCGACCGCTGGATGGTTGAGAAGCTGCTGAAGACACGTGGCACCGGGCGACTGGGCTTCATCCCTGCGTACGAGGTCGTAAAGTCCGAGACTTTTCCGCAGGTCGCACTTGATTGCTCGGGTGTTTGGGAGGATAGGTTGGGGTTGAACTCTTGTGGGCTTCTGAGGTTGGGCTTGACCCCCTTTGAATCGAAGCTGGGCATTCTGGACCCGATTCTGACTGAGTCCAATCCCAATGGGGGCTTTTCTTCTACCAAGAGGGATGGGGATGTTCTTGGCCCAACCGGGCGCCCAAGGGATTATGGGCCGGCCCGTGGCCCTCATGGCAATGTGTTTGGTTGGAAGAAGGCTGATGGACTGTGTGAGCCCATGCTCACCCCCCTTCGTCGTTTGGGGAGCTCGTACCTGCAACTGGATGAGATTGGGATGGACACTAGTGTGCGAGCGTTGGCCGAGGAGGCGCCTTACCCCGGTTGGGAGTAGTTACTTTTTGCCTTGGTTAGGGGTCTGTTTACTCTTGGGTCCAGATCTTTCCTGTTTTGTTTGGGTGTTCGTACCACTTCCTGTGGTCGTCTTTGTACCTGCTCCTTTTCTTAGTTAATTAATGACGTGGTTTATCCATTTTTTCAAAAAAAAAAAAAAAAAAAAAAGAACTCTTTAATTTAAACTGATAAAGAAAAAACAACAAGTTGCTTTTCTAATTATTTTTAGTATTAATAAATTGATTGTATTAATCCATCCATGAATAGAATATAGCAAAGAAACAATGAACTCATTATACTAATTTTGATTATATAGATATTATTAACGAAAATCTTATTTACTTGGTTATAATTCAATGAATCTTTCTTACATTCAAAGTCAACGTAAAACTCTTATTTTAATTTTTTTTACAAAATATTGGCACATTTTATTTTCTTTTATTACTTTCATTTTTCTTAAATGCAATCTTAAAATAAAAAAAAAAGAACTTCTTTTATAAATGTAGATAAAAAAAACAATTAATTAATTAAATTAAAAATTAAAAAATCCCAAAATTCAAGGACAAAACAGAACTTACACATGGGTCGGATCTTTTCGACCCGTTATCAATCCGTTTAGATCCCGGATCCAAACAGAAGCCAAACCCGTTAAAAGAAAATGCAAACCCGGTTACCCTTGAAATATATTGGTTTTTATTATTTGAAATTCGAACTATACAACCAAACGGTAGAGGATTTCAGATTCTCATTGGCGGGTTTTGATCCCCACTACCTCACCCAAAGAAAATAAGAAAAACAAACTAAATACTAGTTCATTTTTTTATAAAATCTTTAATATAATTTTACAATCACAAAAAATAATTAATACTAATTATCATCCGGATATAACCAAATATATTGTTTATTTAAATATCTTATCCATTTCAAGGGATTATGCAAGAAAAAACAAACCCTTTGTATATTTAGTACAATTAAAAAATTTAAAAATAATAATAACACAAAAACAGTAAAATTACCATATAAAAAAAAATTATAATGAAAAAAAAAGACTTTATAATATTTAAATTGGACACTATAGTGTTCTCCAAACTTTCTTTTCTTTAATTGGAACTTGGTCCTTAGAAAGCCCAACTCAATGAAGCCCAAAAACGAGCCATAGCCCATAGAATTGTTTTCTTTGTATATTTAATAATTTATTTTCTTCCTGCTATAACTTTCATTTTATTGAGGTGGCAATCACTTTTAATATATGAACCATAGCCCAATATTTATTTCAATTATTATGGTGGAGAATTGATCAAGCTTTTCACTGCAACTCAAGCTCCATTAGAAATTTTAAACGAAAATTTAAGCTTTCTGTTCAAGCTCGAATCATATTTTCTATCTCGAAATTAATTTCAAGTTAAGGTTCACCCTAACAAGACTCAACAATTACAAATATAGAAATATATTATAATTTTTATATATTTATAAGATCATAATATTATATAATTTGTGTTTGTAAAGGATAAAGGTAAACCATGTGCAAGAAATAGAAAAAGAGACAAAAAAAAAAAAAAAACATGCATATTTATGTAGAAACTCAAAATCGGAAAAAATCACTGACAGAGGAGGAAAAATTCCACTATATTGAAAATTGAGCACAAAAAATATTCTGTTGGTATTCCCATACACAAAATGTTGGGTTAGTGTTCGTGTTACAATTTGTTATACTATATCGTTGTGTGTATAGAGTCATAGACTATCAAATTCTACTAAGATTCAAATTGATTGATCAAATCCAAACTTATAGTTAATCACTATAATTTAAGATTATAATCTAAAGATATATATATTTACTTTGATTGTAGGTAAGACAGCTAACATGGTGAATAAAAAATAAAAAAAAAATTATCTAAACATCGAATTACAAATAGAATTTGGTCACAAACAAACTTTAACAATATTATTTATTTTTAAAAATAAAAAGTATAAATGATGTTTAATGTCAAATTAAATCTACTTGAGTTTAATTCTCAAAATAAATTTATTTAATTTTAATTTCAATCACAATAATGCCAAATTAAAGCTTTCACAATTAAAATTTAGCCAAACAAAAACTTCTGAAATTAAAATCTAAGCTTTTTTTTAAGCTCGGGCTACTTTAATCTCATACCGAGTTTAAATTGACTCATTTACTGTCTTATTGGTCACCCAACCTAAATAATAATGTCATTTTTCATATTAAATTACATCCATTTATTTGTTGTGCTTCTTCTCAGTAATATAATTGTTAGAAGGTTACTAATTTTCTTTAATTTTATTTATTTTTATCCAATATGCTTAATATTAATCAATCCTTTAAAAAAAAAAATTTCTTTTGGTACATAATGGACCCCCAATTTTTTATGTTTTAATAATTTAATTACTATTTTGCTTAACCACAGTACATTTTTTTTTTTATTTTCTAAAAACATTTATTTCTTCTTTGCTTAATAAGAAACTTACCTAGATGAACTTTTTACAGCATGTTGTTCACACTTTGACACAACCTGCTTTCTTCACCTATTTAATATAATTTTGTCTGGCCTGTTTTTGCAAAAATCAAATCAAATCAAATCAAAACCTTGAGTTTTATTCTTGTCATTTATAAATTTATAATTACGATTGATTTATGAGGCACATCAAAAACATGCATAAGTGTTGACTTAATATCTTAATATGTCTATAGCTGTATCCTGAGTACATAAATATACCAATAGTTACTTGGTCAATTGATAGTATCTCTCACGTAAGTTTCTTATTTCACAGAGGTCCTAAGATCGAAATCTATGTAAGGCATATCTAAAGTGTTATTGAGTTTCCGAGTGTGTTCTATATTTCTATTCGTCTTTGATTTAAATTTTTAATGGAGGTGTTTGTGGTTCTAGTGCCAAAAGAAAATAAATACAATACATGTGTATGTACATAACATGACATTAAAATTGTTTATAAAAACAGCCTTCTGAGTGGGCCCTACAAGAATCAAAATCACTTATGAGTCACACACCGGTGAGATTACCTCCCCGTCAAATACGTAAGCCACTTGTCCCGTCTGGTCTACATCCTCAAAACAAGACTGCCGTCATCTTGACGTGGGGCCCATGAACACTTACCACGCAAGGCTGACCGCGCGTGACGATAACGGGATGCGTCGTCCAAGAAAAACTCAGCCGTACGATCTTCTAAGATCTCCTTAACGGGCACATTTTTGTCCGGATCCGACTGCGCCGAACTCCGCATCCGATTTGATGCCACGTCATCCTTTTCCATGATGTCCTTTCACTTGTAAATTTACATATTACTCCTTCAAATATAATTTCTTTTTTATTCAGTCCATTTGTGGTAAAATGACAAACTCTCTTTCTTTTTAAAAAGATATTTGTTAAATTATTTATCAAAAATTAAAAATTTCCTTCTTAACTTTTATTGACATTTCATGATAAATAAAATTAAGAATTAATGAGAAATATTTGGTTCTTTCATTTTAGACAAAATATATTTATTTTTTTTAACAAAATCACTACAATTATCCTAAAGAAGAAAGTGAAAAAAACATCTCACCAACAATACCTACCTTTGGGTTGTGTTATTTGGTGTGCTTTGGATGTGTCCTTGTCTTGAAATCCTTGTTGGGTGGAAATTGTGTCTCAAGCTTCTTTCTACTTCAAACACACTCTTCCTTTTAAAGGACATGATTTGAGATAAAGGACAAAATTGCTTGCATTGCCCCCCTGTGTAAGTAAGTTTTTACCCTTACCATTTTATAAAAAAAATGTATTTACTTAAAGGTAGAGTTTTTTTTTTTACTTTTTATTTTCATGACCATAAAAAATTGAAAAATGTAAAATATATATCTACATTCTTATATGTTTTTTTAAGTGCGCAGCCAACGTTTAAAATCTATAATTTTTTTTAACAACCGTTTAAATAATAATGTAACGATTATTATTTAAACGGTTAATGTGTGAATTTTATTGTTAGTTATTGTACAGCTACATTGATGAGTGCTATTAGGCACTATAAATATTATTAATTATTATTAGATATTATGTATGAATAAATAGTGCTTCTTAGATACAAATCTAACTGTAAGGATAATACCTCAATCATCTAATTTGAGGTGAATAAATGTGTAAATGTAGCCTTGTGATTTAAATGGAAGAACGAATCTCCACAAATAATAGAAATTAAATCAATTGAGCAAGTAATATATAAAAGAGGTGCATCATGATCAAGGTGAAATTGAATAAAGAGAGAACACTAAACCTCATTTTTCTTGAGTAAATTTTTGATGAGATAACTATATTATAGTGAATTTTTATTTTGACCTGAGTGTTTTAATTTGTATAGTTTTTGTTATCATATATTGATTTTTTTTCACCATATGATCACTCATGGATTTAAAAACAATTTTGACTGACGTAGGAGCCGAAGATGCCACGTCACATTATATAAAAATATTTTCACAGCCAGCTGGACTGGACACGTCAACCATGTGCCATGTCTTGAGATTATTAACAAACTAAGATGATTAGGGTTCTAAAAAAAAATAATTTTATATAATGTGACGTAGCATCTTCGACTGTCACATCAGTCAAGATTGACCGAAAATCCATGAATAACCGTCAGGTGAAAAAAATCAAATATATGATGACCAAAAAATACAAATTGAAACTTAGTGATCAAAATAAAAATCGGCCATAACACAGTCACCTCCTAAAAAAATTACCCCATTTTTCTCCATTTCTTTCAACTTATTTTGAGAAATCTCCTAACTTGATTTAGGTGTAGAAGCGTCTCTGGAACCCAAGACTTAAATTGACTTTATTTTTTTAATTTATTAATCAAAGGATTCATGTAGAGGGAAGCGTTAAAAAGAATGAGACCACACTACAAGGGGTTCAAGGGAGATTAGAGGAATCACTTTAGAGGAGAAAACAAAACCTTGATTACTTTGCAACTAACTCATAATACCTAGTTGTCTATTCAAATCTCCAAAGAAAGACAGATGTTAGTATCAACAATTCCTAAAATATATTAATGATTAGATACTTCATAAGATAATTTAAGTGAAAATCCATGCACCTAATAAATAATCATTTTTAAAAAATAATATTTATTTATAAACCTTTAAAGTTTTTTTATCTCTCCTTTCCCTAATTCAAATTCAATTAAAATAAGACAATAAGAATTCTTTGTGTTTTTACAAAAAAAAAAATTTAGGTTGAGTCCTGTTCACAAGAGTATATAAAACAAAAAAAATTGCTTCATAAAATATTAACCATTATGTATTTTTGGATGAAATTTCAAGCAAAAATCTCTGTACCTAATACATAATTTTTTTAATATTTATTTATATATCCAAAAAATGTTTATCTTCTTATTTCCTTCATCCAAAACCTTGAAATAAACAAGAGTAATTGCTTAAAGGTCCAAATAATTTTACCATTAGGTCAAAAAAATCTTTTGGAAGTCCCTTCTTTTTCCCAGAATTATTTTTAAGTCCAACGGCTACATAACCTCGGATTTACTATTCTTAAATCATGTTCAATTTTTAGTTTTGCTCTTTGGTTTTGATATTTTGGATTTACTATTGATTTTTGGTGTATCTGCTTACTATTTGGCGAATTTATTCGAATTTGTATCTAGTCAAACAGAATTTGAACTTCCAAAAGTCATGACAGGAAGGATGAAATGGAACTGGTTGCAAAAAAGATAGTTTGGGGAAGATAATATTTGATCAGAAAGATTTATTGGAATAAACAAAATGTTAGAGAGACTAACAAGTAATTTTCCCAATAAACAGTGAAGAATAATTTACTCTTATATATATATATATACTTTTGATCAAAATTATGTATAAAAAAACAATTAATAATTACATATTTTTATTTAGTTCACCCTTAAGGTTTACAAGGATAAATAATTTATGATTAATGAATTGATTATAAAGGCTACCCCTACATTATTTTTTAAATTTTTAAATTTTTTATTTTTGGTGAAATGATGACTCTTCTTTTATGACACTCTCATTGATATCTCTTCTTTTTGTCATTGAAATTAGAAGACCTACAAGAATTTCAATCAACCTATGCTTGTACCATTTATGTCTCTAGGCTTCATACAACCTCACAATGTGCTTTGTACTATGCTTAGTAAATGCATCTTTACATAACTTTTCACAAACTTCTTGTCAACAACAACAGCATATGGTCACTTGTTTAATTAATTTCTTCTTTTCATGCTTCAACTTGTTATTAATGTAACATTTGAAACTTTAAAACCAATGGTCATTGTTGCATGGAATCAATGCAAGGATGATTGACATTGTTGAATATTAATGGGTCAATTTATTTAATGCCTACTACAACTTTTGCAATTTCTTTTCTTCTTGGGATGCAAAATAAAGCACAAAAATTCATATGTGAAATACAAATTGTTTAACATTTTTATACAAAAAATAAAAATAATATTAATTTTTTAAAAATTTTATAATAAAAATAAACCAAACGACTAAACTGCATTTTCTATTGGGCCATTAAATATGACTTGCTTTATTTATAAGTTAAAAAATTGAAAGTCCCTTAAAAATATCTTTTTTATTTCAGAGTTACTTTTAAATCCATTGGCAAGAAAATCTTATTTTACTATTCTTACATCAAATTCAATTTTTAGTTTTAATTTTTGGTTTAGGTACTTCAGATTTACTATTTTTATATCACTTTTACTTTTTAGTTTTGTTTTTTTTTTTTTTTTGTTTTTGGTGTATCTGCTTATTATTTGGCGAATCTATTCAAATTTGTGTGTTGTCGAAGAGGATTTAAACTTTCAAAGGTAACGAGAGGGATGCAATGGAACTAGTTGTAAAAAGGAGGGACTGCAGAGGATAATTTTTTATCAGATTGATTTATTGGAATAAAAAAAGAGTTCCAAAAACTAATAAGTAATTTTCGCAAAAAAATAAATATAAGTTTGGTACTTTAAAACGATAATTATTTTGAAAAAAAAAATCTCAAATTTGCATTACAGAATAGAGGTTGCATGAGTTACTATCATCTTGGTTTGAAAATTAAAAAATAATTAATATTCTTAAAACACAAAGTTCTTAAGTCTTATTCTCTCCATTCCGATCCAAAATACATGTTGTTTAAAAGCATTGCCCAAAAATTAAAAATAGCATTAATTTTTTAAAAATTTAACATAAAAATTAACTAAATTACTAAACTATCATTCTCTTAGAATTATATATTTTTCTTGTGACTATAAATATTACTTTTCTTATTTATATAACTTAGAAAGTTGAACATCAGTAAAATTAAAAAAATGAATAATTATTGCCTTACGACAACTATTTTAGAATAATTTTTTTTTTCTAAAATAACGATGATTCCATCTTCAAATATAGATATAAAAATTAAAAAGAATTAAGAATTGATATTATTAATCATGGATGTTTTGAATGAATGAACTAACCATTGCTATAGCTTACATATGCAAAAGGGGCCTTATGATGCATCAAATGCAAGAAATCAATCATAAACACTAGAAAACTTTGCACAAAGCTTAAAATGTAACATTTGAGAATGAACAAGGATTGAAAAGAAAGCAATATAAAGATATAAGAATGACATTGATAAGAATTTAGAGTCAAAAATGGCTCAATTCTCTCTAATCACAAACAAAAACTAGCCAACTTTTGTAACAGAAAAATAATTCCAAAATTTTCCAAGGGATACCCTAGTTTTATTCCTTTTGAATTCTAGAAAATCAATTATTTTTAAAACAAATCTTAAATCAGTGATAGTCACAATTTGCATGGTTCTCATAATTGATTTATTTGAAAATCTCGCAATAACAATAATAAAATTATTAAAAACTTACAATATATTTTCATTTTGATCAAATAATCAATTTAATTTTTTTAAGGTTTTAGTTATTATTTTTTATTTTTTCATTTGATTTTTATGTTTTTTAATATTTTAATATAATATCGAAAATAGTAGCTCTTGCTGTTGCGCAGTAGAAAGAAATGTGGTAGAATAATTTTATTTTTTATTTAAATTTAAAAAAATAATAAAACGTTATGGAATTTTTCGTCCACGATTTGTTTTAACTTTTAATCATATATCTATTGTCCTTTACTGTATATATATATATATATATATATATATATATATATTGCTAACTTTTGAAGTACATAAATAAAGATGGTTTTTTAAAATTCATGGGGATTCACTCGTTAATTACAGCACTTACTCAAAATCCCTAACCTAAGTTTTATTTTAATTAACAAATTTCTCTAATAATGATTTAAAAATTAAAATAAATTATTTAAAAGTTCAAAAACATAAGATATGGATAGTACAAGTTTACGGTTTAATTTAGCTTGTTTTAGTAATTGTTATTTAATCACTAGTAATTTGATGATTAAAAAAACATATATAGAAGATATCTAACGTAATATGCTGTATTGTATATATATTTATTAATTTGTATGATCCCACTTCTTTTGGTTCTTGCATCAACATCCAAGACAACTCACCCCGACCCACTCTTCGACTCCGTCTCCCTTTTTTCCCTACTATTTTACAAACATTTGCAAATGACGTATTATACACACACACACACGCATATATATATATATATATATATATATATATATATATATATATATATATATATATATATATATATATATATATATATATATATATATATATATATATAATATTTACATTATATATTCTAAGGACATGGTGGAAAAAGATATTCTTTCATCTCTTTCTAGAATTTACCCCAACCTTGTTCTCCAAATTTTAGCTTCATCCCTGCCATGATATCCTATCAGGGCAGAAAATAAGGCCCCTGTTGATTTTAGGATAAATTGACAACTCTAGTACGATGTTTGGTTGGAGGTAAAATCAGATTATTCTATAAATATAGATAAAGTAGGCTTACATTATATCTATTAATTATTTTGAGTAAAAATATCATATTCCTCAAATGTTAGTATTTGGGCAATATATTATCATTTGAAGAGAAAATAATCTCATATTTTAAAAAAATAGTGATTTGTTTTCCTTGTTATAATCTTTGATTTGGGCAATACCATCAAATTGATATTGGTACATTCTAATCAAAATATTAGGTTATCAACTAAACAAAAAAAAGGTATATTTTCATCATATAACTTCAAAATTATATTTTTGATAATCTTATTATAATTAGTAATGTTAGATTGTGTGAAAGATTGGTTAATTGTTTTTTTTTTTTGGGTAAATCACTGAACTTTGATCAAATATCATTTTAATCATTGAATTTTGATTTGTTTAGAAATGCTTATTAAAATTATAAATCATTTCATCGAAAGATCACCCGATGGATTAGCATCTTCATTAGCTGATATGAAGGTTTTCACCTGTGCACTGATTGTGTTTTTCTCAGTCTCCATGTCAGTTAATGAAGGTATTAATCTATTGAATAATTTATTATTTATAATTTTACTGAATATTTTTAAATAATTAAAATTCAATGATCAAAATAATATTTGACAAAAGTAAGTGATTTATTAAAAAAATTAACGAAATATTCGTCTATGAGCTCAACTTTTCTTTCCTCTAATAATAAACTATTTTAGAATATTTTATAATTTCGCCTAGAAAATAAAAAATAGAAAGCGGCATCACAAAAGAAACCAAAGACAATACCAACCAGTTGAAATTAATTAAAAATTCATAAGGCATTAATTTTGAGTGGGTCCCATCTGACTCAGCATTTTGTGGATTTTTCACAGACAATGAGTACCACCTCCACGTGACCCCCCACTTTGACCCCCAAACCCGTTTACCCACACCATCACCCAATCAATGCCCTCCACGTGTTACCCACAGATCATTCCTGATCGTCTGATCAAATCTGCAGATAAGGTAAATGTACCCGGCGACCCCTTCATTTCTCTGCAATTATCGGTCAGTCCTTTATTTAATTTTATTTAATTTTTAAATTTTTAAATATTTTTTTTTATTTTTAGTTGACCGATTTTAAGGTTTCTTTAGAAATTTTTTACTTATTCATTTAAAAATTTACCTATTTAACATATTTTTACAAGTTTAAATAAATTATATGAAGTATATATTTTTTAAAACATATATTAAATAATATAATCTTGAAAAATTAATATAATTTTATAAATTTCATATTAGCAACTAATTTTAACTAATTGTTTTAATCCATATAATTTTAGTTAAAATGAGGAAGTAAAAAAAAAACTAAAGAAAGTAATAAATAAAAAAAATTACTTTAACTTAAAAATCATAATTAATAACAAATTCATAATTTAATGGTATTGATCCAACAATATAAAAAAAATTTATTTAGAATTTACAAATCCACAATTTTTATATAAAATTATGTATTTAAAAGCTCAAATAATAATAAAAATATTATTTTTATTTTTATATAAAATTATTTATTTGTTTTAAGCTCAAATAATAATAATAATAATAATAATAATAAATTTAAAAGTCATCGAGGTGGCGTGTAAAAACCTCAAACTGAAACCGGAAACGAAACCGCCATAAAAACGGAGGCGGTGCTTGAGCCACGTCAGCAGAGAATCTACAAGTCGGGGCCCACCATCTGATGACCGTACGATTCCACGAGATGCGGCTACGCTGGCGGCGTGCGCCTCGAGATCTGCACATTTGCACGATTCACGATGCGATGGAAAAAAGTCGGGTGGTGAGGCCTAGTGGGCGGTGTGTGCAGGCACCGTCCCTTTATTCTCACCGCCTCGAGATCTGTGCCTTTTTTTCATCATCAATAGATCCAAATAGCAGCAGTTATTAACGGTTTTGATATTAAAATAATTTAAATAATAAAAAAATAATACTTAAATTTGATATTTTCAGTTACCCCCTCAACGTTATTTTATTTATATATTTATATATATATATACCTTTTCATGGTTTTTTTGTTTACTATGCATAATATATATTTTTTCAAAAATATTCATTAATTAATTTATTTTTGTTTATATTTTTCAATAACAGTAATATATTTTGGCAGCTTACAATTAATAGCATAATTTAATCAATTGATTTAAAAAATAAAAATATATTTTTAATGCTGTGTTTATGTTTACATGATCGAATCTTACAGAATATATCAAATCACCATTCATTTAACTCTAATTTTTATATTGACAAAAATAAATAAATACAACAATCACATTTGTTTGAACAATAAATGTTGTAATAATTTAAACATTTAATGGATATAAATTAAAATTTTGATTTATTTCATTGAAATAAATAATCAATTGTTTGTACATTGACTGAAAAAACCCATGTACTTTGTGCTACTAATACACAAAAGTCATGAATCTACCATAATTTTTGTCAATTAGTCCTTGCCATTTATGGTAGAAATAAATTCATAGGTTGGTACAAAAAATAATATAAATTTAATACACTTAAAATATACTTGAAATTTTAAATGATTTTTTATAATATAAAACATATTAATTTCACTTTAAGTATATAAAAAAAAAACTTTTTTCGGATTTTTCATAATTATATTAATTTTACATTAATATATTTATATGTATTAACAAATAAGTGATAAGCGGTCATTTAAACAAGTTAGAAATGTACACAAAATGAAGTTTTGGTATTTTTATATATCTGCCTTCACTTCATACGGATTTTAGAATTCAATCTCAGGTCTTCTTTGAAATAAATATTCTACACAAAAAATCCTTTGTAAATAAAAAAACACCGTTAATTTTTACATTAAAATTATTACTCGTTGCGGACGTAAATTTTATATATATTTAAATATACCCTTGTAAAAGTTGAAATAATTAAAAATAAATATAGGGGTATAAAAGCAAAAAAAAAAGTTAGATTTGGGTCACAGCTCACAACATCAACCATCAAAGTCATTGTTATTGTATGGTCCATTCAAGAAACACTCAAATGTGATATAACAACATCACCAAAAAGAGTTCATAATCATTTTTCACAAAAAAAACATTATGTTTTCCAATTGCCAAAACAAGAGACATGAACCTCATAAGATTGGGACCTTTTTTTTTCTTTTTCTTTTTCTTTTTATTTTTTCTATTCTCTTTATTAAATAAAAGAAAAACCAACACCATTCAATGAATTATAATAATTATAACATAAAATTTTAAAAAATATATATTAAATTCAAAGTGTAATTTGCATATAATCCCCTTGTATTATTTTCTATTGCAAATATATTTTTACTATAATTACTATATGGTTAATTTTCAGCTAAATTTCAATTTATTATTAAATTTTTGAGATTTAGATAATTTCAAACATTTGTGATTTTTTTTTGGATTTTGTGGGTTTTATTTTGTAAAACTGTATTTTGATGATTTAAGAAAATTTAGGAAAATATTCAATTTTACAAGAGACAAAGGAGATACATGCAATTAAAGCTAACATAATAAAGAAACAACATTGGGGTTTTGTGCAAAAACAACCCCAATTAAAAATTAATATTTTATTAAAAAATTTTCTCACCGTTATTTTTAAAATTGACTGGTCACTTATATTTTATAAAAATTTTTATTACTTTCAAAAATAACCCATACTTAAAACTCCACTAATAGAGTATAAAATTTAATATTTAGTTGTTTGTGATTTATTAAAATATTATACAATTACATTAAATAAAAAATTAAATTAAAAAAATAATATTACATAAAATTTCTAATGTAATAAATTAAAAAAAACAAAAAAAAGCTCTAAAAAGATCGTTGGAGTATGAAAAACTTTTTTGTGTAATTATCTTTTGTTTCATATTTTTTAAATATATTTGCATTTAATCCCTCAAAAATCTAAAATACTAAAAATACCCTCATAACCAGTTGATCTTGATCATGACGACACTCTAAAGTAACAGTGTAATCTTATAAGAATTCAGATCGGAAAAATATATATCTAAAGGCTAAAAATATCAAAAGAAAAAATCAATTCAGAGAATTTTTGAATTTTTGTTCACATAAAAACAAACCAATTTATTTATTACTTTGAATTGGATTTTATTACTTCATAAATAATAATTTCCAAATATATATATCAAACACATTGACCAAATATATTTGCAATTAAAACCAGATAATTATATATATATAAACCAAAGAAAAAAAAAGGAAAAGGGCAAAAAAACCAAAGCATTCTCCACCCATTTCTTACAAAAAGAGCAAAAAGAGAAGAAAAAAAAAAGAGCACCCAAAAAGTACTTATTAATAATTCAATATACTTTAAGGGTCCTTATCGCAAATATGTATAAACCATCATCCAACGGTCAATCTACATGACAGCGCACGCATTAGGATTCTCGTCACTAAAGATCTGCGGTGGATAAGCGTACTCCATCGGGTGGTATCTCTGATAGTACAAGTACTCATACTTCTTCATCTCCACCACCTTCGCCTCCTCCGCCACTTCCGCCGCCGTCGCCGCCGCTTCACCGCCGGCATCCTTCTCCTTGGCTGCTCCGGCGTCAGTGCTTGCTTCGTCCTTCTTTTCAGCGGCAGCGGCGGCGGCGTCGCCGCCGGCAGCTTCGGGCTTGTCTTTGGAGTCCACAGCAGGGGTGGTGTCGGCTTTGGAGTCGGTTTTGGGATCTGTTTCCGGCGCCGGCGCCGGCTCCGGCTTCTTCTCCGCCGGCTCTTGTTTGACGACGGCGGCGTGCTTTCCGGTGCGCTTGTGGACGTACTCAACCAGCTCCGGCGCGGTGAACACTCCCTTCACTGTCACTTGAGAGCTCTTCAAGTCTGCTTCAGCAGCTTGCACTCCTGAATCCATGAATAAAGATTGAATCTTTTTCTTCTTATTGTTTTTTTTTTAAAGATTTTAGAGTTTTTAGTTGAAAAGATTGCAACTTTTTTATTGTTTTCTTGGTGAAGAATGAGAATTAATTTTATCTGTTGAAGAGATTTTGAAGAAGATGATCAAGAAAAAAAAACAAGAGGTTTTTTTGGAAGTGTTTTAAGTGTTATCTGTTGCAAAGCTTTCTGAATGAATCTGTTGAAAAGATTTGAACTTTATGAGTTGAATCAAGGATGGATTCTGATAAGAATTTAAAAATAAATTCAATCAGGAAAACAAAAAGCAAAAGAAAACAAAGAAAAAGGTAGAACCTTTCATCTTGAGAATCCTCTTCTTGATCTCCTGAGCACAAGCCTCACAATGCATATGCACCTTAAGCACAACTGATATCACAACAGGCTATACAAAAACCAAAAGTCTCAATCAAATCTAACTTAAAATGAAACAAAAAAAATCAAATATAAATAAATAAATAAGTAAAAGACCTCTTCCTTCTTCTCTTCAATCTTAGGCTTCTCTTCTTCCACCTTCTTCTCCTCCTCCTTCTCTACCTTTGGTGGTGGCATTGGACTCAAAAGCTCAACTTTTCTCCCACTTTTCTTCTGAACTCTCTCCACCACCTTCAATGGATCCTCCGCCGCCTTCTTCCCTTTCACCACCACCTTCCAACTCCGGCAATCCGTCTTCACTTCTTCCACTCCTTCATTCCACAAAACCAAAACAATCAAAACAAAAAAAAAAACAGCAGAAAAAATACAGAAAAAAAGACCAAGTTTTTCTTTCTTTCTTTCTTTCAATACCATCAAATCCTTTCAAACAACGTCTAACTTTTCTAGCACAACCCTCACAATGCATGAACACACGCATCACAATCTCCTCCGGCGGAGGAGGTGGTGGAGGTGGCGGCGCCACCTCCTCCGCCGCCGCTACTGGCTTCGCTTCTCCTTCATCCTTCTTCTTCTCCTCCTCAACCTTTGGCTTCTCTTCCTCTTTCTTTCCCTTCTCTTCCTGAAAAAAATTCTCCAAAAAAAACAACACAAATATATTAAAAAAGATCACTTTTTTCAATCAAGAAAGCATAAAAACACATTAAATCTCTATAAAAATCACATCTTTTTCATTGAAATTGGCATCGTACCTCTCCCATCTCTCCTTCTCTTTCTCTCTCTCCTTCTTTGGATGAAGATGAACTCAAAGAAGAGAAGAAAAAGAAGAGCACTGACGTGGCATTAAATAGAAAGGCACGTGCGAGGGTGTGAGGCACGTGTGAGGGCACATCCTCACACGTGCCGTCTGGCCAGGTGTGTTCTTGTCTGGCTCTTCAACCTCTTTTGGTTCTAGTGTCTTCTTTCCTCTCTCTGTTAACGTTGATCCGCCAGTGCATTTTATGGTTTTCTCTCAAACTAAATCCAACGGTCAGGATTGCTTCTTGTGTGGGTCATAGGATCTTTTATGTTGTTCTTGAGGGATAGAGTAACTTTGCATGCATGGATTTCATGGACACTGTTGTGTATTTGTATTTAATGCAGTGAGATTTGGTTTTCTTGAAAATTTTCATGACTTGAATTAGTAATGAGTTAAGTTTTAACTAAAAATGGATGATGAAATAATGGATATTATTTATTTGTTTATTTATTGATGATTTGGTTCATGTTGTTTGGATGTTGGTAGCTCCATTTTGCACATAAAAAGCATGAGTCATTAATTCAATATTACCTTTGACAAATTTTAGGTAAGAAAAAAAATTTGTATTATTTCAACCATTGGATATACCATTTGGATAGCCCAGTGGTATGACACCAAAATGTAAAAAAAGGGGTTATAGGTTCAAATTATTTTCTTAGTAGTACTGTTCCATAACTATTCATGTACGGTTCACCTGAGATTTTTATGCTATTCATGTATTGTTTATACATTGTATACCCAAGTTCTAGTACTATTTATATATAATTTATACAATATACATCCGGGTCCAGTACTATTATTGTACTGTTTATCTTCTGGGTGTAGGTCTTTTGTGAGAGAAACAGTGGTTTCACCAATTATGTTGCAAGGTAGTGAGCTTTTCTTAGAAGGTTTGTAAGTCATCATAACTGGTGTGCTTTCGTACTTTTCCATTTGACAAATCTTTTGAGTTGGGAGCGCATTTCGCCTATTAGTTAAAAAAAATGTATTATAAATTATCAAAATTATAAAAATTTTACAATTTCACTTAAGGTGTTTATTTTGGAGAAATGATATGTGAGGGGGTTAAAAATTATTTAAAAAAATTATCATCATTTGTTTTATGTGTTTATGTGCAAACTATATTATTTTATTATCCAAACTTTTCTTTCTTTATTTTTAATATTCATTGTCGGTGGGTTCAATTCTCAACAACAATATTATCTCATTTAATTTTTCTAAATAAACATGCATGAAAACTATTTTATGTAAAAGATACTTAAGCCACTAATAAAATGGTAATTGTCATTCCCCTATCTATGTATATAATTACTAATGTGCCCTATAAATTAATAATATTTGTGCACTTCTATGGTGAAAAATCATTTTTCCTAAATACCCTTTTAAAAAAGCTTATATATATATATATATATAATTATAAAAATGCTTATTTGTTCATTTGGCTCCTTCAAGTTCATATTTGAATAAATTTAACACTAAAATTAATTAATATATTTCTTTTGGGTTAAAGAAATTATTATCGCTATTATTAAAAATTGTTAACTACAGTAATACCCTTCAACTTCAAAGGGGTATATATGTGAGAAAACAATTAATATTATATGCTTAAGCATGGTTTGTCTCTAGATCCAAAGAGCAAGAAATTAATATTTAATCTAAAGCAGAGTACAACACTACTATAGTTTAACTCATTAACTTAAAAAAAAAACAATATTTAATTAATGGCATAAATAAAAATTATTTCTTGAATAGCCTTAATATGCTTTTTCACAATGAACTCACTTGACAGATCAATTTCTTTATTCCCATTGGTTGTTTTTAGGAGTTGTTTTTTGGATATGTTTAGATCAATAAGATGTTCAAACTCATAAACAATTTTTACTTTGTTTTATTTAAATTATCTCTCTATAAACAATCAACATTCTCTCCTCATGTGCTAATTAGTTGCATTATTTTACCAAACCCTGCGTCTCAACACAGAGATCCCACAAATTTGAATGGTTATTTATGTCACATGAACATTATATACATATGATAAGGAGATATGAGGGGTTTACAAGTTGTCGTCATTACACAGCAATGAAGGAGATGATAAGTGCAACAATGTATGTAGTTATGTTTTTTTAAAATTATTTAAATAATCACTCAATTATTTATGTACTCCTATTTGAGTCACCAAATTATAAAAAATTTTAATTTGATATCCCAACTTTATATTCATTTTCAATCGAGTCACTCGTACTCATACTATTAGCGATAGGCTACTATGGCATGATATGTCACACAATTTATACGATATCAGTCATGTCACGTGGTGGAGTATCATTTTTGACTCATAAGAAATCTTTCTTCCCGAACTCCCTTTTAAATTTATAATCCTTATTCCTTCGTGAACATTTTGTAACATGTTGACATAGCATAACTTATGTATTGTATCATGTGCTGTCAGTCTATTATTAACAGTGTGAGCACAAGTGACTTAATTGGATATAAATCTAAAATTGGAGTATTCAATTAAAATTTTTCATAATTCGGTGACTCAAATAGGAGTAGGGGTGGAGTTAAAGGAGGGCGAACGTGGGCCATAGCCCCCTAATTTTTGTGTGTGTGTGTTTTTTTTAATAAATAAATAAATAAATAAATATATATATATATATATATATATACACAAATTTATATAATTTTTTTTTGTAAAAATTTGTTGTTTGATGAGTTGGTTTTTCTTTTTTCTTTTTCAAATTAATATGTATAGTCTAAAAATATTATAGTTTTAGGCAAACATATTTATAAAATTTTATTGTTTAGCCTTTTGATATTTAATAAATTGGTTATACAGTAACAATTTGTTTTTTGTAAAATTTATTTTTCGACAACTTGATTTTCTTATAGCATATATATGCTATTTAAAAAAATGCAGTTTCAAGAAATTATTTATAAAAATCTAATATTTGACTCATCCACTTTTACCTGTCCTCTAAAAAAAATTCTATCTCCCTTAAAATTTTTCTTTGCCTCCCCTAAAAAAAATTTCATGGCTCACCCCTGAACAGGAGCACTACAATAGTTGGGTGATTATTTAAATAATTCATTTTTTGTATGTAAATATATAAAATGTCACTTAATTATGTATATACTCATTGGTAAAACCAAATGAGATGAATGCCTCTTAAGTTTGATCTATTTGTATACATACTCGTTTACCACTATAATGTGTTAGAAATCATATAGATATTGACTTTTTACAATAATAAAAATCAAAATTTATTTAAATTCTTAAATTACTCCGAATAAAAAAATAAAATTTATTTAAATGCAGTGAGTAAAATTAGTGTAAAATTTTTATAATATATATATACATTTAAATCCTAAAAAATTTTATGGGAAAAGAACTTCAATTTGGATTATTTCTATTCTTTTAATATTATATATATAATTTAATTTATTTTAGGTATATAAAATTATAATACAGATATATATGATTGGGATGATCGCTTAACTTTCTAGATCCAATCCAAGCAAGATCAGAGAATGCAATCCAAGATCAATAGTTTGATGTCAGTCTAAGGGTGCCCCACAAAATTTAAAGAAAATAGACTTTAATTAGGGCCCCTTTTCCTCACTGAAATATATACATATATGAATATGGGCCCACTGCCTTGTTTTAGGAGGGAGGGACATCTATGGTGTCCAACCTGCCCTGTTGACCCAAATCCTTTATCTAGTTTTAAGAAAATATATATATATATATATATATATATATATATATATATATATATAGGGGCGGAACTAAGGGGGGGCTAGCAGGGCTTAAGCCCCCCCCTCGGCGTCGGAAATAATATCTTTTAAGTAATATAAGATTTGATGGATTTCGATTTTTCTATACTTAGATTAATGTAAAATATAATATTTTAACATATGTTAGTATAAAATGTGTGTGTGCTTGAGTGGTTGGTGGGATTACCCATAAAGCATTTGTTTTTTTGTGTGATCCACCCAAGTTCAAATCCCTTTAGGTGCATTTTTCTTCCACATTTTATTTTTTAAATTTAAAAATTACTAGGATTTCAAAATTTTAATAAAAAAAATTATATAAAAATTTTAGTAATTTTAAAAAAGTTTAAAAAGATGACGAGGCACAATAAATATATTATAACATATATACACATATGTTATAATGTACCATATATGTTAGAATGAAAGAACAAAAGTTTTTTATAAACAATAGTTTGATTGTTTGTAGTGAGAGGGATCAATTTTACCATATTTTAAAAAACATACAAACTTGAGATATATTTTTATTAGTTGAATTATTGAAAATCTCATATATTTGCCATCAGTAATAACAAAAATTTAAATTATACTCTATATTTTTTTTATATGTGTTCAAATTTTTGTTATATTAGCACATTATTCTCCATTTAAAATAATTATTTTGTTGGATTATATATATATATGAGGACAAGTTTTTTATGGACGTCCATAGATTAAAAATCTATGGATGTTCATTATCAGCCACTGGATTTTGATCGAACGGTTGACATTGTTAAACAGTAGCTGCTACAGTAACATAAACAGTCATCATTGTTTGGAACAATATTACTATTCATCAATGTCAACCGTTGGATCATGATCCAACGGTTGATAAATGGACGTCCATAGATTTCTTATCTATGGACATCCATAAAGGATGTATTTTCTATATATATATATTGCCTTTAGGCTTTAGCCCCCCCTACCATCAAGTCCTGGTTCCGTCCCTATATATATATATATATATATATATATATATATATATATATATATATATATATATAATAATAATAATAATAATTAAATTTTATGTACAAAAATTAATAGGGCAACTTTTCCTTGTTTGGATGGGACATCCAAACATCTTATAATTTCTTAGCAACTTATTTTTGGTAATACATTTAATAATTAAATTTTAAAATATTGATATTACAAAATAATAACTATTATTTTCTTAAAAAAATTAATTTCATTAGTATTTCTAACCAAACACAAAAGAGCTGATTGATTCACGGAATTTAATTACTATTTCTAATCAAACACAAAATTGCCGTTTGATTCATGGAATTTTACAATCCAGAATAATATTACTAGAAATATGATTTACAAGCCATGTTGAAGAATATGTGTAATTTTTGTTTGATTGATAATACATTAATTTTGTAACTTTGATGTGTTTGATAAATAGGGAATCTATCTATACAAATAAATTTTTACTAAAATATTTTTATCTAAGTCGAAGTGGGTTTTTGCATATTATAATAGCTTAGCCTATAAAAATAAAACAACAAGAAAAATCAAAGCTATTATAATCATAGTCATAAATATAAGAAAAGCAAAACAATTATAATCCTAAATATAAGAAAAAAAATATTGACTAAGTTATCACATTTAGCCAATAAACAATCACAATCATAAATATAAAAATTCACATATAGCAAGGAATATGAGATTATCATTTATTGAGTTAGGAATCACATTTTGTATAATATTAATTAAGTTATCATATTTCAAGAATATCATATTTCCATTTTATATAACCAAACAATGTAATATAAAATTTTGTCATATTAACCCAAATTGTTTTTTTTACATATATAGCCTTATAAAATGTAAAATTACAACTTTGTACTTGCATGTGTATTTTTTAAAAAAATATAAACACATATTTTGTTGTATTAATTACTTAATATTGTAAATTATTTTAACAATTATTTTTAAAAATATCAATATTAATATAAGTACTGATTGAGTTAAATAAAAAGTTTCTTTATAGACTATTATTCCTGATTAAAACCCAAAATTTTCGTTTGAGAGCAGGGGTAAAACCAGATAGTTAGCCCAAATCCTAATTTTTTTAAACATATATAACCTTGTAAAATTGAAAATTATAACAATATCTTCCTTTTTTTTAGCACTATTTGTTTCAAAAAAATTATTTACTGAAAATGCTCTTTTTGACCTTTAAAATATTGTCGAAAATGATGACTAGGGTAAAATACAAAAGAATAATAATAAAAAAAAATCATATTTAAATATATGAACTAATAAATGGTGAATAAAAAGTTATACTCCCTCCCTTTTTTTTGTTTTTTTTTACTTGTCCTATTTTATAATTTTTTTTATTTGTCCATTTAAAAAAATTATAAAACATTAAATATTGTTTTTTTTAATTTATCTTTTATACTTAATGTATTTATACAACCTTCAATAAATTATATTCAACTGTTTAAATAAGAGTAATTTTAAAAAATTAATATAATTTTTTATAAATATTAAATTTTTAACTAATTTCAATTGATTTTCTTAATATGTATAGATTAGGTAAAATGAATAAATTAAAAAGAGTAGAGGGAGTAGTTACGTACTATCTGCTTATGATATAATGGTTATTTTATAATTTAAATTACCTCTATGGTTAATGTAAAAGTGGATGAAAGATGGGTAATCAGTTGTAATTTTTCCCAATTTGAAGGGCATTATGGTAATAAAAGGTTTGAGCCCAAGACATCTAGCTTTAAAGCAGGATTGTTGCTTTATAAAATACTATGAATATATATTTTTAGTTTTTTTTATAATTATTACAGTTCCTCATTTTTATAATATAATATCTCATAGATTGTTTTCTTTCTTTATTTTATCCTTGTGAGTAAATTGTGATTTGGATTTCATTGTTACCTAATAAATTATTTTTAAAAATATAAATTTTACTTTAATGTCAAGTGAATCATTTCTAGAAATATAAATAAATATTGAAGCTGCATTAATCACATTCACCAAATAATAATAATAATAATAATAATAATGGCTTTAAGATGAAAAGTTCAAGCTTTTAAATTCTAAATACAAGTCATACAAATACTATTGTCTATTTAAAATTTGTGTTATTTTTATAATTTAATTAATCACCTTCCTAATTAGATAATTAATCAATGGCATCCATCAATAACATGGAAATATTCTCCAATAGTTCAGAGTACAATTAGTGTTTCACTAAGAGCTAAACTTTTGAGTTTACGAAATGTAAAAAAAAAAAGGATAAGATTAATTTTAAATACTATAAAAATGTGGATCAACAAATGATTGAAAACTCTGAATAGGACTAGTCAAGCTCTCAAAGTTAATGAGTCTCAAAATGGTACAAAATGAAATAGATGATCATGTTGGGATGCATGAACATGAAGAGAAGTAGGTTTGGTCATTCAACATTTTGTACAAATTTAGGGACCTTTATTTTTGTCTTGTAGGGTTTCAAGTCTGACATACTTTATATTTTCTAGTAGTTGCAATGTTGGATGTATTCAATTATATTTTTTTTATCCGTATTGCTATTATTCTTAGAGGATAGATATCATAAAGAGTTTCAATAAAGATTGATATAAATTTTATGTATTGTTTGTTTTTTTTTAATATATAAAAATATTGTTTTCATTTTCATGATAAAGTAATCATAGGTTGGAGTTTAAGTCATTGTTTGCTCTGAAGGATTTTCATACATACATACATATATGAGAGCATTTAATAATGCATTTTAACAGATCAAGAATTATGAGATCAACTTTTTATTATGGAGTGAAGGCATTGAGTTTTGCTTTACTCATGTTTGCAAAAAAGCAATAATTGATAGAGTTTCTCTAATTCTCTCCTTTGATTGGGGAAAAAGGCATCTGTGTATCAAAGATTTCATTTAGTTTGGATATAGATTTTAGGGTTTGTTTTATTGTTTAAAAATATAAAAAGATTTTTACATCATTTAAAAATATTTTGATTCTAGAAAGTAGTAATATTAATGGATGTTTTGAATTTTAGATGAATAGTTTTTCTGAATATTTAAAATTGGAAAATTTTAAGGTGAATAGAGATTTTAGTTAAAAGCTTCTGGAGTTGTATGACTTTAGTAATATGCAGTTGTTATTAAAACTCTTGCATCAAATGAAGTTGGTGTTGGTTAAAATTTTCAGTGTTTACCTAAGTTTGGATTTATATCAATTTGAGCACTAACTTTCAATTTGTATCAAAATGAGCATAAAGTTTAATTTTATTTCTCCGGCGGGGCAATTGAGGGATTTTGGTTATAATCGAGTGACGTGGAAGCCGGAAATATGATGTGGATACCTAAGAACCAACTCAGCACATGTCCATATCATCAACTTATACACGTAGCCTAATTGGCTGTCACATCATCATCCCTTTCCTTATCTTCATCCTTTTTTGGCTTGATTGATGATGTGGATAGTTGCTGACTTTGTTCCTGGCTGTCCACATCATATTTCCGGCTTCCATGTCACTCAATTATAACCGAAATCCCCCAATTGCCTCGCTAGAGAAACAAAATTAAAATTTTATGCTGATTTTGATACAACTTGAAGGTTAGTGTTTAAATTGATATAACGCCAAACTTAGGTAATCACTGGAAAAATTTACCCAGTTGGTGTCTGATTATTGGGAAAAATTAATTATAGATCATTCAAAGTTTCAAAATTTTTCAGACAAACCCTTTAATGTTTGAATTTCCTAGACAATCCCTCTTTTACAGTTTTCTTCATTTTAGTCACTGCAGTTCATTCCATCAGTTTATTCTATTTTACAATATATACTTTTTGTTTAATAAGTATGTTTTTAGTTTAACTTTGTTTGTTTATGAATAGATATAAGTTTTCACTTAATACATATTACCTTTTTGTTTAATATTTACTTTTGATGTTTAATATATGGCATTTCCGTTTAATATTATGTGTTTTCGCTTAAAAAGCTGAAGGACATTTTTGTCAATGGTAGCTACCTTTATAACAAAAGGACTAAAAAATAAGTTGTCAGAAAAAATGACTTTTTGGAATACCCAAATTTGACTGGATGATCTGTCTATCAGTGAAACTTTGAGAGATTTTTAGTGTATTTTTAGTAATTTTTTTTTAAAAGGAACATTTTCCAAACTAAATCTAGGAAATAAATTATAACATACATTTTACTTAGAAGCTCTAAATTGTTGTTTTAAGGTTTTTTCTTCTATATTTTAAAAATAATGCTATCAATTTATTTGACTTATAAAATATTGTAAGGGATCATTGATTTACAGTGATGATATATTACTGCATAATGACCATTATAATAAAGTTAAAAATGTTATATACATACATGGGAATAGTGTGGTCCTTAATTTGATATAATTGTGTTAGGTTGATAATTTATATTATTAGGAATATTTTATTTTGGTGTTTGATTGGTCATAATAATCAATTTGGAAAAATGTGAAGACATCCTTGAACCTTAAAAAAAGTCTACTAATCCGAATCATGCACATATATACATAGCACATTATACATATGCATATGCATAACTAGTTAAATACACAAACACACACACACACACACACACACACATACATTATTATTATTATTATTATAATTACAATATTTATAATTATAATTTGTATGGAAAATGATATTATTTATTTTTTTTTTAAATTCTACCCACAATATTTAAAATAAATTAAATAAAAATAATAAGATTACTATATTAAATAAAATTGATGTTTAGGTGACCATAATAAATAATATGGCTAACTAAACATTGTATCTACAAATATTTTGTTTTAAATTTTATATTTAGATATATTTTCTATTGAACTTATCAATACATTATTATTAATTTTTTAGGATATTAATGTAAAAAATAGTAATAATAAATATAAAAAAATAAAATCATAAAAAAAATGCTATTGCTATTTCAAAATCTCTATAAACAATCATTGCAGTTTGTGAGTTTTCTTTCTTTTGTATATTTATCTTTCATTATAGAGACTTATTATGTATTTTTTTTTAAAATTTATTTTATACCTAAATTAATTTGTATAGTTTTTGTGTGGTTTTTGTTGTTTAAAAAATATTTGATATTTATTAAATAATTATTGGATATTTGTTAAATATATGTTTGACTATTTGTTAGGTTAGATATTTGTTGTGATTATTTGCTATAAAAAATTAATTATTTATAGATTATTTGTAGATTATTTGTTAAATAATTGTTGCATATATGAATTTATATTGTGAATTTGTGCTAAGTCATTTTTTTAATTGTATTATTTGTCAATTTAGTGTTTAACTATTAGTTGAGTTATTTTCTAATTATGTAAATATGATAGGTTTTTTTTACACCTAAACCAAAATTCTTAGATGGATGTATATTTTATATTTTTGAATTATTGATTATTATTGTCTCGAGTTTGAATTAATAAAGTTATTTAATATTTATAAAATTTTTAAATTTAAATTTATCACCCCCTAAATTTTGTTTCTAGTTCCGCTACTGCATACAAATGTATATTTATATTATATAAAGTCTGATATACATGGACACATAAAAAATACATAAGGGTATATATGTACATATATGTATACACATACAAACATATATGTGTATTTATACATACACGCATACCCCTAGTATCTATATATATACACATAATACATATATATATATATATATATATATATATATACACATTAAAAATCAATTTATACAAGAAAGAGCATATTTGTGGGGAAAAAAATATTTTCATGTTACCTCTCGATAATCCAAATAGATACTTGTTTTAGTGGTAATATGATTACTAAGTTTCTTAGTAATATTTTATTATTTGTAATATGGTATAATCTTTAAATATTACTTTGTAAATCAAACAACTCATAATGGTTTTTTTGGTTGACTAGGTGTATTATATGATTAATGTAAAATTTTTGTTATTAAAATTACAAAAAAAAAATTATATTTGAATTTTTTTTAAGACCATGAGAAAGAAGTAAAAATGATAAATAGAAGAATATAACGTTTTAAAATGCTAATAGAAAATGCACACAAAAGCCTTATTTTTTTAAGAAGCTATTTTCACAAGCCTCTGAAAATTGAAAATTGGTTACATCTCCTATAAAAATAACAACTAAATATATACTTTTACAAATCATTAGTATTTTTTTATATAGTGTTTATAAGGTTTGGTGTTTATTTATTATATAATATATGAATACATTAGTAGTTCAAAAAATTGATCCCTTTTATTTTAGAAATCATTAAATCAAGACAAATCAAATGGGTGAGGGTGAATCACTAAAAAAAAGTCAACTAAAAACGTTTTTTTTACCTGAACTCTTTATTCATTTTTAATATTTGAATATATATACATATATTTTAACTAAAGTTTCAACCATAAAGGTTTATAAGATGATATATTCTTCACTGGGATAGATTACTCCCTTCATTCTGAAAGATATGTTATTTTGAGAAAAAAATTGTTTTACAATATAAAAAATAACATGTATTTATTTTTTCTCAAATTTTACTTTTCTTTAATTTTAGAAAATTGAATCATAAGGTGACTTTAGTAGTACTTAGTTCATTATATTCTAAATTTTAAAAAATTTATTGTTATCTTTAATTTTTTACAAGATACTTGTTATGCAAAATACAACAATAATATGGAAGAAAACATAGGAAAACAATAGCACACAAAGATTTACGTGGATGTAGATCACGTAAATCTTTGTGTGCTATTAGTTTTTTTTTGTTTTCTTCCATATTATTGATGTGTTTTGCATAACAATACTAAAATGACTAATATTTTAAAATAAAAGTAGCAATTTTCTCTTTTCAAATCTTTTTGATTTTAATTGTTTCAATTATGGATTGAGGATCACTTTTAAGAGAATTTACTAGTGGATGAAAGAAGGTACTTGTGATAAATGAGAAATTCAGTGAGCTCAGTAAACATAAGAACAAAGAGCACAAACAGTCAATATTACTCACTGTTTCTGCAACACAAATGCATGCATGCATGCCAACCAAATGAAATGAAATGAAATACAATGAACTTATTAATTAGGACTCAATTTGTCTTCTTGGAAAACAGATAAAGAGAAAGAGAAAGAGAAAGAGAAAGAGAGGACCACCAAGAAAGAGATCTAGAGCAGCAATTGGTAAGTATAAATGATCACTAATGAGTACATTATCATTTGGGACCATCATTCTTAAATCTGTCTGGTTGCATGCATATAAAATTTCTTAATGGTCCCCATGAGAAATCATTTGCATTATTTGAGTATTTATTTCAGGGAAAGCATCTGTTTTTAATTTTATGTTATACATATAAATGTATAACTTTTTTAACTGCATCATAATTTTATCATAGAATAAATTAACTTGCTCCAATTTAGTACAATCCACTACAGAGATTCATGCTATCATATAATTTATCACATTTCAGATCAAACTGTAGTTCGAAAAAGATTGTCATAAATTTTTTTTAGTAAATATCGAAAAGCACATGTTAGCAGTGTGTATTGATTTTTTAATTATATCATGCAGTCTCATCTTATGGTAGTGGAAAATTGAACTTATGACCTCATTCATAAAGTAAGACGGCCAAAAAAATGATAATAGATTCACATATTTTTTCTATTAAAAATATTATTTAGTTTGAATTTATTTATTTATTTCCTAAAATATTTAAGAGTCTATATAAAAACTCAAATCTTAAAATCAAACCTTTGCGAGATGTATGGTAAATAGATTGACAAATCAATGGAAGCACTAACTTAAACAAACACTAAAAAAGTTTAATTTGTTAAAAAAAGCAAAAAGAGAGAAAAAAAAAGTGTTTTCCATGTAATGTTTAAGTGTGAGTCAAACAAATTTGAGTGAAGGATAAACGATGTTGCCATTTTAACTAATAAAACAAATGGATGATCTTGATATGTCAACTAATAGAGCAATGATCACACTAATATCATTTAACTTCTGAGCTTAACCACCAAATAAACAACAACAAGGGATGATGATTAATTATTTATTAGTTAAGTATAATAATGAGGCCAATCATCCAGAGTAGAACTTTATTGACTTCATCCATAATGTCTTTCAAGAGTATATTTTTACAAAGAAACATCTAAATTAGAATAATGAAAATACAAGCTAAATTATCATTACATTTGTTAGGAAAATTTTATCATTAAGCTTAAAAACATTCCAGTAATACAAGTTAAGAATATTAATAAAACAAACACTGGGAATGTAACTTAAGACTCATTAATTCTCATATAATATATCAGTGAAGATGATGCCAAACGTGTGCATATATATAGATATAGATATATGAGGACCCATCATCTAAAGATGTCTTTAGGTTTGAAATATATAGACGTCCGTAGTAGCTGTTGGCTTATTATCTAACGGTTATGATCCATTTATAAACAATATGAAAACAGTGTTATATAGTATTGCACAATATCATACACAGTAAATTTGCACAGTATTTATATAAATAAATATACTATCATCCAATGACTATGAACAAATATCCCTAGTTTAAGTCATTTGTGCATACGTACGCAGATGGCACAAACTCACACACACTCTATGTATATATAATGATTTTCTTCTCTTGAAAGTTGTGTTGGTCATTAGAGTTGTTACAAGGATAGAATGACTTTTAAACTCTCAAGAATGAAGGGTAAATATGGACTTGTCAGCTGGGTTGGGCTTTCACAGGGCCCAATAATTTGATTGGGCCTTTTGTGCAAGCCTAGTTTTCCAATTTTATCATGGATTATAAAAATAATGTTCTTTGATAATACCATCCTTACAAATAAAATTTATGAGTGCCCACATTTTGTTTTATAATAAAATTTTCATTTTAATTGAACTAATTAAGCAAGATAATCTGATAGTTAGAATTAAACTTGAATGATCTACAAAACTAAATTTAATTGAATTAAAAAAAATCAAAACTTATGACAATACCTTGTTTTCTGCTTAGTCAGTCTTGTTTTCTGAATCTTTTTTTTTTCAATAAATTGGTGGTTTATCCACTTTATTCAATAAAAAAGAAAATGATAACACCTTGTACATTACACACTTTAAACTCAAATTTGCAAAGTTTCTTATTCAAGGATGAAAATGTTACAATTGCTTGCTCATTGTAATTTCTGTTGCATATAAATGTCCTACAAATGAAAATTTATGGTTGTTGACTTTAATGACATCAATAAATGTTTTCTTAAGAGTTGGCTTGGTACATTTGACCCAATCAAAACAATTTATCTCATAAGGTAAAGTCATACAAATATAAAGGTAAATTAATTAAAAGAATTCCAAGCATGAGAACAAGATTTACTATACATTGCCCTTCTCCTGTTGACATTCTGATTTATAGGTTACAATGTAACCTAAAGCTTACATGTCTCAATTAAAATGACAAAAACCACCTCAAGAGTCGTTGGGTTGAGCTTTCAAAAGGCCCAATAATATGATTGGGCCCAATCATGGATTATAAAGATAATGATCTTTAATGGTGCTAATCTTACAAATAAATGAATATGAAGATAATGTTAAAGTAATCTCAATTTGATTTTTGAATAAGTTAAGAGTGTCCATATGTTGATTTATAATAAAAATTACATTTTAATTGAAGCATATAGATGAGAAATTCGATTACTATAATCAAACTAGATTAGTCCAAAAAAACTAAATTTAATCAAATTGAAAAAAAAAAATGGTCAAAATGCATTGTAACACATGAAGGAAATGTTACAATTGTTTACTCAATGTAATTTTTTACTATATATAATTTTTTCAAAAATAAAAATTCGTCATTGTTGATTTCAATGATATCGACATATTTTACCAAAGGGTTTGCTTCCTACATTAGTTTGACCCAATCTGAACAATTTATCTCACAAAATAAACTCATACAAATGAAGAAGTAAATCAATATATATATATATGTGTGTGTGTGTGTGTGTGTGCATAGCTCTAAATTTGGATACTCCAAGGCCTCTTTTCTTTCTTTAGCTTCTCTACTCCCAAAATGCCATGCAAAAGACTTACCAATATCATTGTCACAACAAAGCCAAGGCCCAAAGCCATGCAAAATTTTTCCTTCTTAATAAAAGACATCCATGTGTTATTTATTCTTCAACAAATATAAGATTGTTTTTGCTGAAATTTCTTTTAACAAAATTAAATTCATGAAATTAAATATAAATTTGATATATGATCCAATATGGAGTTTGTTAATCAAACATTAATGTAGATTTGTATTATCAACGCATTTGAGATAGAGGTCTATACTACAATAATTACCATCTTAAAAAGTTTTTTAATATTGATGAGTAGATAATTGAGTATTTTGAATGTAAATATTATGTTATGGTATGTTCTCTTCCTTGTTTTGCCCAGTTTCCTCATAGTTAGAAGTAAGGATACCAATGGGATCGATGATATTTATTCTACATAAATCTTTATTTTAAAACACTCTCTTAAATTAATAACTAGATAATCAAGGCATGTGATAAATAATCAAATGTGCAAGAAGAATTTGTGCAAATAGACCAAAGTATACATTAGAAACAAGGGAAAGAAGAGAATATAAGATTAGGGTTTTACTATTGCAAAGGGAAAAGATAGTAATGAGTACAAAATAAAGAGTATATATAAAGGCAAACTAAAATAAGAAATATAAAAAAACTATAAGACCAATGTAAAATTAGACAATTAGTAAATTAACCCAATATGCTAACATCCCCCCTCAAGCTCACGATGCATCAATAGAAAGCATTGAGAGTTTGCTAACAAAAAATCGAAAGCGTGGAGTGGAATGCGCCTTGGTCAACAAGTCTGCAAGCTGCATGGAAGTAGAGACAAAAGGTACTGTGATGGTATCACTATGATAATGATGACTAGTGAAATAACAATATCTATCTCGATATGTTTGGTGCACTTATGAAACACAGAGTTACGTGTAATCTGAACAACACTAGCATTGTCACAATACATGGAGTGGAGTCTGAGAGAGAAACACACATATCGGCAAGTAACCAACGCAACTAAACAATTTCAGTGGTAGTGGATGCCATCGCATAGTATTCTTCTTCGGTAGATGAGCAAGAGAAAGTAGTTTGTTTTTTGCTCTTCCAAGAGATAAGAGAATCACCCAAAAATATACAGAAACCTGTAGTAGACCTGTGATTAGAAGAATTACCACCCCAATCGACATCCGAGTAGGCCCATAGTTCTAGAGAAGATGTGGAAGGAAAAAGTAGACTCTGAAATTGTGTTCATTAAAGATACCGAAGAATAGGAAGCATAGTCACCCAATGAACCATAGAAAAGGAAGCAACAAACTGGTTAACATTATGAATTACGTAAGCAATATCAAGCCTAGTAATAGTGAGGTACACGAGACAACCAACCACAGTACCGTACAGAGAAGGATTTGATAATGGAACAACATCTAAAGGAGAATACCGAACATTAAGTTCATGAGGCGTATCAACTATGCGAGTGTCAGAGAGGCGAACTTATTCAAGAATGCCAGCAATGTACTTGGATTGAGAAAGTAGATAGCCACCAGGAGAGCAAGCTACTTCAATTCCTAAAAAATAACGTAGGGAACCCAATTCTTTCATCTCAAAATCACATGCCAATTGAAGTTTTAACTCAGTGATTCCATCCACATCATCCCCAGTAATAATTATATCATCAATATATAAAGAGAGTAGAATATGACCAGAAGAAGTACATCAGACAAATAGAGCATAGTTGTGTGGACTGGGATGAAATCTAAGAGATATAAGCACAAAAGAAAACTTTTCAAACCAAGCTCGAGGAGCTTATTTAAGCCCATACAGAGCCTCCTTTAGTTTGCAAACTTCACTAGGTTGATGAGCAACACCTGGTGGAGGTACCATGTACACTTATTTTTGAAGATTTCCATGCAAGAATGCATTTTTAACATCCATTTGAGAAATAGGCCATTGACGAATCGAAGCAACTGCAATAAGAGTATGAATGGTAACATGCTTAGATACTGGGGCAAACATCTCCTCATAATCCATACCATATTGCTGAGAAAATCCTTTAGCAACTAAGCGAGCTTTGTATCACTCAATTGACCCATTAGATTTAGTTTTGATCTTATACACCCAGCGAGAGCTAATCACAGTCTTCACCAAAGAAAGAGGAACAATATCCCAAGTACCCATCTTGTATAAAGTAGATAGTTCTTCAGTCATTGCCTGCTGTCACAAGGGATCAAGTACAACCTCTTTATAGGAAGATGGCTCTGATAGGTGGTGAATAGAAACCAAAACGTAAGAAAATGAAGTTGAATAAGTAGAGCAGACAAAATTAGGTAATTGAGTGGACTTACGAGTTCATTGAGGATAACGAAGGGGAGGATCCGCCACCACAGGAGCATCTTGCAAAGTAGTAGGAACAGAGGGAACATCAACAATCTGATAACCAATGTTTGAAGAGTTAAAAGAATCAACCCTGGTGAGAATTGTTATTAGGAAGAGGAGCACCGGAAACATTTGGTTCACAAAAAGGATTGATACAAGTGAGATCAGACTTTGGAACACTAGAAGAGTTGGAGGGAATATAATAGAATGGCATATGATCAAGAAACACAACATGACAAGAAATGTAGAGTCTTTGGCTAACAAGATCATAACATCAGTTTCCCTTTTGACCCTCACCATAACTACAAAAACCACAGAGAGCATAATGAGAAGTAAGTTTCCTACGTTAAACGTGAGGTTGAAGAACGAAACAAGTAGAACCAAAAACCCATAAGGCAGAGTAATCGGGAGGATGACAATACAGTTGTTCAAAGGGTGACAAACCTTAAGTGATGAAATAGGGAATTCTATTGATTAAATGCACAAAGGTAAGGATGGCTTCTCCCCAAAATTGGTAGATAATTAGAGCAAGTGTGTAGTTTCAACAATATGTCTATGTTTTCTTTCTGCAACACCATTTTGTTCTGGGGTATCAGTACAAGAGGTTTGATGGAAAGTCTCATCCGAAGCAAGCAATTCATAAAATCTATTAGAGGTATATTTACCACCTAAGTCACATCATTTTTGTCCAAATCATTTTAGTTGGATCTACGAAAGCTGTAGAATGGATTAACCTGCCTTTGATACCAATATAAATAATCAAATGTCCAAGAATAATTTGCGCAAAGAGACCAAGCATACATTAGAGACAAAGGAAAGAATAAAATATAATATTAGGGTTTTGTTATTGCAAAGGAAAAAGATAATAATGAGTACAACATAAAGAGTATAAATAAAGCTAAACTAAAACAATAAATATAAAAAGACTACAATATCCATATAAAATTAGACAATTAATAAATAAACCCAATATGCTAACAACATGCACATTGCAATTGTTTTTTTTCCCCAAGATGAGCAACCTAGCCGCTAAGACAGGGGCGTGCACAAGCTTCGGCGGAGCAAGTGGGAGCGGGGCCCTTGCACACATGGGCGCAGGGACCACCCGCACACAACCTGTAATCTCACTCTTTTCCACTGATGCAATGAATCCGATTTCTCATGGTTTCTTTGTATTTCTCTCTGATTATCCATAGAAGGAGGATCATTTCCATCTCCCCACGCCGTGGGTACCATATTGATCTTGGAGCTCCTGAGACGGCGGTAATGGCTTCTCTGTAAATCTTGTGTTGCTGATCTAATTCCTTGTTTTGTATTGCAGTTGTGTTAATGAGATTATTTAGGTGATTATCATGTTTGTTATGGAGATTTGATAGATTTGGATTTATATATATTTTTTTTCTTCTCCTAGAATCTCTACCTTCTGTTTAGATGGATTTTAATTTAGGGTTGTTTTAATTTTTTTTTTTTAAGTTTTACCAATGAACTCTTCATGTACATCTTATTTAATAGGGAGAAAAACAATATCTTTATTGAGTGAAAAGATGACTTTTTTTATAACTCCATCACCATGATTTCGTCCATGAAGATCTTTTACTTTCTCCTTTCTTAAGTCGGTAATAATTGTATCATGTGCTTCATGGATTTCTGGCCATATTCGTCTAATTTTTGATGCATTTGGTTTTTCAGTGGATGTGTTGATTCACCACATTATTAGTATTGGGAACCTCAACTGATTTTTTTGATTCTTCTTGCTGTTAGAAATAATATGATTTATTCTTTGGAAATTGTTAGCCATTCCATTTTGTTTATCCTGATGTATTTTCAGTTGTATGTGGAATGTTTGGTGATTATCTAGCTAATTACTAGTTTGGAGCTATTGTTATCTATGATTTGGATGACATTGATAATTTGGATCAACTAAATCTATTTATAAAAATTGTGCCAATGCTCTAGCTATGACAAATTCCTGGGAATATGATGGTTTCATCCTTTTTGTTTAATATCACAGATCCACATCCTGCAAAAAATATAAAAAAAAAAGTCCATATTGCTTCTACTACAATCTGAAAAATAAATGAGAAATCAATGTTAATATTATACTGTTAAAAATAAAATTGATAATTTAAAAACAATGGATTTTATTAAGATAACCTTTGCAACAAAAAGAATGATGTCAGGAGAGAAGAGGATGTCATTGTGAGGAGAGTAAGGTGCTATGATTTCCTCCACTCTTCTTAGATCTTCTTCTTCAATATGTTCAAATGGGGAAGACATTGATTAAAGCAATTTTTTTTTTCTGTTGATGGTTTTTTGTGGGATTGTAGATGCGTATTTTTTGGAATTGTGTGATGCAACAATAAGCTCTTGTTTTTTGGGAAGGCATATGTGGAAAAGGTGGTTACTTTGTTGGGAAGGTTTATCAATTTCATTAATTTTAAATTATATTGGACTTTATCTGCAAAATTCAAGAATTTCATAATTAATCTATCTATCTATGCATTTAATCAAACTCTAACATGATTTAAATGAAATAGGTATTCATGATCTAGAAAAGTTGATGCACTTCTCTTTATTTTTTAACATTAATTATTTATTTTTTTAAGCTATGAATGTTTAGAAATCGAAAAGAATATTTGTGCTGCTTGTTTTGGTATAACTGGGGAGAAAAAAGACAAAATAAATAGAAGGTACACTAGGTAACATATACGATGGTGTACTAGGTATGAATTCTAGCGACAAGAACATTTATGTTTTCATAACATTACCTTAACAAGAGTAGTTGTAATATATTTTCTTAGCTGCCGTATGTTTGGCTGAATATTATTTTTTTAAAATTCTAATGCTTTTATCCAAACTTAGATTATAAATAGACAATCAATTTGATGATGAAAGCGTTGTGCCTATCGTCGCTACCGTTATTGAAATTGTTCCGTTAAGGTGGTATAGTACAAGAAGAGGATTGAATTTGCCATGAGAGCCGTATTATAATAGGGATCAACAATGTACAAACTGTATTTCAAGATTAATACACGGATCTGAGGAGGCTAGTATAGCAATGCTATTGATGAAATGGGTTGTATTTTTTGGGCTATGTAATTTATTGAAATCAAAAGGATTGCTGTGCAACACTGTACATGTAAGCGTTGAAGAGCAACTAGCGATATTTTTTCACATTCTTGGTCATAATGTGAGGAATAAGGTGATTGAAATAAACTTTTTACATTCTGGTGTAGTCTATATTTTAAACATGTATTATATGCCATTGGAGAGTTTCGAGGTGAATTCACCCAACCAGCCTGCACGATTACTAGTTCAATCATTACACATGATCCAAGATTTATGCCATATTTTAAGGTAAGAAAATATTGATTTACGCTAGTTTGTGGAAACAGACTTATATGCAATACATAATATATTTGTCTATTAATAATTAAGATTGCATAGGAGCGCTTGATGGTACACAAATCCATGCATCTGCTCTAAAGGAAATTGTAGCTCGTTTTCATGGGAGAAAACATATCCCACTCAAAATGTGTTTGCCGTAGTTGACTTTGATTTAAGATTTAGATATGCTTTAGTTGGTTTGTAGGATTCAACACATGATGCACTTGTCCTTCGTGATGATTTAGAAAGAGAGGATGGGCTTAGGGTGCCTAAAGGTATACTACTGTTTGACAAAAATTAAAATTATTACTCTGTTGTGATTATTGGAATAACTCATACAAATATCCATGTAGGTAAGTATTACTTTGTAGATGTGGGATATCCCACAAGAGTGGGTTTTATATCACCATTTAGTGGTGTTCGATATCATCTTATGAAATTTAGTGCCAGCACACCATGAAATAGCAAGGAACTATTTAATTATAGACATTCTTCATTGCGCACTACCATGGAACGAGCGTTTGGAAATTTGAAGAATCGCTTCAAAATTCTCACATCTAGACCATTCTTTCCATTTCGAACACAAGTGGATATTGTGGTTACGTGTTGTATTTTACACAATTATATTTTACAAGGAGGTAATGATATTTATATACCCAATGTTGAAGAATGGGAACCTAATCATGGAGGCCATGTGGAATAATAGGTAGTGTTTTTCTTCGTATATTGTAGAATTATTTTTGTATTCAATCTTATGAAAAATTTAAGGTAATTTTGTCACCTATTATTGCATTTTATATAACTTCATTGTGGTTTTGTTGTGGAATTATAATTAACGTTGTCATTTTATGTTGTTGCATTTTGTATTCCATCTTTGAAATTTAATGTTAATTTTGTCACCACATATAACTATGTTTAATGTGGCACTATATAACTTCATGTGGTTGTGTCTTTGAAAATTTTTTTCCTTTCTTTCTAATTTATTTCTTCTTCATTTATGAATATAAATTTATTGTCTTTTTTTTTATTATTTTTTTTTTATATGTAATAGATGGACTCAATAGAAATGATCTAAGAAAGCGAAGGTGTTGGAAGGAGATGTCCAACTAATTTTAGGTGGGCAGCGATCATAATATCATTTTTGCTCAGATACTTAGTTGAGCAGGCAAACCTTGGCCTTAAAATTGACAAAGGTTTCAAGAGTACTGCTATCAATGCAGTTTTGATGATTGTTAGTACAAGGTTTAACATGGCTGTGAGTGATACACATGTTATCAATCATCTCCGATATGCAAGAAAAATATGGCTAATAATAAAAAAGCTTAAGAGTTTAAGTGGAGTTTCGTGAGATGATTCAGAGAAGAAAATCATTATGGGCATTGAAGAATTCTGAACTTACATATAGGTAATCTGAAGTTTGTTTTTTTATTTATGTAATCGATATTTGTGTGCATTATCTCTATTTACTTGTCTTTGTTTCTTTTTTTGTAGTCCTATCCTACTGAAGTGGTTTACATCAATAAGCCTATTGCGGATTATGAGGAAATGGCTATTGTTTGTGGGAACGATCAAGCAATGGGATCATTTGCAAGAACATGATCTCAAAGCTCTAGAAGTCTGGGTGTCCACATGGAAATGCTATCAACATAGCAGACATTGGATTCTGACGATTAACCACAAGTGTTGAATGATTGGGACTTTGCACAATCACAACCTCCTCTGGCGAAAACACCAAAATCTCCACTGCGAAGACCAAAGAAGTAAACAAGGGATCAAAACATATAAGGCAACAAGAATTGGAAGTCATGGAAAAAATCTCCACTGGATTGGACAGGCTTGCAAGTGATGCGGAGACGGACAAAGGTGTACAATTGAGTAAGAGATTGTATGATGAGGTTATGACTTTGATTGGCTATTACAATAAGTCTGACTTTGGTTTAGCATATGACCATTTGAATGCCGAGAACAATCTGGTAACTACTTTTATAAACAAAGATCGTCTACTCTTAGGCAGTTGGGGCGTGATGGTGGGGTGTGAGATCGTCAACTCTTATGATTTTCTTATTTTTTGTATTTTTGAGTTTATGGACATGTCTTATTTTGTATGTTGTTATTGTTTGGAATTGTTGAACTATGTTATGTTTTATGAACATTTTGACAATTTAATGGTGCTGGTTGTTGAATTTGAGTTGTTGAGTTTCCAACTTGTTTGATGAACATGTTGACTTATTGAATATGATTTTTTGAGTTTTTATCTTGTTTTATGAACATAATGACTTATTGAATTTAGATGACATTGGTGGAATACTTGACCAATTTAAGATTAATTTTAAGTGAGTATGCTCAAGTGATAAGTACAAATTGATGGTCGTATTAGTAAGTGAAATTCAAGTATATTGAATAACTAATTTAAATAAATAAAATAGATTTTAAATAAGTAAAATCTATTAACTTAAATCCATTTAAATAAATAAAATACATTAACTTAAATAAATAAAATATATTTTAAATAAAATATCAAAGAAAATTATAAAATATAAACATTTTGTAAAATAAAGTAATCTCACCACTTACTTTACATGGTGATTTTAACCCACAACTTTCATAAAACCAAACACTTGAAAAATAAATGCAACATTTTCATTTACAGACAACCAAACAACCATGATGTAAGTTAAAATGCATTAATGTCAATTACATGCAATTTGACTTACATTGTAATTTGAAATATGAGTAACCAAATAACCCCATGGAAAAATTAGGGATCGGTATTAGAAAAAGGCAAAAACCACCAAGCTTCATTCAATACTTTCATTATATACAATTACAAGAGGATTAAATTAGGCCTAATTTAGCCAAGCTGAGAATCTCCTACTTAGAATAGATTTCCTAACTATAGAAAAATAAATAAAGAATATATATTGGGAATACAGTATAAAGGAATATATAAAAAAATTCCTTATTAGAGCAATATATATTATACACAAGTTATTTAAAATTTTTATGCATATATATATGTATATGTATATGTAAAGATCGACATCGTATTATCTTCTTATCTCTAAATTTAGAATGCTACCATGTTTACATACCAATACTCAATTCAATCAATACGTAGCATCTACCAATTTCGCCATATCCTCTCTTGAGATCAAGATCAGATTTAATTCTATCACTTCTTTGATTTATATTTGAACGGTTGAAATTTAAACCTATCCATGGGTCGGGTTGGGGCTTTGTCCATAATTATTAAAATTCAAGCTTGTCCAAGTCCGGCTCGGCCCAAATATCTGGGCCTTAACCTTTGCCAGAACCTGTCTAAATTTAATGACTTCTACTTAAGGCTCGCCGAAGCCCGCCCAACAAGGTTTTTCATCAAATAATATATAAATTAAAAAAAATAATAATATTATTAATATGTGAATATGACCAAATATTATTCTACAAAACACTTAAAAATTAAAATACCAAATGCAAATATTTATTCAATTACAACAACTAAAATTCAAACCATTATAATCGATAGCAATCAACAATAAATATATATTATATAAGTATATACAAAAATAATTAATAAATAATCAATGACAATTCAGACCATTATATATAAGTATATACAGAACTAATTAATAAATATATTTTATAATTCGGGCTGAGCCAAGCCTGGTTTTTAACAATAAAAAACAAACCCAGCCAATTTTAAAATGTTTTTTTTTTTTTTGTTCAAGGCCTGGACATCGGGCCTTATATATTTGTCTAAACCCTCTGATTTTTCTGGTGGGCCTTCGGATTTGGGTGGATAGCCCAGCTCTTGGACAGGTCTAGGTTAAATTCATCATACAATGATTATATATATATATATATATATATATATATATATATATATATATATATATATATATAACATTTTTGAGACATAATAATGGACAAGGCTACTAAGGTTAAAGATTGGGAAATAAATTCCTTTTGGTTAAAGCTGTTGGAAAGCCAGAAGAAAAATAATGACTTGGTGCATGGAAGGAGGAGAAGAATGATTTGAATGAATGAGCAATTTATCTGACACATTTGCAGAGTGACATATTAAAGTTTGATTTAAAGTGTGAGTTTGGTTGTTCACTTGCTGATGATGACTAAGGACAAGTTCCTGCAAACAAAAACACTTCTTTTTATGGATTGATTGAAAACTTTGACACAAATTTGTTTGCTTGACATGGATTGATTTTCATACATCAATTTACTTATTTTTAGACATCAATACTTGAACACATCTTGGAGAACAAAAACTATTGTTATTTATATATGTACACATATGTATACATGCATGTATACATATTAATAATAAGATTCTTATTTAAGCTTATTATTTATATGCTATCAAATACTAATTTTGAACATAAACATAGCACAAATATATGAGTGAGTGATGGGCACAAATATATTCTTGAAATAATTGAAGAGTTTATGACATAAAGAATTAATTGTAAATGAAATGTTAATTTTGAACGTAAAGATAAACAAAAATGCAACAAGGAGTGATGGGCAAAAAGTGAGGATGAAGACCGCCACACCACTTTTTGATTAAAAAAAAAAAAAAAAGAACTTGCAATATATATATATATATATATATATATATATATATATTGTCTAATGTATCCCATATTATTTATATGAAATCGAACCCTAATTTTTATTTTTGTTTATGCACCAAAAAATGAAATAAGATATTTAAATAAACATATTATTAAATAAATAGGTCCTTGTTGATATTGCCTTTGGATGTTAGTGGAGGTGGTTTATATTAGAATTTATCATCATACTTTAAACAGAATTTACGGTTTGTAATTTTTTCATAAAAAAATTCAAATTATATATTAATTATTAAACTTTACAAATATTGATTCTTAGTTTTTTTACATTTTTTTATAGCTAGGTTTGGTACTTATTATATATGGATTAATATAACAAAACTATATGACATGAAACCTTAATCATAATCTTGGACACAAACAAGATGACACAACAAAAGCATGCATGAGTGATGGACAAAAAGGTCTAGTGTGAAGTGAACCTTTAGATCCAATAAAACTTTATTAGAGAAAAAACAAGGTTTAATACCCTATTTAGTACCTGTATTATGGTCAATCTGCCCGTTTAGTCCCTCTATTATAATTTGTCCACCAGAGGTCCTTCTATTTTGACATTTGGGCAATTCAAGTCCCTCCGTCAAACAGCCGTCCATTTGACCGTTTGAACTGCTGACGTGGTGTCTTTAAATTTTAAAAAAATAATTAAAAATTATTTGTTGCTGACGTGGACGAGGTTAATGTCTCATTAACCCATTAACCCATAGCTAACGGGTCCGGATCCAAATTGGATCCGGACCCGATACCTAAATGCCCTAATTCTCATCTTCTTCGTCCCCCCGATAGCCGTTCCATTGACCATTCAATTGAAAACAACATTTAGCTCTTAATTATATCTCCATTGACCATCAAATTTATTCAATCATGTTATAAATAAATAAAGTGCATATCAAAGAAGATTTGGAGGCGTGAATCAAAGCTCTGATCAGTGATTTGTGACCAGAACTCATATAACTCGTCCTTGCTGATCTGCTCGGCATTCAACCTCCTTCTCCTGCTTAATGCGTCAAACAACGCCAATGCAAACTCCTTAGAATCCTTCATTCCTAAAAAAAAATTTCAAACAATAAACAAAATATTTGATGTTTCATGATGAAATTGGGATAACTAAATAAGAAAAGGCTCTAAAGATTGAACCAATGCACAGAGCAAAGTCCGAGCGGGAGAGAAAGCCATCAATGGTGAGTTTATTAAAGCTAGCCTAAACCTCATTCCAAGCATCAACACCATTCGTTTTGCCACTAATGAACTTCAGCCCATGCAACACCTTGTGTGCGCCCAATCTTGATCTATCCAACTCCGCGTGCGTGCAGCAAGTGCGGGGTCGACCCCTGAAGCTGCGGGTGTGTGCCCATGGCTCTCGGAGAACTTCTTCATCTCGGCCATGATATCATGTGAGATTCTCCTAGCCTCAGCCTCCAGCTCCTAAGAGAACTAGCGTATCCGGTTGGAATGGCTTCTCGCCATTGACGGCGTGCTTGAGCCGGAGGAGGTCCTGTTAGCAGGTTCAACGTTACGGAGAACGACGGTGTCGTAGGGGTGGAGATTGAGGATGATCTCAAAGAAGAAGATGACAATTAGGGCATTCAGTTATCGGGTCCGGATCCAAATCAGATCCGGACCCGTTAGCTATGGGTTAATGAGACATTAACTTCGTCCACATCAGCAACAAATAATTTTTTATAATTTTTTCAAAGTTTAAATACACCACGTCAGCAGTTCAGACGGCCAAATGGACGGCTGTTTGACGGAGGGACTTGAATTGCCCAAATATCAAAATAGAAGGACCTCTGGCGGACAAATTATAATAGAGGGACTAAACGGGCAGATTGACCATAATACAGGGACTAAATAGGGTATTAAACCAAAAAACAAGCGAGAAGAAAGAATGAGAATGTGTCATCAAGTAATATTCCAATGCAAAGGAATGAAAAGAAAAAAATAAAAAAAAATAAAAAAAAGGTGGTCTTGGCTAATGAGTGAAAGTTATTATGAGAGACATTGCCAAAAGAATAAGAGATGCACTCATGCCTCCCAACTCTTATCTTCTTGGGCATTGGCCACCATCATCATCATCATTAATCATCTCTTCTTTCTTTCTTTCTTTTCCACCTTAGCACTAGTCCTAGCATTATATTATTGACCACCTTCTTCTTTGTTTTTCCCATCCATCATCTTTTCATTTATTTATTTATCTGTTTTGTTAATTACTATTTATTTGTAGACCTTCACATCATCTTTGTATAATTCAATTTGATGTATTCTTATATAAGGTCTCTTGCTCTCCTTCTTAATTTGTTTATTTGGTTTTGAAAATTTATATAGATATTATTAAAAATAAAAAGTTTATGATAGTTTATATCAAAAAGAATGCTAGAGAAAAAACACAAATATAGTGATAAAATAATAAACACTAAATTTTTAAATATTTAGGTAGAAAATATGCATATAAATCATATGGGCTAAATTCTTCTTATTTTATTTAAATAATTATTTTTTTTTATGAAATGCAACTGACAAAGACACATACAGTCAAAGGAGTGTGCAGAAGAGAAAATGATGGTCCACTCATGCATTCTCACCCGATCAATATAGAGATTGGGTTGCAAACCCACACTCACAACTGAGAACTTTTATTATTATGGCATTTAGCGTGTTTCAAACTAGAACAATAAGTTTTCCACAAATAAAGTCTTTCGTGGTGGTGCTAGTGCTATTGGACCAAATTCCATTTAACTCTTACTTTATTTTGAACTCATAATTATTTTAAAATATTTGGATTATTTTTAACAAACATACAGTTTTAAAATATTAGGCTAGGGTTTGGATCAAAGACATAAATTTAGTAGACTATATATATATAAAAGTAATCTATTTTTTTTTTTTTTGGGTTTTGAGGGCCAAATATAAAATTATAGACTAATTAATTAGACACTTCCATAATCTTTCTATTCAAATTAAATATCTCTACCTCTTCCCTTTCTTTAGTTTTAAATAATGGAATTTGAAGATTGCAACCGAAGTCATGGTCAAGTTAATCTTATATATGTATATATATATTTATATAGGACATCTTTTGTCTTCTTTTCACATCAAACTATTTGTTTTATTAATAGTGAAATTCAAAATTGGTTTATTTAACATACTTATGGGTTCATTTCAATTTATATTTACTTAATTAATAATTTATTACATCTCCATCAATGCTTTATGACATGCTAACTTTGATCCATTTTTAGAACAAGGCTATCATCATATGGTTTTCCTATTCTCACCCATCTTTCTCTTGAGTCAGCTTTTTTTTAGGACCATCAATATTTTTCACATTCTCACTTTTTTTTTCCTTTCAATGATATCCTTATTAGCCCCTCAACTCAGGATTAGGTATGACTATTAAATTATTAATGGTTTTCTTATAGCCACCAATGTTAAGAGAATAAATTTAATTTGGATTAAAATTATCATCACTCATCGAAATACAATAATTATTTGTTTTCATATTCTCATTTGTATTATATTTTTTAAAAATTATGTTCAAATCATGAATCATCAACCATTGAGTCAAGAGACTCTCAACTTTTGACTTAGAATGGTTTAATTGCAAAACATTTTTATCTTTGCTTCTTCACTTTTCAATGTAGTAATATTTAGGTGATTAATTTATCCACATTAGTTGTCACATAACATAAAAATCACTTTATTTTAAACCAATTTATAAAATTCAGTAGAAAGCACAAAATAAATAAATTTAGATAATTAAGAGACTTAAATCAATATTTTTTTTGTTGATTAATTTTTTTATAGATATAGTTGAAGTCTTCTTTCAAGTGATATACAAAATAACTCTTCCTACCACTTCCTCTAATTATTTTAATTCTAGTTGAAGTTTCATGAAGCCTATCATCATTTTGGTGTCTTTTTCATTTCCTACAAAAATCAACACTTAGAGATGCAATTTTTCCATTATTGGCCCTTTTAGAGAAATAAAGCAACCATAAATCTTTTATTTTGGCTAATATATAAACAATTTAATTTTACTTGGATATAATGAACTTTTTTGTTTTTTAACTTTTTGAATCACGCAATGAATGGAGGAAAATGATTAAAGAAAATGATAGCTTTTATTTTCTTTTAATAATTTGCATTATTACTTGTTTGAAAATGATCTTGGTTTTCCTTTTTTTCCTTTTTCCTTTTTCTTTTTTATATCCATTAATCATTTCCAAAGTTCCACACCTGCATTAATGGGACCCACACACACAGATATATATACATTCAATTTGATGTTATTTAGGTGGAAAAATACATTATTTTTTTCACAATAAAATTCATATCATTTCAAGTAGTTCATTATTTAAGGTTGGGTCTTCAAAAATGTAACATAGTATAGTTTATTATCAATTCACCAATTTGTTTACTCTTGTCTAAATTTATTTGGCTCCTCATATTTTTCTTTATATTACCACTAACTTTATATATATATATATATATATATATATATATATATATATATATATATATATATATATATATATATATATTATTTATTTATTTTATCCACAATATATTTTTGTTGAAATAATAAATAGAATAAAATTTCACTAAAATTTTCGTGATTACATTTTATCACTATTATTTTTCTTCTTATTATTATTATTTTTAATAAAATAGATAAGTACAAACTTAGAGTTAATATCTTAACATACTCATTCCTTCAAATCGAATGAGCTAAAGTTCAAATTTATTTTTTTGGCAGAACACACAAATACCCTATAGAACCTACACGGAAGATTTGGTACTGATAAATCAAGAGATGGTTGGTTGTTTTTCTCATTTTGTCTGCATATATTTTGTTTTAAAAATTTTATAAATTTATCATCTATTTTCTTCTCTATGAACACTCATTTATTTAATGGGTGATAACTGAAAATCCATATTTTTTTTATTTTTCTTATTTCCTTCTAATTCTTCAATTTATTTTTACGACCCTATATATATATATATATATATATATATATATATATATATATATATATATATATATATATATATATATATATATATATATATAACTAGAACACTTGGTTTCTGAAAATAATAATTCTCAAATGTGTTTAAAAGGGGTAGATAACTAGATGGGACCTGTAGAGAAGTTGGAAACATTTTAGGGACTTTGAAATAATTACACCTTAATTTTTAAAGTAATAATTAAATAAATTCAAAGCGGTATTATCACAGGAAAATTCGTACACATCCACTAGACCTTATCTCAAGGAAATCGAACGGTTATGATGGCATGAATTCTCTGAAAGCGATGCGAAACAGAATCCTAACCGTCCGTATGGTGGTACACGTGTGAATCATCAGAGCCGGAGATCGCGGAGCCCGGACCACACGATTAGATCATGATAAGGATGGCAAAATGGTAATTGTACAGTACTTTGTTCTGAAAGAACGGGCGAGCAAGAATATGCCTCTCTTCTTCTTGGACGTTTCTTGGACAATAAAGCCCTTGATATTCTACTTATTTTCTAAAATGCCATTACCAAAAGCTTAGTTAGGTCAAACTTCACTGTTCATCTTTAAACATGTCCAAATGTTAATTTTAATTATTAATATTAAAAAAAACTATTTGATCATCTTTTTGTTGTTAACAATGGCGTGGAATTTTTATGTGTAATTAATTATTTTAATTTTTGATTTGTTTGAAAAATATTATAAAAGAACTAATATAAACATACTTCACAAGGTAAAATAGAGGCAAATTAAGACTTTGAGGTCATTTTGCTTATTTAATTTTGCATGGTTACCATAGAGTAATATATTATATATATATTTATATATATATTGAGAATAAAAATATCAAATATTTAAATAAAAGATAAAAAAATTATTTTTCAATAGATTTAATAATTTAGTATAATAACCTGAAAAAAAATTTAAAACGTAAATGAGACAATAAAAAAAGTTTCGAATTCAAAATTCATTGGAAACAATAATAATAAAGGATCATCAGTTGTGGGTATATACTTACAGTCCAAACCCCTCGTCTTTGATTGATAGTGTGCAAATTGGACGATTAATTTTCAATATGTATACCCTTGACATATATATATCGCTTGTCGCTTTCGTAAAAAAAAAAAATTTAAAATAAATGATTTTTTAGCATTAAGGTCTAATTTTAAGTTACTATTTCTCTTTCACTCAATTACCTTTTTGCACGCTATCATTATCATTAAAATAAATAATTAAAAAAAAAGAAAATGGCAAATTCGAGATTATATAGTAAAAGGGAAGCAAATTTACGAAAAAGGACATGGTTGAAGATAGAAAGCCAGAGAAGATCAAACTCCCAAAAAACAAAAACCTCAACGAAGAGACCAACCAAGATTCTCAATGGCAACATCCGTAAATATCCTCATCAGCGAGCCCACTTTCCAAATCCTATCATTATATAAACCCCTTCCCAACCTCGCTTTGCTGACGTGTGATCCAGACGAGGTCCTCGCCGGAGATTTACCGAGCTTGGCCCACGGCGGCGGCGGCGGCGGCGGATGGAAGGTGGGTGGCGATGCTGAGGCAGTTGATCGGCCAGGTCGAGGAGCTCTGCGGTCCTCATAGCCTCGATCGCGATGAAAGGTATCTTCTCTCAATTCTTATCTCTTTGTTTCTCTGATTTTTTGGAGGTTTGGATCGATTTAGAGATCTGTGAATTGGTTGGATTTCTTGATTTCTTTGCTATCTTCTCTTGTTTCGTTTGTTTGTCTTGGAATTTTTCTTGAGGTGATGGTTCCTAGGGCTTCGATTGCTTCTTCGATTATCTCTTTTGAGGTGAATCTATGTTTTCTTGCGATTCTCGTGGTTGATTGGGGGTTTTGTGTTTGATCCTTGATTCTATTTTCCAATGTTTTTCTTTGAATTCGTTTTAGAAAGTTTCAATTATTTTGTCAAATTAGCCTGGACTTTGTGTTTTATGACTCTATTTACCTGATTAATTATTTTAAAATGTATTTTTTTGGTCTGAATGTTGATTTATTTTGTTATCTAATTATAGTATATAAATCTAGGTAAATCATTAACATGATGTATTGGTAAAAATTTTGTAATTCAGATTGAAGAAAATTTTTATAGACATGACAGGTGTTTGTTTGGACTTTGGAAGCTAAATTAGTTATATCTTTTTGTACATTAGGTGTATAGCAAAAAAAAAGTTTGCAAATTTACGCCTTTTTAAGTATGCAGCATTATATTTTCTTATGGAATTGTGTAATATGTTTTGTGATATTTTTATGATCTTGTTGGCTAATATATTATTGGAAAAGGTGCTATAGAAATTCAATAAGCTTATTGAGAAGAAATGGTTGACTTTCATGGTGCTATTTGGGTCACTTCAGTCTATCTTCATTTTGAAGATATTGTTGTTAAATTACCATTTTTGTTCAGATGTTTTTCCAGTTTAAGTCGTTTTTGTTGTTGATCAAACCTCCAATTTGGAAGTGAATTCATTTGATCCAGATTTAGAAGCGATCTCCATCAGTTAAAATTGACCAGTTTGACTGATATACCCAAAGCCTTGTCCTAGATGATTTTGACTTATTGATCATTGCAGTGTTGAATTTTGTGTGGAATTCTTTGGAGTGAAGGAGAAAACAACAATTAAGTTATTTGTGAAAAAGCTATAGAATCTTTCAGTATGTGATAAGTTAATTTTGGATCACAATTTTTGGTGCATTTGCCTTTGCAAATTTTGATTTGGTGGTTGCGTTGGCTCCATTTTGTTAATTTTATCTTTGGATTTTGGAGACTTGGATTTTTCTTTTGCGTTGCTGTTTGAATTATCTAATATGGTAAAACTGTACAAAGTAGGTTTCTCTATTTGTCCAGAATCTCAACTGTTGGCTTGTTTATCTTTTCCTCCTTGGTTGGCAATTAGTTTTATAAAATAAAAGCAGCTATTATTATCGCTGTCACAAAATAAGGCTTATCTCCTAATCTTCATAAGCTAGTATACCCAATGTTCTGCTGAACCTTATCCTCTTACCACACATAGGTTTAATGTGCAAAATTAGTAGCTGTTTCGTTAAAATATATATAAAAAAAAGATGCTCTTGGAGTGTATTATTTATGATGCATGTTTTTTCACATTTTTTTTTTTTGGGTTCAAATACTAGCTGTCTTGATGGTGTCAGCTTGTTTTTCTTCTTTTAACGACTTGGACATGATAAACCTCAACTATATGCAGATTACTGTGATAAATGTGTCATAACTCTGTGGATGAGTAAATTTACATCTCGAATGATCTTAAACTTTAAACCAATGTGAACTCAATTTCAAACTTTTACTGGGTACTTCAGGTCACTATTGATGGTTTCTTAGATGATTTGAATTTGAGGCTGTTGGACACTGTTCATTTGGTAGATGGAAAATAAGTTTAGAAGAGAAATCAGTTAGGTGGTGTTTGGTTGTCACCTTCAACCAAAGCTCCAATTTGAAATAACAATAACTTTGTCTGCAAGATTTAGATAAGTTTATACAAAATATTAAAAATACTAATATAAATAAAACCTATCTTTCATTATGAGAAAATAGTTTTAATTTTGAATATTTATTTTAAGTATTATTATTCATGTCAAAGCTTGGTCAACCTCAGACAAAAGTTTTCTCCAAAAAAAAAAATTTGAACTCCAAAACTCTAACCTAGCTTCAAATTTTTCCAACCCAAACCGAGTTTCCCCGTCAGGCTAATTGTAGCCGCCTCAATTAATGTTTTGGCCTCAGCTTCATTGTGTAACACCTTGAGACAATTGCCAATTGTCTTCAAGTTCTTTTGATCTTAATTTAGTTTTGGACTACAGACCTGCAATGAATTAAAAATAGTGCAGATATTGAGAAAGAGTACTGCTTTCCTCCATTTCAAAATATATGTCGTTTTAAGAAAAAAAAATTATTCCAAAATAGTTGTCGTTTTACAATATCAAGGCAATATTTATTCTTTTTTTTCAATTTTACCCATCTTCAATTTCCTAAGTTATATAAATAAAGAGAGTAATATTTATAGTCCTAAGAAAAATACATGGTTTCAAGAGAGGGATAGTTTAGTAATTTGGTTGTTTTTATGTTTAAGTTTAGATAATTTAATGCTATCCTTAATTCTTATGCAACATCTTTAAACGACATGCATTTAGGAATGGAGGGAGTAGTGGGTGCAGGGTTTATGTGCAGCTATTGTTGGTAAGCAATCCAAGGCTAAACTTTCTTGGCATTAGTGTTTGACTTGTCCCCACTTGTATTTATGGGTGGAATCGATTTAATGCATATGAGCAGTATTGCCTGTTAGTAGTATAAGAATTTCAATCTGAAGTGCAATTTTTTACTTCTGTAGAAGTTCTTGATTCCTCTGTCAGTCATTTGCAATTCTGTTCGTGTTAGGACCATTGCTTTTAGCCTACTGATCCTTTTGTGATCTCGTTATAGTCATTATGGAATCTGAATTTCAGATATTACCTTCTTTCTGGAGACATGTTTTTGCTCATATCAAATTAAGGGGTCATCTTTGAGTAACCACGATAATTGCGTCCTTGAAGCCCTTCACTTGAAAGCACTCTTAAAAGTAGATGTGGTTAATATTGGATTTATAGATGGAGATTAAATGGTTATTTAATATCACAGCTCTTCGCTGTGAGGAAGTGCATTTTTGCTTTTATTTTTGGGATGGAGTGGAAGTCTAATAAATTTTGAAATAAAACAAGTGCTCTCTGACTCATGACTCTCATTAGATATTCTTGCTTGTCACTTTTTATATTGTTTGTTGCTTATGTTGTGTATTGTGCTTCAGTATCATGTTTGAGTGGGTATTGTTTTAGTGGTAATAGGTGGAAAAGAATCTTCTGTTGTTTTTTATTTTTATTTATTTATTTATTTTATTTTTTTGATGGAAACATGAGATTAAGGCATGAGATTGTTATGCATTGAGCTTACAGTCATATATTATGCAAGTAGCTTCATTAATTATTTTTTGGTTCTTAGATATCTTGAATACAATCTGTGAAGGATTTATTAGAAATTGACGAGCTAGGTAAGTAAACAACATCTCCCTTAAAAACTCTCTCTTCGCCACAGATGGTGTATTCTTGATTTTGGCAACAGCACCATGGAGCATGACTTCTGCAATTTTGTTGAAGGAAAATCTGGGCCTCTAAAGATTGTGGAAGCCAATAAGTCTCCTCCCACCAAGAAATGTCGCAGGGAGAAGAGCCGTCAGAAAGGAGATATCATGGAACAACAAATCTGGAAAGATCTGCCTGAAGATCTTGTGGAAGCTGTTGTAGCACGGCTTCCTGTTGCTACAATCTTCCGGTTTCGCTTGGTATGCAGTAGGTGGAATTCCTTGATTACCTCAGCCAGCTTCTCACAACAATATGCAGAGGTTCCACGAGCGCATCCATGGTTCTATACAACCACAACATATGAAAATGTGAACGTTAGAGCCATGTATGACCCTTCTATGAAGAAATGGCATCATTCCTCCATCCCATCCCTACCGTCATGGATGACATTCTTTCCTGTGGCTTCAGCTGGTGGTCTCATCTGCTTCATGGATCTCAGTCATAGGAATTTCTATGTTTGTAATCCACTCAATTGTTCCTTCAAGGAACTACCTTCAATACAAGTTAAGGCCCACTTGAATATGGCTGTTGGGATGATTTTAAACGGGAAGACTGCAGATTCTGGTTATAAAATAATGTGGTTGGATGATAATGGAAATTATCAGGTCTATGATTCAATGCAGAACAGTTGGAGCTGCTCTGGGAATTTGCCTCCAAGCATCAAGCTGCCACTCTATTTGAACTTCAGGTCACAGACTGTGTCCATAGGCAGCATGCTGTACTTCATGTGTGTTGACCCGGGTGGTGTTCTATGCTATGATGTGGCAACTTGCACTTGGAGGCAGTTCTTGATCCCGTATCCAGAGCATGTAACAAACCACATGCTTGCTGCATCTGGAGATCAGGTGTTGCTTGTGGGACTACTGTCCAAGAACGCAGCCACCTGCATTGGTGTATGGGAGTTGCAGAAGATGACTCTCTTGTGGAAGGAGGTTGACAGAATGCCAAACGTCTGGTGCTTAGATTTTTATGGAAAGCACGTTAAAATGACATGCCTGGGCAACAGGAAGTTGCTCATGCTCTCCCTTGTCACATCTGGTAGATCAAGACGTCTATCCACGCCACGCGTAGTGACCTATAATATATCAAAGAGGGAGTGGCAGAGGTTGCCGGACTGCAAGATTTCTCGTGGGAGGAAGAGGCTCTTACTTACATGTGGCACAGCATTTGATCCTTTTCCCAGTGCTCTGGCCTGACTGCTCTTTCGCCCAGTTCAACGAGGTAGGAGCTTCTCCATTTCTTGTTGAATCACTTGACCTTTGTTATATATCTCTCCTTTCTTCCCAAAGGAATATTAGACAATCTTGACCATTTTGATTACTGTAAGAAAAAGGTTCTCAACTAGCACTCAATGTTACTAATGTTTTATTAAATTAACACACCAATGGCACCATTGTTCTTATGCCTTTTCTTTTCCCTGATATGCGGATTTTTTGTTTCCAGAGGAAAAAGTGCCAGGTGCAACTGACGCAGCGCAAGGTAACTCTTGATGATTGGGCTACTCATGCTTTCTATTTTAGTATGGTTTCATATGAAGTTTAGACTGACAAGCATACCTATCACGTATGATCTTGATGGGTGGATTCTGTGTCACGTTTGTAACTCCTTGTGAATTATGATCGCACACGTCACGACTGATTTACAGCCAGGTTTAAGCTCAAAAATAACCCTATATCTCGATCACAAACCTTTGAATCAACAGCGATAAGTTTGAGTGTTTATATGATGTTGTTTTCATGGTTGCAATTGATTTGAATTTATCAGGTGCTACTTGTTAGTAAATATAGAGAATCTCTCTGGTCTTCAACTATACGAGATGCTATTGAAATATTAGATGTCATGCGTAGGTTCTAATTTTGTTGCTGCTTAATATCTCAACAAAAAAAAAAGTCTTTTATGCAAGCTCTCTTGAAAATATGTTTGAGTTTCTGTTGAAACAATAAGCAGCAATGCTGTAGAGAAACCTTTATGATTTCTTTGAGAAGAATGAGGGCTTTTGTAATTGTGAAAGTCCCTTCTGTTTTGACTGAATCTGAGAGAATAGTCAAGTTGGGAAGACTGGGCTTTAGCAAATACTTTGTATTCTCATCATGAAGTTATTTCTGTTCTAAGTTATTTAAAATGTTTTGTTGGTCTGACAGTTTGAAATTGGGTGGGGTAATAATTTCCCATTAAATTGTTTGATCAAACTTTTGCTTAATTAATTTTTGTTCCACTTCATTCACAAATAGAGTAGGTATCTTTTTCTGGAAGTGTGTGTAGGAGAGTGATGAAGCTGTCCATCAGGATTTATTGGGATGTATTGATTGGTTCATTGGTATGTTTCTTTTGGAGGTTTTAGGCTGCATTGTTTATAAGTATTGTTCATATATTAGCATTAAAAAAAAGTGAGAGTGAGATGAATGCATTAGATTTGAATTAAGCATATTGAATTAGTCCCAGAGGTTGTTCTTTTTCATTTGTCTTTACACTTATTTTTGTTAGGTGTAAAATAATAAATGCAGTAGTCGTCTAGATAATTATATTTTTAATATATACATTTACTTTATTGTAGTTGTAACTCAAAATTTTGAAAAGCAAATATGGGAGGAAGTATATATATTATTTGTATAGGACTCTTTGGATTGGTCTGGCTTGGTTTGTGAAAAATGTGCTTTTATTTTTTAATTAAATATGTATTATTGACTTGAAATATACTTTGTAAAATTTTTAAAGGTATTTTTGTTCCAAAAAAAAAAAAAAAAAAAAAAAATCTTTTTTAGAAGCTTTTTATTTTGTTTTAAAGTCATTCTCACCGACTTCTTTGACAAGGAGTTTTATTTTTATTTTTATTTATTTATTTATTTATTTTAGAGCTTCTCATCATAATAAAAGTCAATCTAAATGTCTAAAAGGTTGGCAAAAAAGTCTTTGACTTATTTTAAAAAGTACTTTTGAGCAAGAAAACCTTATCCAAAGAGGGCCATAATCTTATATTACATATTAATACATATTTACATATTAGTATGAATTTAATTGATATTATTCGAGTTATGTGGTTTTTTTAATCTTAATATTTTATATACATATTTATAAGTCAACTTTATTAGGGTTTAGAATTTATAATTTACTTCTTATAAAATTCTATAAATTCTATGATTTTTTTGTGTCGTTGATTTTAAATTTACAGCTAATTATAATTTTCTTATTTTTATAATTTTCAGACTCTAGAAAATATATAGCTGATATTTGTGCTTCTTGGAAACTTATCCATTAACAAATTTATGGTAGCCTCTCATTTCTATTCTCAGATAATTCCATTATTATATATATATATATATAAATATTTTTGTTAAATAAATAAAGATATATATGATTATTTATTTTGCTTCCAAAGCATTGTAATAATGTGTACTTAGTCAAAAATGGAGAATTTGCTTTTATACCTTGAGTCAATTTTTTTTTTTTACCCAAAGCACTGGGTTTGATCAGATTTATATAATTATGGATATGCTCATGAAGATAACGTTTAACTTGCCATATTTTTTCATTATTTGTAAGAACAGAGAGTTACTGAATTATGAGCCGTTTAGCCTCGTCGACCAATTTAATATGAAACTAATAAAACAATTATATTAAAATTAAAAAAAAAAACTATAATATTAAACTTCTAAACTATCTCTAATAACAAAAACTAATAATTTTATTTTAAATATATTGATTTTTTAATCAATTTTACATAAATGTTTTTTTTTTAAATCTTTCAAAGATATACAAATCATTAGATTAAAAAAAAAAAGTATTTATTTGAGAGTTCAACTCCTACGTATGAGATTGAGTGTTTGACTCACTACTAATGCATGCTTGAGGTGTATAACCACTGTAGTGATAGTCAGTGGTTAAGGCACTTTACTCTAATATGAGACTCTAATATGGAAGGTCGAAGTTTTAAATCTCTCCCAATGCATAGTTGAGGTGTAATAATAAAAAATATGTCAGTATATGAAAAAAAAAATTGGAATTAAACAGATGCACAAACAAAAATAGAGTTTTTAAGAAGTCATCTCACCTGGTTCCAGAACCAGATTATTTTCACTATCACACCCTAACACATATTTAAGAAATACCGGTTTTTGAAAGCAGGTGAGATGAACAAAAATTTAAAACTTCTAAATTGGATGGAAGTCATTAAAAAAAAAAAAAAAAGCAAACTAAAAATACATGTAAAATATTAGCATGGTCACAAGACTTACAAAGGGTTCAATTACATACTACAAACTACAACAACATGAACTTCTATCATTCACTGAGCACCACCACCACTGCCACCACCTCCACCACCATATCCTTGACCATCCAACCCCGGAGGAGGTCCTCCGGCGAACCCTGGTCCCTCGTCGGTCATCCCCGGCTGCCACATCTGCTGCCACGGCCTCTGCACAAACATTCCAGGATCAATTCCAGCCATCGCCGGTTGTCCCATCATCACTCCTGCCGGTGGAGGATAATAGTAAGGCACTCCGGCGGCGGCGGCGCCACCTGGTCCACCACTCACGGCGGCGCCACCCATACCTAACCCACCACCATCTTCCTTGATCTCATCTCTCGGCACAATGTCCACAAGAAAGTCGAAGATGTCGGTCCTAGTGATAGCAGCGGCGATGTCATTCTTCTGTAAAGTCCGGCGCTTGTTCTCTTCTGCATGAAGCCATGACCGGATGGTGAGTTCAAGAATGAAGAGCTCACACGCCTTGGCGAAAAGTATCGGCGCCTCGGCCGATATCATTCGGACATCTTCATCGGCTTTCATTATCTTCTTGATTCTTGCCAAGGGCAGCTGATGGTTCTTGAAATCAGTGGCGTGTTCAATCTCCTGCCTTTGGTAGTTCCAGAACATTTGGAGCTGTTGGTGCTGTTGCTGGAGCAGGTGGTGGAATGGTGTTTGTGGAAATGGGTGCACTTGATGCTGTTGGTGTTGATTCTGTACTGCTTGTTGTTGTTGTTGTTGTTGTTGTTGTTGTTCATGCTGGTTCTCCATTTTTTTTTTGTTTTTTTGTGTTTTTTTTTCTTTTGTATTTCTGTAGATCTGATGCAGAAGGAAGATTATGAGTAGGATGTGTGAGGAAAAAGAATATATGAATAGTACAGTTCTTTATTACCTTGAGGAATGAATCCCTTTGCTTTTGAAGAGGATGGTATCTGATTCTTCAACCTAAACACATAGAAAGAGCATGGAATCAAAATGAAAATTTCTTTCTTTCTTTCTTTGTTTTTTTTTTTAAGAAAAAAGAAACTTTGAATGGGATGGATATTTATCAAGAGAAATAGAAGAAGAAGGAGAAGAAGAAGAAGAGAACCTTATCTTGCAGAGAGAGATAGAGAGAGCTCTTTTGATGGATGGAGAAGATAAGAGATAGATGTATTATTCATATATATATATATATATAAGTGAGAGAGGTGATAGTGACAAAGAGATGGTGAAAAAGAGAAAGGCAGAGAGAGAGAAGAGGGTGATAAACTCAAAGTGAAGTGAAGGGTTGACAGTTAGTGTGCTCTGACATAAGGGGGAAGTGAGAGGACTGTTATTGAGGGAGAATGGTTTAAAGTAATAAATAATTGTTTTCTACTATTGGAAAAAGAGATTTCTTTTATAAAAGGTATTGTAGTAGTTTGAAAATGAATATTTTATTGGAGGTTTTATTTCTTCAATTTATTATATGCTCAATAGAATGTTGCCAATGGGAGATTAAAGAGAGGTTGGTTTTAGTAACAAGTTTATTTATTAGAAAATGAATAAAATTAGGTTAGTATTTTAGTTTGTAAGATTTAAATACTGTTAGTAATAAAGAATTATATTAAATTCTAATGAAATAGTATATAGATTGCAAGATTTTATGCAAAGACGGATATACAATCCCACTATTCAATTATTGTCCACATATGAGCAAAATATTCTCAAGACTAAAGTTAAAGATTATTTTTGTTGGATAATAAATTAATAAAAATTCACAATATTATGTTTTGCTCACATTATTTAAAGGTTTTCACTAAATATAGTGGCTTAAAAAATTGAATTTAATTTAATGTTACAAATAAAAGAAATAACTAGGTGGGAGGACTTTGGGAGTGGATAATTGGTGATCTTGACATCTAGGCTTTGTCAACCATACAAAAACAAAATTTCACAGATAAAGTTGTTCCGCTTCTTTCTCCAAATAATAACAATGAGGTTTTTTTTTTTTTAAATATCATAATGTATAATAAAAAAAGCCAAAGCCAAATGTATCACTATTATTAATTTACTTGGTATATACTAGTTGAAGTTTAGAATTTTTATATATTTTTACTCAATAAATTAAGCATATTTTATATTTTTAAAGGTTTTCATTGGAATTATTCCATCAACGTATAGCTTTAGCCCACATTTTTTGACATGCATGTATGAATGCATCAATTTTATTAACACTTAAGAGATGTTTGTTTGAGTGGATTTGAAAGTCAAAGGATTTGAAAATCTTTGGATTTCTCCAATTTTCAAAATCCTTTGTTTGTTTTAAAAGATTTGAATTTTCTTTGTATTTTTAAATCCAAAAGTTATGGATTTCAAATTGACCAAATTCCAAAATCTCATCCCTCACATGACTTGCGTGTAAGGGATTTACATGCAAGTATATATTAATTATATTAATTACTTATAATATTTAAAATTTGAATTCATATTAATTACACTATAATTATATTTTCCAAAATATTAAATAAAATATAATTATAGTGTAATTAATATTAATAATATAATATATAATTGATATATTATATTATATTAATTACTCATAATATTAATTACACTATAATTATATTTTATAAAATATTAAATAAAATATAATTATAGTGTAATTGATATTAGTAATATAATATATAATTGATATATTATATTATATTAATTATTTTAATAAATAATTAATATATTATGTTTATTATAATAAATTAATTATATATTAATTATATTAGTTACTCATAATATTAATTACACTATAATTATATTTTATTTAATTTAATATTTTATAAAAATATAATTATAGTGTAATTAATATTAGTAATATAGTATATAATTGATATATTATATTATATTAATTATTTTAATAAATAAATAATATATTATATTTTATTATAATAAATTAAATATATATTAACTCATAATATTTGAAATTTAAATTCATATTTATATAAAATTAAATGTATATTTAATAGTATAAACTAATTATTACTTTAAATATGATACATGTTTTCCAATCCAAATTTACAAATCCCTTTAATGAAACACAAAATTCTGTGATCTAGCTAGAGATGGGCGCGGGTTGTCAGGAAAACTGGCATGGCCCAGAACCAGCTTGCTGGTTTAATGACCCGGCGGACCGGTTCATTGACCCGTAACCGGCCTGTATTGTAGACGGGCGGTCACGGGTTTGGGAAACTCCAACCCATGACCTGGCGGGTTAAAACCCGGTTTGGAATCCGGTTTGACCTGCTAACCCAGTTCCAAACCGGGTCAACAGCTCCAAATTTTAGATTTTAAACGGCTATTAAAGACGTTTTTTTTTTAATTTTTTTTAAATTTTTTTAAATTCAAAAGTAAAAATAAAATCCAAAATTAAATTTTAAATAAACTTCTATATATATCCCTCATCTCCACCCTATTTATTTTTTTACCAATTATCATTCTTCTCCAACTCTTTTTCTTAATCTCAATATTTCCAAACTCCTACTCTCATTCTCTCTTAATTTCATTAATTCCCAACTCCAATTTGGGACATCTCTTATTATTTTTGGAATCCGGTTTGACCTGCCAACTCAGTTCCAAACCGGGTGAACAGCTCCAAATTTTAGATTTTAAACGGCTATTAAAGACGTTTTTTTTAATTTTTTTAAATTTTTTTTAAATTCAAAAGTAAAAATAAAATCCAAAATTAAATTTTAAATAAACTTTTATATATATCCCTCATCTCCACCTATTTATTTTTTACCAATTATCATTCTTCTCCAACTCTTTTTCTTAATCTCAATATTTCCCAACTCCTACTCTCATTATCTCTTAATTTCATTAATTCCCAACTCCAATTTGGGACATCTCTTATTATTTTTAGAATCCGGTTTGACCTGCCAACCCAGTTCCAAACCGGGTCAACAGCTCCAAATTTTAGATTTTAAACGGCTATTAAAGACTTTTTTTTAATTTTTTTTTAATTTTTTTAAATTCGAAAGTAAAAATAAAATCCAAAATTAAATTTTAAATAAACTTCTATATATATCCCTCATCTCCACCCTATTTATTTTTTTACCAATTATCATTCTTCTCCAACTCTTTTTCTTAATCTCAATATTTCCCAACTCCTACTCTCATTCTCTCTTAATTTCATTAATTCCCAACTCCAATTTGGGACATCTCTTATTATTTGGATACTTGTGGTATTAATTCTTCGAGACTTGGAGCAAATTTGGATTATCTATTATTTTCTTTCTTTTTGAAGGTCTCCAATTAACAAGGTTGGTAATGATTTATTTATTTAAATTATTAGTTTAGATTTATTTTTTTTTTAAATTGTATAAAATAATTAGTTGTTGTTTTGTAGGCATGTTTTATCATAAAAATTTTTGTATGAAATTAATTATTATATGACTGTGTAATTTTAAAGCCAAATATATCACTATTATTAATTTACTTGGTATATATTAGTTGAAGTTTAGAATTTGTATATATTTTTACTCAATAAATTAAGCATGTTTTATATTTTTAAAGGTTTTCCTTGAATTTTATTTGCATCAGCGTATAGCTTTAGCCCACAGTTATTTGACATGCATGTATGAATGCATCAATTTTATTAACACTCAAGGGGTGTTTGTTTGAGTGGATTTGAAAGTCAAAGGTTTTGAAAATCCTTGGATTTCTTGAATTTTTAAAATCCTTTGTTTGTTTTAAAAGATTTGAAATTTCTTTGTATTTTTAAATCCAAAAGTCATGGATTATGGAATTCGTCCAAAAAATGACCAAATTCCAAAATCTCATCCAATGAATCCCTCACATGACTTGCATGTAAGGGATTTACATGCAAGTATATATTAATTATATTAATTACTTATAATATTTAAAATTTGAATTCATATTAATTACACTATAATTATATTTTATAAAATATTAAATAAAATATAATTATAGTGTAATTAATATTAATAATATAATATATAATTGATATATTATATTATATTAATTACTCATAATATTAATTACACTATAATTATATTTTATAAAATATTAAATAAAATATAATTATAGTGTAATTGATATTAGTAATATAATATATAATTGATATATTATATTATATTAATTATTTTAATAAATAATTAATATATTATGTTTATTATAATAAATTAATTATATATTAATTATATTAGTTACTCATAATATTAATTACACTATAATTATATTTTATAAAATATTAAATAAAATATAATTATAGTGTAATTAATATTAGTAATATAGTATATAATTGATATATTATATTATATTAATTATTTTAATAAATAATTAATATATTATATTTTATTATAATAAATTAAATATATATTAATTATATTAATTACTCATAATATTTGAAATTTAAATTCATATTTATATAAAATTAAATGTATATTTAATAATATAAATTAATTATTACTTTAAATATGATACATGCTTTCCAAATCCAAATTTACAAATCCCTCTAATGAAACACAAAATTCTGTGATCCAGCTAGAAATGGGCGTGGGCCGTCAGGAAAACTGGCCTGCCCTGGAACCAGCTCGCTGGTTTAATGACCCGGCGGGCCGGTTCATTGACCCGTAACTGGCCTGTATTGTAGACGGGCCGGTCACGGGTTGGGGAAACCCCAACCCTGATCCGGTGGGTCAACCCGGCGGGTTAAAACTCGGTTTGGAATCGGGTTTGACCTGCCAACCTAGTTCCAAACCGGGTCAACAGCTCCAAATTTTAGATTTTGAACAGCTATTAAAGACGTTTTTTTTTTTAATTTTTTTAAATTCAAAAGTAAAAATTAAAATCCAAAATTAAATTTTAAATAAACTTCTATATATATATATATATACCTTATCTCCACCCTATTTATTTTTTACCAATTATCATTCTTCTCCAACTCTTTTTCTTAATCTCAATATTTCTCAACTCCTACTCTCATTCTCTCTTAATTTCATTAATTCCCAACTCCAATTTGGGATATCTCTTATTATTTGGATACTTGGGGTATTAATTCTTGGAGATTTGGAGCAAATTTGGATTATCTATTATTTTTTTCTTTTTGAAGGTCTCCAATTAACAAGGTTGGTAATGATTTATTTATTTAAATTATTAGTTTAGATTTATTTTTTTAATAAAATTGTATAAAATAATTAGTTGTAGTTTTGTAGGCATGTTTTATCATAAAAAATTTTGTATGAAATTAATTATTATATGACTGTGTAATTTTAAGTTGTAGTCTTGAATGAAATTATTAGTTGTATTTTGAGTTATTTATTTTAATTGATATTTTAGATTTGTGGTTTTAAAATAATGCATGAAATTATTAATTGTAGTTTTGTTAAATAATGTATGAAATTATTAATTGCTATTTGAATGAAATAATTGTTTTTTTTTAAATGTAGTTTTGTAGGCTTGAAAGAAATTATTATTTGGAGTCTTGATATATTTATTTTAATTATTATTTTAGGCTGTATTTGATTGCCTTTTTTCTTTGGAAAACTTTTCCACGGGTCATTTTTCAGTTTTTTAGACTGTTTGTTTGTCAAAATTTTCCATGGAAAATTTTTCCACAAACTCTATCACCTGACCTATTTTCCCTCAGTAGAAATTTTTTTCTGCCTCCACCCTGGGAAAAGTTTTCCAGGGAAGCCTATTTGAAAAAATAATGTGCGATATTTATGAATTAAATTAATTAACATATCTGATCAATAATTAATTAAATACAATATTTATGTTGAAGATTATGAATAAATTATTATTTCTCACTTAACAATCTATATATATATATCTTATCCATAATATCTTAAATATCTTTATATTTTCAAAAAATAATTAAAAATGTTTTAACAAATGGTATATATATATATATATAATGTTTTTTTAAAATATGTTTAAACAATTTTTTTAATAATTTAAAAAAAAAATCATGGAAAATGTGACTTTTTTCAGGGAAAATTGATGCAATCAAACAACAAATGAGAGTTTTCATGGAAAATATTACATTTTCCGTGGAAAATAAGAGCAATCAAACAACAAAATCAGAATTTTTCATAGAAAATTTTTGATTTTCTAACTAGAAAATAATACCAATGAAACAACTATTTTTTCATTTTCGGGAAAATTTTTCTTTTCCACCCATTTTCCATGTTGTCAATCAAACACAACCTTAGAGTTTATACTTGTGGTTTTAAAAACAAATGCATAGAATTAATATTTGTAGTTTTTTAGACTTGTTTTTTTATTTAAAATATTTTGCATCAAATATTTTTTGTAGACTTAAATAAAATTATTAGTTTTATTCTTGTTATATTTATTTTAATTATTACTTTAGAGTTTATACTTGTGATTTTAAAAACAAATGCACGAAATTATTATTTGTAGTTTTTTAAACTTGTTTTTTTATTTAAAATATTTTGCATGAAATATTTTTTGTAGACTTAAATGAAATTATTAGCTTTATTCTTGTTATATTTAATTTAATTATTACTTTAGAGTTTATACTTGTGGTTTTAAAAACAAATGCATGAAATTAATATTTGTAGTTTTTTAGACTTGTATTTTTTTTTGGCATGAAATTATTAGCTTTATTCTTGTTATATTTAATTTAATTATTATTTTAGAGTTTATACTTGTACAGTTTAAATTTGTGTTTTCAAATAAATTGCATGAAATTAATACTTGTGCTTTTTATGTATTAAAAAATGGCTTCACGTGGCGGAAGCTTGAGAGGAAAAAGCATTGTTGGTTCAGTCTCCACTCCTGCACCTTCTGAAGAGAGCAATCAATTTCAGGATGTTGAGAGCTCAGTTCAACAATCGATACCGGTTAATGAACCCTCACAAACTGGACAAGCAAACAACTCCATGGAAATCGCCCTCAAATCTAGCATTTTTAAAACTCATTTTTCGAAATTGTGTAATAATAATGATGGCATTGTAACACATGATAAATGTAATTATTGTGGTTCGGAGTTTAAGCATTGTAAGGGTGGAGGATATGGCACATTCAATAGACACATGGAGAAGAAGCACCTGGACAAGCTTGGACATACTCGATCACAATCCCAAATTAGATTCACCGTAGATGAAGGTACTAGTTCTCGCTCATCTTTATTTTCATTTTCGCAAGCAAAATATAGGGTTAAAATTGTAGAGACAATCTCCATTGAGCGCTTGCCATTCAGCTTCGCTGAACGGTGTCAAGTGCAAGAATGCATCAATGAAACATTGCAACCGGCATCCAAGAAGGTTTTACGGAGGACAATTCAAAGAACAATTTTCAAACAATATAAGAATGGTAGAGAATAACTTTGTGAGCATTTTCGTACTTTTAATTCATCGCTTTCTTTATGTTCTGATGTATGGACCTATGTTTTCCATGAAAATTCTTTTATGGGTATTACAGCGCATTGAGTTGATGACAAATGGAATATCCAAAAGCGCGTTCTTGCTTTTAGGGTGTTTAACGAGTCTCATACAACCGATAATATTTATAGACTTATTCGTGCAGTTATTGAAGAATTTGGTTTAATGTTCAAAATTTTTCAATTTCTTTTGATAATATCTCTACTAATTTGGCCTCAATTAGACCTCTAGAAGATTTTTTGAGGCCTTCATATGGTGGCAAATATTTCCATATAAGATGTGTTTGCCATGTGTTGAACTTATGCATCCAAAATGGTTTGCAAGAGCTTAAAGAATTTGTAATTCCTATTAGGGAGGTCGTAGCTTATTTGGGAAAAAGAATGACACTCATGAAATAATGGGCTTGCTATTGTAAAGCACACAACATGAGGGTAAAAAAATTCCCTATTACAAATTCTTAGGGTTCAATGGAGGACAAGATTCCCAACCGTTTGCTACAAGCTTTCCCATGAGTGATGTGGATACTCAAGATTATGAATCAGACTCAGACAACATTGTGGATATCAATGAAATTGTTATTGATGCTAAGAGTCAACTTGTTGAATTATATGATAGCTATTGTATTAGATATAGCCATATAGTCCCACAAGTTGCATGGGAGCGGTAGGACAATCTAGCAGTACTTGAGGAGAATCATTCTTGCAGAGCCAAGCAAAGAAGAAGCCAAGGGGATCACAGTATATAGAGCTCAATTTGTATTTGAACACTACCTTCTGGTTCTCTGAAAAAATCAACACAGACATGACTTTCAACATCCTACATTGGTGGCAAGGTAGTGGAAACCCATACCCTATACTTTCACTAATGGTAAAAGATATTTTTGCGTGCCCTATGTTTACAGTAGCATGTGAGCAGACATTTAGTGCGGGTGGGAACATGTTGGACACGACACGTTCGCAGTTGACCCCACAAAATATTGAAATTCAAGTTTGCACGGATGATTGGAAAAGTGCTCAAGTTCGGCAATAAGAAGTAGAATAAGAAAGTCCGGATGATAGTGATTTCTTCTACACGGATAACATGATGAGCACACCTAGCGCAACAACAACCAATGAGTCCGACCAAGACCCAGATAATAATGAATAGGTAACTGGGTGACAACGGTTATACAAGGTAAGAGAACTATATGGGCTTTGATTCTTCTCATCAGGAGGATACGTAGGCAACTTAATTCGATAGGTAAATGAATTAAGTGCAAGCCATTTATTTATGAATTTAAGATTTTTTCAAATTTTCTAAAATTTTGTTAATTAATTTAATTTTTTTCTATTTTTTTTCTGAATTTTCAGAAAATTTCTGATTGCTTTTTCTATTTTTTTTAATTTTTAGAAATTTTCTTATTTTCTTTTGATTTTTCAGAATTTTTCTGATGTTTTTCTTTTTTTTTCTGAATTTTTAGAAATTTTTTGATTTTTTTCTATTTGTTTTCTGAATTTTCAAAAATTTTCAGATTTTTTTTTATTTTAATAGCGGGTGGGCCAACCTAGCCTGGTCCGCCAGGCCCAACCTGCCTGGTTGACCTGCTAGCCCAACCCATTGGGTCACCCCGCTCGATCAACATGGAAGCTGGGCCGGTTTCGGGTCCAGCGACTTGTAACTCGGACCTATCTGGTTAGACGGGTCAACCTGTCCTTGCGGGTTCTACATCCCAGTTAGTCGGGGGCCAGTGAACCACAACCCGGTGGGTCGAGCAGGTTAACCAGCTCGTGCCCACCTCTAGGTCCAGCATTTTAAATACATCCAACCAAACACTGGATCTGACTTTTTCTAAATTTTCAAATACAAGGATTTGTAAATACAAATCCACTGCATTTTTAATTTCATCCAATCAAATGCATATCAAAGGATGTGGGTTAAGGCTATGTGTAAGGGCATTTGTATATATACACACACACATACATGAAACGTAATCTTAGCTATCATTTTTTGACTTTAGGCCTCCATTGGTTGCTTAGTTTCGTGCAATCTTATAAATAGATTGCTTTTGGTCATTTGAGAAGCACCACTACAAGCATAAGTGTGTTTTGGAGAGTGTAGAGCAATTAGTGTACTTGAAATTGTTGGTAGAGAGGTGTTTGAGTGTTATCTCCATTTGTAAAATTAGTTTTTTAATAGTGAAGTATTTATATTCTTTCTTTCATGGACATAGGCATTATAAATTTTTTTGATGCCTTCTTCTATTTTCCCCAGTTAATACATTAATATCTTGTGTTACTTAGTTACATTAGAGTATTATGGTTGTAGCATACATTAATGCCATATATGCATAGTAGCATATCATGTCATGAAATAGGGAATCTTAACTATTCGGAATATATTTAGTATTTTGTCATATTAGGTAATCCGCATATTATATATGGATGAGTTACGTGAGTATATATATAAGTAAAAGAAAACTTGTCAAAGAGAAGAAATTGATTGTAAAAAACTTATCTTTCTCAAAATGGTAGAAGCCATATAAGTCAAGAGAGATAATCAATAATAAATGTATAGAATTTAAAATGGAGCTATAATTGATAATGTTATATATTGGCTTGTTTGCTTAGTGGGAATAATCCCACATTGGCTATTTGTGAAAGTACTGGCATATGTTTTTTTTTTTTTTTTTTTTGGCTATAAATATGCTCATGTTCTCTTAGTTATAATTATCCTAAAAAGTCCTTTTTCTTCTATTATTTATATTTGGTGGAGGTTCTTTAATTAGAACTTCCATTGAGGGAGTAATTGAAAAAAATTACCTATAATTGTAGGCTATTTGCCGAACCTCGAAAAATTTGGTGTGTTTGTTCCTTTTATTTCTTTAGTATTGGTTTGTATTCAATTATATTGTTTACCTGAGTATTTTTTGTTTAATTTCTTTTGTTTTTCTCAATATTATCTATTGTGGGGTTGTTTCTGTAAGAGAAAGTATCTAGGTTTTCCCAACAAGTGTATCATAGATAGGTTCATCCTAAGCTTTGAGTTTTTTTTTTTGTAATTGAATACTCTACTTTTATTGAGATGGCGGCAGAAGTTCTAGGCCGGCGGAATACATCCACAACATCAATCTCTTCTTCATTATCGAGGATCATAATGTCATTCACGGTTTTGCAGTGGAGATATTTGATGGTACTAGGCATTTTGGTATGTGGAAAAGAGAGGTGCTTGATGCTTTGTTTCAACAAGGGCTAGGTATAGCCATTGAAGAGAAGAATTCGGATGATGTGGAAGACTAGGATACCATCAATTGTTAAGCATGTGGAACAATCCGATCATGTCTTTCAAGAGAACAGAAATATGCATTCAAGAATGAGACCTCTGCATACAATTATGGAAGACATTAGAAGATAAGTTCTTGAAGAAGAATAGCCAGAATTAGCTCCACATGAAGAAGATATTATTTCATTTCGACTATAGACAGGTACCTCTATGAATGACCATATTACTGCTTTCAACCAACTGGTAGCTGATTTATTAAATTTAGATGAATCTTTTAAAGATGAAGATTTAGCCTTGATGTTGTTATCTTCTTTTCCTGATGAATTTGAATACCTTGAGACTACTTTACTTCATGGGAAGGATAAGGTATCTCTTGATGAAGTGTATGTTGCTTTGAATAGTTATGAATTAAGGAAAAAAGATGAAAAAAAAAGCAAGAACGTTTCAATAGAAGCAATGGTAGAAAGAGGTTGTTCTCAAAATAGAAAGTTTGGAAGGAGAAGAAGATCTCATTCAAAGACCGAAATTGAGAAAGATAAGTGTGTTTTTTGTCATGAGAAAGGACATTGGGAGGAAGATTGCCCCAAGTTGAAGAAGAAGGAGAAAGTTGGCCCAGATGCAAATGTAGTTTAATATGAGAGTGATGTTTATAAGACAAAGATGATTGTTATGTTGCCAAGCACACTGATCCAGTATGGATCTTTTCAGTTATATAGATGGCAAAGTTACAAGGATCTCAAATCCTAAATTATAGGAACACCCGCATGACTAGTTCCAGACTAATCCACTAGCAACTAACTCTAACCACCTGAACATGTACACAATTTCTAACAGTCCCCCTCAATCACAACTAGGAGGTTGTAAGTTGAGATTGTGGCATATTGAATCAAATGGGGATTTTGATAAGGCCTTCGTAAACAAGTCCGCCAACTGATCCTTTGAGGATATAAACCGAACATCCATCGCCTTTCTTGCAACTTGCTCTCTGATGAAATGGAAGTCTACTTCAATATGTTTTGTTCGTGCGTGGAAGATTGGATTCACTGTCAGGTAGGTAGCTCCGAGATTATCACACCAGAGAATAGGTGGTTTTTGCTGGAACACTTTGAGCTTCTTCAGTAAGGACTGAATCCATATTATTTCGGCTGTAACATTTGCGATCGCCTTGTATTCAACTTCTGTGCTTGATCTGGACACAGTAGGTTGTTTGTGTGAGCTCCATGATACCAAATTAGATCCTAGAAAGACAGCAAAGCCGCTTGTGGAGCGTCGATCATCTGGGCACCCAACCCAATCAGCATCAGAGAACGCACTCATTGTTGCAGACGATGATCTATGAATTTTTAATCCATGGTTCAATGTTCCTTTAATGTACCGAAGTACACGCTTCACTGCTGCCCAATGGAGATCTGTAGGAGCCTGCAAAAATTGGCATATCTTATTTATCGCAAAAGACAGGTCTGGCCTTGTAATGGTCAAATATTGCAGCCCTCCAACTAAGCTCCTGTACTGAAACACTTCTTTGTCAGACAGAGGCTTCCCAAGTATCTTTGACAGCTTCTCACTGGTAGCCATTGGTGTTGAGATTGCTTTACACTTCTCCATGTTGGCCTTTTTTAACAAATCGAGAGCATAATGCCGTTGAGACAACAGTATTCCCCTTTTGTCAGGTTTAATCTCAATGCCTAAGAAGTACTCCAATGGTCCTAAATCTTTGACAACAAATTCATCTTTCAGTTTTTGAATCAATTTCTTGGTAGCATTGGGAGAGGAACTCACAATAATTATGTCATCCACATAGATGAGCATGTACACAGTCACTCCACTTTGGTTAAAACAAACAAGGAAGCATCTGCTTTTGATGAACTAACCCAAGCTCTTGGAGCTTGCATGTCAAATGTGAATGCCAGGCACGTGGTGCCTGTTTAAGGCCATATAGAGCCTTCTTGAGCCGACAAATATAATTGGGTGGAAGCTTTGGATCCGCATACCCTGGGGGTTGTCTTATGTAGACCTCTTCTTCAAGCATACCGTGAAGAAATGCATTTTGGATGTCAATCTGATGCATTGTCCACCCCTTTGAAACTGCAAGCGACAGAATAACACGCACTGTGGTAGGTTTAACCACTGGACAATATGTGTCAATGTAGTCTATAACGTATCACTACTTGAAGCTTTGGCTACCAAGCGTGCTTTGAATCTGTCTACCGAGCCGTTAGCTTTCCTCTTGAGCTTGAACACCCACCGGCTGTCTATGAGATTGATTCCCTTCTTAGGTGGAATCAATTCCTATGTCTTGTTGCGGACTAGCGCTAAAAATTCAGAATCCATGGCCTTCTTCCACTGCGTGTGTTACATAGCCTCCTGGTATGTTGCAGGCTCAGAGATGACAATCTCGGCAGCAGTACCAACAAACCTTCGTGCATTCTCCGGATAGCGGTCTGCTCCATCTGTGAATTCCTTGGGTTGCCACGTGTTGTCGCGCAATCGTGTGAGTATTGGGTGCCGGCGTTGAGTCTCTGCTTCGCCACCAGAGTTAGTCACAGGTAGCGGTGGCACCACCCGAGTAGGATCAAGATCTGTGCTGTATCCTGAGCTTGAAGGATCTGAACCTGCAAGAGAAAAATCACTACCCAGGGGATCAGTAATAGGGTTAGTTAGACTATTGCTCACAAGAGAATTATCCACTGCTGGTTGTCTAGGAGGTAAGTTTGTGGAGATGTTAATAAGAGACTGTTCACTGTAAGTAGAAGGCGTTAACAAAGAAGGCAAGATAGTAGGGTGATGTGCGGTTTGTGGTGACTGAGATGGAGCTGCAGCTTGACTTGCAAAAGGAAAGATAGTCTCATCGAAAACGACATCACGCGAGATATAAACCCGGCCAGTAGAACGATCAAAACACTTGTAACCCTTATGAGATGCACTATACCCCAGAAAAATGCATTGCTTTGTTCGGAAGTTCAATTTCTTGGTATTGTATGCACGTAGATTGGGCCAGCAAGCGCAACCGAAAACTCTAAGAAAGGAGTAGTCAGGATCAATACCTAGAAGTCGGCGCATAGGTGTTTGGTTTGAGATTACTCGGCTAGGCATCCTGTTGATCAGATAACAAGCAGTGTGGAAAGCTTCATCCCAGAACCGGAGTGGTAATTGGGAATGAGCTAACAAGGCAAGACCGGTCTCTACGATATGCCGATGTTTTCGCTCAACGGCTCCATTTTGCTGGTGTGTGTGTGGACAAGAAATACGATGCGTTATTCCTGTTTGGATAAAGTAGTTGTGGAGTCGGTGATACTCTCCTCTCCAATCTGATTGCACAGATTGAATTTTGGAACCAAAAAGACGCTCTACATGCTTCTGAAACTGAAGAAAACAATCTCAACATCGAATTTATTTTTAAGAAAGTAGATCCAAACAAATCAGCTATAGTCATCCATAAAGGAAATATAATACTTTGAATTATTTGCTGATGGGAGAGCCGGTCCCCAAACATCAGTGTAGATGAGCTCCAATGGAGCAGAAGACATATGTGAAGAGGAAGCAAAAGGTAAGTTGATGTGTCTTTGCCTTGTTGGCAGGCATCACAAATGGGAGATGAATTATTTGTGGCTACAGGAATTTTACTGTCTTTAAGAATTTGATGAACAACTTGAAACGATGGATGACTTAGTCGTCGATGCCATTGATCTTGAGTGATCTTGGCTGAAAATAAGGCTTGACTGGACCGGTTATTGTCGAGTACATAGAGACCATTCTTACACCTGCCTTTGAGAAGATGTTCTTCGTGACCTGATCCTTGACAAAGAAAGTATTTGGGTAAAACTCAACAAATGCAATGTTATCAGCTGCAAGTTTACGAACCGAAAGCAAGTGTCTATTGATTTTGGGAACATGTAGGATATGGTTTAAATAAAGTAAGCAATTGTAACCAGTAATGGAAGAATTCCCAACGTGAGCAATAGACAAACCTGTCCTATTTGCAACTTGCACATGATCTCCACCTGTGTAGCGTTCTCTAGTTGTCAGGCGCTCCAAATCATGAGTGATATGGTCGGTGGCGCCGGTATCCGCATACCAATTGGAGTCGACAGTGCAGGAACTTGCCGTCGATGCCGGTATGTGATTCTCATCCGCTTCATAGGTGTGGTCGAAGCGGTGGTAGCAGCGCAAAGCATCGTGTCCCACCTTATCACACACCTGACAGGTAGGTCTCTGTCCTCCATGCGCTGGAGTGGAGCGAGGCATTGATGATTTATTGTTAGGATTTCTGCTAGGGATTTTGCTCCCGCGGCCGCGCCCTCTGCCTCCTTTCTCATTCGCACGGTATGAATTTCTATTTGCCTGACTGGCTGAAAGCACCTAGTATACCGAGTTGTTATGCTCAAGACGCAACTCAAAACTCATCATATGGGCATACAGGTCACTCAAAGACATTGAATCAACACGAGTGGTAATACTTGTAACAAGTGAATCAAACTCTGGGCCAAGACCCGCCAACATGTAAGAAATGACCTCATCGTCACGTAGTGGAGTCCCAATAGCGCAGAGAGTATCGGCAAGATTCTTCACCTTGCGGAAATAGTCAGCGACGCTTAGATCCTTCTTTTGCAATGTTGATAATTGCAGGCGGATCTGCATGGCACGGGCTTGTGATCCGGATGAAAACATGGCCTTCAGCGCGAGCCATACCTCACGGGAGGTCGACATGAAAATAACATGGGAGAGGACCTCCTCGGTAAGAGAGGAGAGGAGTGCGCTCAGTACAAGCTAGTCCTGCTGGTACCAGGTGACGTACTCTGGGTTGGTGACCACACTTGCTCCTTCGGCGTTCGCCTGAGTGATGGTCGCCACCGGATGCTCTTGACTACCATCAACGTATCCAAGCAAACGCTGACTGCGGAGGTATGGCAGGAGCTGTGCTTTCCAGAGAAGATAATTCTCCCGGGAGAGCTTCACATTGATCATGTGATTGAAGGCTGGTGTTGGCAGTATGCCGGAGCTAGCAACCGACATGGTGGTTGAAGTGATGTTGGTGGATGAGTTGGTAGCCATGATGCTGATGAGAAATCAGAATTGGATCGAGAGGCTCTGGTACCATATAAGACAAAGATGATTGTTATGTTGCCAAGCACACTGATCCAATATGGATATTTTCAGTTATATAGATGGCAAAGTTACAAGGATCTCAGATCCTAAATTATAGGAACACCCGCATGACTAGTTCCAGACTAATCCACTAGCAACTAACTCTAACCACCTGAACACATACACAATTTCTAACAGGTTTTTCACTAGTTGTTTCATCTTCAACAGTTTATTTAAATGAATGGATGCTGGATTCGGGCTGCACCTATCATATATCTCCTAATCGGGAGTGGTTCTTTGATTTTAAAGAACTAGATGGAGGGTTGTTTACTTGGGCAATGACAACCCTTGTAAAACAACTGGAATGGGTTCAATCCGATTGAAGAACCATGATGGATCGACGAAATTTTTACAGAAGTTAGTTATGTACCAAGTTTGAAGAAGAATCTTATCCCTTTGGGAGCTTTGGAGTCCAAAGGCTTAATTGTAATAATGAGTGAAACTAGAGATTGCATTATCTTTCTGTGCCATCATTGCAAGCAGGTCATTCATAAGATAAGAGAATTCTATAGGTTAGAACAATTCTAAGATTGTATTATGCCTTTTAGTACTGGCATCAGCAACAACTGCTATGTTCTCCCACTTCCACTCAAGAATAGGAAGAGGTAGGAGGAGTCTTGTAGGTCTCTAATGCTCCACCTTTACTTGTTGACAAGTCAAACATTGTGCCATGAATTGTACAATCTCTCCCTTCATGTTATTCCACCAAAAAGTTGCACTTCAAGTCCTTGTACAATTTTGTGCTGCCAGGATGTACTGAGTAACTAGAGAAGTGGGCTTCTTCCAATATCTCCTTTAATTCTAGAACATTAGGTACACAAACCCGATCACCAAATCTGACAAAGCCTTCCTCATGGACTCTGAACTGAACTTGGGAACCAGCTTTTACTTCTTGACACATCTTTTTTAGGTAATTGTCTCTTTCTTGAGCCATCTTGATTCTTTCCAGTAGAGTGGGTCATAGCACCATGTTTGCTAGAGAAGCACTAGCGCTCGGCAGAACTAGTTGAAGTTCCATTCTTCTTATCTCTTCCAGAATAGACTTTTGAGAAGTTATCATTGCAGCCACACTACCAAAAGACTTCCTGCTAAGCGCATTGGCCACAACATGAATCTTGTCAAGGTGGTAGCTGATAGTCAGATCATTATCCTTCATCAACTTTGACCATCTTCTTTGCCTCAAATTTAGCTCTTTCTGGGTGAAAATATACTTGAGGCTTTTGTGATCTATAAATACTTCACAAGTTTCTCCATACAGGTAGTGTCTCCAGATCTTTAAAGCAAAAATCAACGCAGCAGGCTCTAAGTCATGGGTGGGATAGTTCTCCTCAAAAGGTTTCAGTTGCCTGGAGGCGTAGGCAACTACTCGACCATTTTGCATCAAGACACAACCCAACCTTGTCTTACAAGCATCATTGTAAATAATAAAACCATCTCCAAGAGAAGGAAGTGTGAGAATAGATGCCGACACCAAACTACGCTTTAACTATTGGAAGCTCTGCTCACACTTATCGAACCACTGAAAGTTTCATCCTTTCCTCATTAGTCTTGTTAGAGGTGCTGCCAAAACTAAGAATCCTTCTACAAATCTTTTGTAATAGCCAGCCAATCCCAAAAAGTTGCAAATTTCTATCGCACTTGCCGGCCTTTTCCACTCTACAACTACAATTTTTTAAATATGAAGTTAGAGGGAAACTTTATATTTATTTAAAATAAGGGGCTTAAGTTAATTAATATTATTAAAAACCAAAAATTATTATTTTAATAATAATAAATATGTATTATTAAAAAAATTGATATTTACTCCAAAATGTTATGTACTTTGATATATTTTGCAATTATTATATGATAGTATTTTAGGAAAAAAAATAATTTGTAATGAAAGATTCTCAGCTAACCAAATAAGACAATGTAACATCCGAACCACATTATTAGCTTGACAATCAAATAAAAATTGCACATATTCCAATCAATATGATTTGGGAATCATATCCATTTCTAGACACATCCTTATTTTTTTAAGTAATAAATTCCCCTCTATTTTTGATTTTTTTTAATGTTAATATCAAACTACAAACATGCTCTTCACCATTCAAATTGATGACTGATAAGTTATAAGTCTTAACCATAAATTCAATGAGATAATAAATGATTTTACTATTCAATCATCATTTTGATGATGACGGTAACAAAAATAATCAATTGATAGATTCTACCCTAACTTACAAATTTTTCTAAGAGCAAATGAGCTTCAAACATGATCACCACCATTTATATTGAAACTAAAGATTTTATAAGTCTTAAATAAAAAACATCCCATCATGATCAATGAAAGTCTCACTATTGATCATTAACTTGGCATCAACAAGTCGTGATGACAATAATCAATAGATTTTTGTAATGAACCTCTTTAGTCCCACATCGGCTAGTAGATGAACTCCATATATGCATATAAGTGGGGGCATCCTTCGTCATTAGGCGCGTCTTTTGGTGTTCGCTCTCCCCTCTACTTATGTATTACAATAGTGCTTTCGTTGAAAGCCGGTGTGTGGCAATGGTTAGGGCTGTGGGCCGCGTCACGCCTAGGAAGATGTGCGGAGTGGGTTAAGCACAGAGCAGGTAAAAACTCTTGTGTGAGTCCCAGAGTTTGGCATTCAGATTAACCCAAATTGACGAGGGCTTCAGTCTTTGATCGGTGGGGTAGTGTAATGAACCTCTTTAGTCGCATATCAACTAGTAGATGGACTCCATATGTGCATATAAATGGAGACATCCTTCACTATCAGGCTCGCCTTTTGGTGTCCACTCACACCTCTACTTTTGTGTTACAATTTTACCCCCCGATTTTGATTGCCACTGCTCATATCAAAGGTTAGCATGATTGAAAGCCTCAATAAAAATTTGAGTTGGATTGGAGATGTCATGATTTGATTAAAATCTTAATTAACATTGTTGATAGAAAGATTAATTAGTGAACTTATGTTTATATTCTTAATCTTCATTTGAAATTTTAGGATGAATATTGGAGAGGATCTTGATCAAAACATTGACACTGAAAAACTACAGATTTCATCTTTTCCTTAATTTTTTTATCATGAAAAAAATCAACTAATTAATATTTGGATGTGGCCACTTAATATCAAATCTACAAAAGCACTTGAGAATTTATGAGAACATATCTTTATTCAAGTTATAATAAAGAAGAACAAAATTGAAAATGAATCTTCGTGAGTAACATTTATAGTAATGATAAATTTTATTAATTATAAATTATAAATTCTTTCTAATATTGATATGTCATATTTAGGATCTATTTTAATAATAAAAAACATATTTCTTTATATTATTATATGATATGTGAGATTTCATTACATTTTCATACCAAATATGTCATATTTAGGATTGTATAACATTTATAGTAATAATAAATTATAAATTCTTTCTAATATTGATATGTCATATTTAGGATCTATTTTAATAATAAAAATCATATTTCTTTATATTATTATATGATATATGAGATTTCATTACATTTTCATACCAAATATGTCATATTTAGGATTGTATAACATTTATAGTAATAATAAATTTTATTAATTATAAATTTTAAATTCTTTCTAATATTGATATGACATATTTAGGATCTATTTTAATAATAAAAATCATTTTACTTTATATTATTATATGATATATGAGATTTCATTATATTTTCATACCAAATATGTCATATTTAGGATTGTATAACATTTATAGTAATAATAAATTTTATTAATTATAAATTTTAAATTATTTCTAATATTGATATGACATATTTAGGATCTATTTTAATAATAAAAATCATTTTACTTTATATTATTATATGATATATGAGATTTCATTACATTTTCATACCAAATATGTCATATTTAGGATTGTATAACATTTATAGTAATAATAAATTTTATTAATTATAAATTTTAAATTCTTTCTAATATTGATATGACATATTTAGGATCTATTTTAATAATAAAAATCATATTACTTTATATTATTATATGATATATGAGATTTCATTACATTTTTATATCAAATGTCATATTTAGGATCCACACTTTTATATATATGTGAATTATTTAAATATGAATCAAACAATGATTTTATCCGAGCTTGTTTAAATTTGTTCCTCAACACTGGAAAAAACATTCAAACATATGTTTTTTTTTAAGAAATATTTATTTTATAAAATAACAGTTATTTGTGCTTTTGTTCAAAACTACAAATTTAATATTTTTTCTAAATAATGTGAATAACTCACCTATACATAATTTTTATTATTATGCATCAACTATGCATTGGAGGGAGTGAAACTTTTTACTTTCCATACGAGCATCAAGTGCGCCATGATTGGATTATAGCCGCTGCAACTCCTTAAAACACTGATGATAACTATCAAAACAAATTTTGTGCGGAGGACTTTGCAACAATATTCATGCAAATAAATAATATGTAATCATTTTTTATTATTGATTATGTATTGAAAGGAGTTAAACTCTCAACCTTTCGTATGAGCGTCAAGTGTGCTATTACTAGACTATTGCCACAACAACTTTTGTAATGCTTTTTGAAGCCCGGATAATAACTATCAAGACAAATTTTGCAAGTTCAACTTTGCAGAGGACTTGCACCAATTCCTATTTCACTAGGCAAACAAATAATATGTAACTTTGTAATAGTATCCATGCAAACAAATAATATATAACAATTTTTTATTATTAAGCATCAACCGTCATGCATCGGAAGAAGTCGAACTCTCAACCTTCCGCATGTCAAATGTGCTACCACAAGACTATTGCTGCAACAACTTCTGTAATACACCTTTCAGATAACTATCAAAACAATTTTTGCAAGTTTATCCTCGTAGAGGACTTGCACAAAATTTTTGTTTCACAAGGCAAACAAATAATATGCAACTTTGCAACAGTATTCATTAAAAAAAAAAACCTCTAATCTTTCGCTGTTGTTTGCATGAAAAGCCACCGCCTGCATATATTTTTATAACAATGTTCTTCAAAACAACAACATAGTGCAAATTGCTGAACCCATAAATAAATAGCAACAATTCAAAGTAAAGTTCTTTTTTCTTCACCGTTTGCCTCAACTTTCAGTAAACAACATCAAGAACATATTAATTTGATAAACAAACAGTAACTGAAAAGGAAATCTTAAGACAATCCAAGGTTCACTTTGCTTATGAATATACCCTCCCAACAAAAGGGTCTACATGAACTAACTCCTCACAAGAGTTATTTGAAACCAAATTATAATATATTTACAATAACAAACAACTGAAACGGTTGATTATTCACTGCAAAATGATAAAAGGTAAAGAGAAAACTATCAGGTTATGCATTGTCAAGACAAGCTCCTCGGTTTGTGCTTCGGCAAATGATGTCCAGGTTCAGGTTCAGGGACTGGTTTCCGCTTTGATGAAATTTAGGCTTTACCTTCAATAAATTTCCTATGACAGAAATATTTAGCAGCCAGCAAGGAATGAAAGCAAAACAAGATTATATGCAGTTTTAGTCATGTATTACAAAAAGCATTAGAAGAAATCCATAGAATGTCATGGTATTTGATAAGAAATGGTATACGGAAGCAAGCAAACAAAACAAGAGATAAAATAGACATAAAATAACAAGCCCCAAACCATTTAATCATTAGCAGAATGCAAAAAAGCATGTTGCAGTCACAATTTAAACCTAGTGATAACTTGGTTTAATCCAGCCTACAGCACTGATATTTTCTTGGGTTCAAAACTAAATACATGCTGATCAATCGCATTTGATTAGACAAAGGCCTCGGAAATATATTCTTCCACATATAGCAAAATCAGTTTAAGGTTTAAAATTGAAAGAATCTGAATCATATAATCTTAGGACAACAATCCAAGTCAAGTAACAAGTCCTAGAACTCAGATACTAAGTGTAGATTTTGTAAAATCTAATATATATATGAATAACCGCCGGAGAACATTTCAAGATTGCTAAGAGTATATAAGAAAGAACAATGATGAGGGAAACAACACATAGTGCAAGTGTGAAATATGATAACATGCAAATAAGGTATTTTCATAACTCCTAAACCTGATTTTAGACACAGCTTAAAGATGAAAAATGATGTTAAATATTTTTTCAAAAAGAGTTTAAAGACAAGAAGCAACACAAGACAAGGTCTAGACCTCAATAATCATGGAAAAAAAAAGCCTGTACTATCTTATGATCCACAATTCTTCTCCATAAACTAAATACTACTTTAGAGAATACAAAAATTAGGAAATGAACAAGCAGAACATTCATACATGAGGAAATATCAGCTACCATGCTAATGAAATGTTAACTAAAAACAGTAAGAAAGCGAACTAACCTTTATCAATCCTCAGACTCAATCAAATTCCATCAAAAGCAGCTCCAGTGACCTTGAGGACCAAAATTCAAGCACAACAGAAGAGACTCTATGACTTTGATATCCAAGATAGCTTCAGAAGAAAGCAAAAGTTGAGGTCCCTTGTCCACCAATTAATAATAACCACAGCAAGCATACTTTCCATCCCAGTACCCTATCCCCCTGTAATCAGCAAACTCATCCAGATTGCAAAACATAACCAGCTAGAACAGGAGATGAGTTTGCCAATTACACAAAAAGGACCTAGGATCGCTTCGCTAGGTCATCAGCTTTAAGCACTTCGTCTTTCTTTGCCACTGTAATTACCTGAAGAAGTTCCATTGGAGTAGATGCTGGGTCCAACTCAAGGCAACCCTTTGGAGCATTACCAGCTTCTTTACCAGTGAGTACATAAGCAGGAACCTGATGTGAAAAACGAAACATATCTTTTTTTGCGATCCTCCTCACTTTTCGGTAGTCCAAATGTCGGTGGAACACATTTTTAAAACCAGCAACCTTCAGTAAGGGCATAACATATATACCCTGGTGCTCGTTATAATCATCGAGCACTTCCACCATTTCATACTTGTATATCACTTCCTTTGCAGTATCTTTATTCCAGTTTGGAGACCAGTTTTTGTAAAGAGCCCAAACATCACCTCTCCGAGGAACAATTTTTATGGCCTCCCGTAAGCCTTTCTCCCAACGAACCTTGTGAGAAAAGATATTGAGTGTATCATTGATTTCATATTTACCAATCTTGAAGGTCCCGCACGTCTTGGCAAATCCTAAGCCAAGCCAGTTCAGTGGTCCGAATTCATAACAACTCTTTGGAATGAGAAAACTAATGTGAATCTTGAAGGGCTTGACAGAGACAACCTTTTGAACCAGGGCATAGAAGCGAGGCATGCCATCTTCATTATCATAGACAGCCCATATGTCCTCATCACCAAAAGAATTTTCAGAGCGATCACCGTCAAAATTATAAAAATCTGGATCTGGAACATCCATTAATACCTTTTCAGTTTCCACATAATCTGAATCAGAATCATGATTATTGGAGGGCTCCCCATCAGGAACTTCATTAAAGAGATTTTTCAAGCCATCATCCTTGTTTGCCTCAGTAAAATTGCCAGAATCTGCAGCAACTGATGGCTTTCCCTTATCCTTCTCTTCCAGCTTGGCAGAGGTGTCTTCTGGCTTCTGTTTCTTCTTTCCCTTCCCCTCCTTCCCTGTCACCTTCCATTCTGCAAGTTTCCCTTTAATGCCAAACTTACCTTTCTCCATCAGCACACCCTTGATTTCTGATTTGGAAGAGCGCTTCTTTGCATTGTATGCCATCTTAAATCTTGAGGAACTATTGCCACCTTTTCCAATGCCTTGAACAGCTTGTTTGGTGCTGGCTCTTCTGACATTAGTTGCAAGATCATCAGTAACATTCCTTCGCTTCTTTCCCATTCTATCCTGATGGTGTAGATTACCACCTACACCTACGTTAACATTTTCAGAGCTGCTGTGAGTCCTCTTCTGAGTTTGATCCACCTTCTTATCAAGAGCCTCCTCCTTCCTCTCATCAGTTTCTATCTTGTCAAGCCCTCTTCTCATTTGCTCAAATACATTAGCTGGTTGAGCAGCTGCAGATGGAGCATTTGCACTTGCACCGCTTGCTTGTTTAAAGAAAGTGCTCCAATTGTAATTTTCATTGTGCTGAATGCCAGATTGAGTTTCATGCTGCCCTTCTTTTGCTCCAATGCCAGTCAAATTGTCATCATTCTTCGCCGGACCACACGTGTCACTTTCTGGCTTGTTATCATGCATAGCATGTTGCTGATTCTTCGAAGCTGGCCTTGGCGGCATCTGATTAATTCCATCAGTTGGACCAGCAGTCTCAGTAGCAGTAAATGCCTTATTGCAAGTTGCACACACAAGGTTATGATTAAGATACGTCCTTTGGTACTCATAGAGCAGTTTGCAGGAGGGACATGAAGTCCAAAATGTGTCAACCTTCAGCTGAGAAGATGGAAGGGCAGCAGATGGTGCACCACGTTTAGTAGCAGTTCTCCTCCTACGAACTTCTGCACCAGAAGTGGTTTTGTTTTTGGGTTTTTTAAGACCAGAGGCAGCGGCAGCAGATGTAGGAGCAGTAGCAGCAGCTGTGGCAGTAGTACCAGGTGAAGGAACAGGGGCTTGTTTTGGTGCTTTGGTGGGAATTTTAATCCCATCTGCAGCAGAAGTAGGAACCTGAGGTTCCTTTTGTGATGCTGTGGGAATTTTAAATCCACAGGAAGCTGCAGAATGAACTGGATGCTCTGTCTGTGATTTGGTGGGAATGTTAAACCCATAAGAAGCTGCAAAATGACCCGGCTGCTCTGTTTGTGCTTTGGTGGGAATATTAAATCCATAGGTAGCTGCAGAATGACCCGGCTGCTCTGTTTGTGCTTTGGTGGGAAAATTAAATCCATAGGAAGCTGCAGAATGAACCGGCTGTTTTGTTTGTGAATTGGTGGGAATTTCAAACCCATAGGAAGCTGCAGAATGAAAAGGCTGCTCTGTTTGTGGTTTGGTGGGAATTTTAAACCCACTGCTAGCAGTAGCAGTAAAAGAAGACTCTTTTAGAGAGTTTGCAACTCTTTGCACGAATTCATTCACTTTCTTCTTCCCAACGAAATTCTCACTTTGTGATTCGGTGGGAATATTAAACCCGGTGTGAATGTTAAACCCAGTGTTAGCAGTGGCAGTAAAAGGCGGAACATTTTGAGAGTTCGGAACTCTCTGCATGAATTCGTTCGCATCCCTCTTCTGATCATAGATAAATTTTTTTTCCTTATCAGACAAGACACTCCACGCCTCAGAAACAAGCTTGAAAGCACCTTCAGCACCAAAAGATTTGTTCTTGTCCGGGTGAAGCTGGAGAGCTAACTTCCTATATTGTTTCTTCAAAGTCTCTTCATCAACTGATGCATTGATACATAGAATGGCATACCAGTCCTTCATGCCATTAATTCTTTGTTCACCAGCAATGTAAACATCCAGACTTGTAATCATCTGCTTGATGCCCTCAAGTGCAGGACAGAGATTCTGGGCCTTCAAAATGAACTTCTTCGCGCCAACGAAATCATTCTCATAGAACTTCATCTCAGCAATTTCTTTCGCCCGAAGGGCCTCATCCCGGTTGCAGTCCATGATGTAATCCAACCTCACTCAACCTTTCAGATACAAGGTTGAGTCTTTCCAAAATCACAACACCGATAACGACAAAAGTTCAGTCTAAACTACAGATAACTCCCGCAAAAACACTTGATAATTGCGACTGATCACTTCTGACTTAATTCTTTCACTTCCTGAATTGGAAACAAAACAAGACGGCTGAATATATAACAATTAACGTGTCGAAACTAAGAGAAAACTTCTATTAAAAGCTAAATTCAAACAAAGTGCATAGAAATTAAATCATGCAGACTTTCTCCTATTCACTAAAAATCTAATGCTCAGAAAATTTGCCAAAATTCAAGCATTCTGAATGTGCAATATGAACAACGAAAATTTTGTGCATAACGACTCTCTAATCATTAGCATAACACGAACAACTCAATCAAGATGAAGGAAAAAACACAAAAAAAAGAAAATTCTTGATCAACATTTCCAACATTTAAACCCAAATTCTACAAATATATGGAAACAAAACAAGCCGGTCGAATATATAACAATAAACGTGCCATAACTAAGAGAAAACTTCTATTAAAAGCTTAACAGAAACAAAGCACATAGAAATTAAATCATGCAGACTTCCTCCTATTCACTAAAACCCTCATGCTCATCAAATTGAACAAATTTCAAGTGTTCTGAAGATGCAGTTCGAAGAACAAAATCATCAGCATAACACGAACAACTCAATCAAGATAAAAGAAAAAAAAACACAAAAAGGAAAAAACTTGATAAATAATCCCAACTTCTAAGCCCAAATTCTCCAGATATTTTGCAAATGTAGCACAACAAAACACTAAACTTGAATCACATCAAGATAAAAGGAAACTAAATTCAAATAAAACTTTAACAAAAAAACAAAAAGGATAAGAACTTCAAAAAGAGTTCATGGATCAAAAGAAACAACCGATCCAAAGAAAGCAGCAAACAGTAAAAAAAAAAATCAACAACTTCAATCAAAACTTTGAAAGGATTCATCATCATAAAAAACCCTAGATAAATTGATCTCATGAAGTGATAATAGATTCAAATCAAAGCATCCAAGAAGAGAAATATACCACTTTAGATTAAAAAAGCTCCATGAAATCAGAGAAATTCGATTTCTTGGAACTCCATTTGAGCATGGTCACAAATATTTTCCCACCAAAAACCTGCAAAGAAAAAGTAAATAAAAAATAGAAAATAAAAAAATTAGAGAAAAAAAAAAGATGGGCCCTGCAACAAAAGCTTAAAATACCAAAATACACAAAGAAGAAAAAATTAGGCCAAAAATAAATAAATAAATAAATAAATAAAAATAAAAGAAATTCTTACAGTAGAGCCCTATCGCCGTTGCTTTCTCCCAATATTTTTTTTTTATTTTTTTCATCCCCTAACCAGCATTTTATAACCTTGAAACCCTAATTAACTAGGGGTTAATTTTTAACCGGAGGGGTAGGTTAGTCATTTTGCTCCAAATGTGTAACCGACTTGGCGAAGTTTGGCGTATTGTATTTTGTCATGAATTTATCCATATATATATAAATTGTCGAATTTTTTTTATATTTATATTATATATTTTTATGTAATAAATAAATATTTAAAATAAATATAAGTTGAATTTTTGAGTTCCTCTGGTTCGAACTAATCCGTTCTGGAATTTGAATAGATTTTAACTATTTCGTCTAAATTGTTTAGATTTAAAAAAAAAACTTAAATTTTAAATGTTAAACAAATATATTTTTAATTAATTTTTAATATAATGGATGATTTATTTACGAGAAATGAGAATTTGATTGGAAACTCTTCTTTAAATACATATATCAATTTAATATATGAATATGTTTAGATAAGTTCGTGTTGTTAATGAATTTTTGATTTATTCATTTTTTTCAATATATATTTATATATTTAGGTAATATATATAAAAGATTATAAATCATAGATGTAACTGAAATAGAGTTGTTAACCCTAGTTAGAGGTGGGTTAAGTTAATAATTCTAGGGTTATTAACAAGTATAAAGTCAATTTTGCCCTTATAATTCCCTAAAAGTTAAGTTGCCCCGGATCATCTGTAATTAAGAACTGTATTTTAAAAAAATTTAAAAAAATTTAATGTCGTACATGAATCTAATCCTTTTTATTTAATTTTGTATAAAATAGTAATTTTGGCTGAAACTTGACATATAGTAATCTATTAGGTTCATGAATTTTATCTATTAATTGTTTACTAATTATATTAAAAATAAAAAATAATAATTAAATAAATAAAATAATCATATGTTTCAGTTTAGAATTGAAGAAAATCTGTTGAATCCGATTAGGATTTTATTGTGGTTAATCCACCAGTTAAAGCTTGATGTATTTAGTGATGAAATGGATCATATTATATTGCTTAAGTGAATCACAAAAGCTTGATTAGATTAATCTGAATTAAAAATTTTCAATCTGAAATAAGTTGTTTTGGTATAAATAAAAAATGATTTTAAGCCATTTGATTCTTATGCGGAAGATATTTTAGTTAGGGATTAGAAAATTTGAAATTGTTTTAGAAAAATTATCCGAAAGTAACTAAATACTAACTTAATTAATACTAATTAAAATAAATATTTTAAAATTATCAAATCAATTCTTCAAATGAAAGTATTTAGTTGTTATTAATAATAAAATGGATTATTATATATTCTATCAAAAATTAAGCTTTGCAAAACAAAAAAAAGCGAAGGACTCTTACATAATTTTGATGGACTTTTGCGACTCTCATCATCTAATTTGTTCCTTTTTTCATTATTTAAAAAAAAAATTTACTAAAGATGAACGAGCCATGTGTCAGGGTGTATACAACCATGGAATTACTATCTCAACACACTTATATTTTCATTCTATGTGAGCTAAAGTTTAAACCCGCCTAACAAATAGCATCTTAAAAATCTAATGTTATCATCTTATTTTAATATACGTTTAATCACCGTGATACGTCATATTATTCATTTTAATTTTTGTATTTTTAGAATATTGGACATGTTGCTTATCCTAATTTCTTTTCATTCCAATATCTTGGAAGAAAACATGATTGACATTTAATTTACCAAATGCCTTAGTAGCATTTTTAAAAATAATTTATTAGATTCTAACATAAAATATTATCGATAAACTACATCACTTTCATAAATTTTGGTATCAAATGGGATATGTGGCGGATGATACACTCAAAATCACTACCAAAGGATGAAAATGATGAAAAAAAAAAAGAGAAATATAAAGATCATATGTGCGTGCACCTTGCTTACACCTCAGGTTAGGGTTTGTTTGTCAAGCATGTTATTTCTTCTTGTGAATATTAAAATTTTTAAATAACTTGTTTATTCATTTATTTAAAGAAATGATCATGAGATTTATCAGCGCAATGGTAGGATGGTAGTGCGATGGTCTCTGCATGTGGAAGATTAAGGGTTGGACTCCCTCCTACTTCCACAATATAGTTGAGAATTTATTATGTGTTGTATGGTGTATGTGAGTGTGGTGGCTTATCACATTGTTTTAAAAAAAACTCTTCAAATATATATATATATATATATCCTAATTATTATATTTTAAACCAATAGATTTTTATTTTTTTATTTTATTCTAATTAATATCATATATCTAAATTATATGTTGATAGGATTAAAAAGCATTTTTTAGTAACTGAGATATTTGGATTTTGTGTTTAGATTTTTAAAAATCTAGTTTCAAAGAAATTTTACTTATATTTATATGTTGTATAATCATATGAAATCTTTTTAATTAACTATCCTTCATAACGATATGTCAACAAATAGATTCAATTTTTTTTTATGACAAAATGTATTTTCTTTTGTTTTTATTTATAAAACTTATTTTCTAAAACAATTCTACCAAATATATTTTGTAAAACAGAAAACAGAAATAAGAAGCGTTTTATTAACAATAATTAAAAAAAAAGTTTTTTTTTATTAAACCTAACCGGCCTTGAAATTATAAACAAATATTTTCACTCTAAAGTTTAGCATTTTATTAGAAATTTGATATTATTTTTCATTACTTTAAAATGAGCAATATGAAAAATGTATTTAAGACAATGGTCGAATCAAATTAAAGATAAATTTGTCAACACCTTTGCAATAGGAGAGTTGCTATTTTATTCCTCTCAGTTAAACGTAGAGGTTCCAATTCTTAGCTTCTTCACATCTATAAAAAAGAAATGTATAAACAACAAAAATAGTCCCTATCTTCTTTGTATGCATTTCATTTCGATTACACAACTTTAAAAAATTACAATTTTGTACTATATTTTTATTTTTTTGTTACAATTTAGTCACTCAGACATAATCCATTATCAACTATTACATATGACATGCTGCGTGTCACATCTTTGCAGAGCCATCATCCCCATAATTCAGGTTGGACGCCACCTAAAATGGCAGCACACATCTTCTTTGGGCCTCTAAAATCCTAGTTAGAGGGAAGTGCATTAAGGTTAACAATTCTAGGGTGTAGCTAAATGTTGGCTCATTTATCAAAAGAAAACAATATTTTTAGATGTAATGCCTTCTAAAATACTTTGGTAGAGGGTGGAAGGTATGAGTACTTCTAAGGGTAAAGACCTTTTGAAGAACAAGGGATTGGAGGAACATATATGATAAAAAATCTTGTAAGAAAAGAAGCAAGAAAAAGAGAAACATTAGCACTGCTCAGTCAAGGGGAATTTATATATTTTGTGAGTGCAATGATGTATATGTTGATTGTATGTAACTGTTAGCAAGTAATGAACTTACTTGCTAATACAATTACATATGGGACTTACTTTTTAATATCACTAATAGATTGTTATATTCTTTGCTACATTAATTTGATAGTTAAACAAGCTCTTATCATGTTTCTTATTCAATTATTTAGTAAAGCAATATTAGGGAGCCATTTTCAAGAAAGAGGCACAGAAAGAACTCAATTGGAGCATTACAAACTCAAAAAAGTCCAGATCCTTGATAAGAAAACTTACATATTTAGATTTAGATAGAACTTGTATAAACTAGGAATGTTATTTTAAATTTCTTCTTTTATGTTAGATCCAAAATAATTTAATTTTGAATTTATGAAACAATAGAATTTCGTAAAATTTATCAGTATGTTCTAAAAATCTCAAATTTGTAATGGTATATGCAAAATTCCAAGTTTTAGGGGGGTATATATATATATATACAATTACAAACTCATTTCTGAAAACAAAACCTCAACCAGGGACTTTTCTGAAAATGTATCAAGCCAATCACACAATATTGCTTTCACTAAATTTTTTTGTCACAAATTTAGATCATGAACAAACAAGAACAAACATACAACAACTTCTCCTATTCACATAAAAATAATTTACATCTTACATATTTAAATGAAAATCTATGAACAAATCTCATCAATTGTGAAAATGTAGCTAAATGTTGTTGTCTTGATCGATGGCGTACGTAGAACTTTTCATGTTTGAGATTTTCCATATAGATTGGCATAGACGATTTTCGTTCTATAAACAAGAATCATGCTTAAGACGACCGCGATGAGGCACAATCCCGACATTATCAATGAAGTGAGGAAAAAACATATTGCGCCTTCGCACTTCAGTGGGCTATCATACAGAAATTTCCCGGTCAATTTCAGTCCAATGTGATGTTCATGTGACTGTTTCTCAGCTTCATAATCGTAGATTGAACTAGCAATTAGACCTGAAAAGATTAATGAACCGGCGGGATTAGCGATCGTGAGGAAATTATATAAAGCTCCAAAGTTTTTCAAGCCGAATAATTCAGATGCAGCAGCTGGTACAATTGCCCAATGAGCTCCGTATCCGAGTCCAATAAGTAATGTACCGATGTACATAGTTCCCGGCCAAGCCATAGCAAAGAGGAAATGGCCTATTGCCATTAAAACTTGAGCACCCGCTAAAGCCACTGGTCTCGGGTACGCGTGATCTCTGAACAAATTAAAAGATTATAGTCAGCAAACAAAAGAAGCAATTTCAGAAAAATTCATGATCATACCTCACAATAATTTCAGAAAAATATCCACCACCGATGCGACCAAGAAAGTTCCAAATGCTGATCATTGATACAAAAATATGAGTTTCTTCATAACCCAAAGATTGGCTCATCTGGCCTAAATTGTCGATGACAGTTAAACCAGAACCCGCTCCCAACAAAAGCGAAATGAAAATGAGCCAAAAATCAGCTTTGATAAGTGCTTGCATCAACGTAAAATCCTCGCCTCGGTGCGGCCCTTTGATCCTCTTGACTCTAACAGCTCCAACTGCCGCAGCTTGGAATAGTTTTGCTTGCAATTGTGCGATCCGCCTTTGCCTTTCTAATGCCGGAAGCAAGTCCACATCCTTCGGCTTTTCATCCTCTACCTCACTAAGAATAACCTCGCTCTGTTCAGCATTTTGTGCTAACTTACTTGGTTCGGCTTGTTGGGTTTCCGGCAAGAGACACTCTTCAACAGGAGATGTTCCATCGAGATAAAATGTCAAAAGTAAAGGAATGACAATGGGTACTAATAGCAGACAAAACAATACGATAGTGAGCACAACAATCAGCGTATGGCTCAAGTCGATGAGATCTTCTAAAAGCATGATGCCCATCAAATACGAGGCGAGAACCAAACAGATACTATAAACAAACATGAAGCTAGATTTATCGGAAGGTCGTACTTGTCTATGGCCGCCCACTGGTCGAACAATGAACATCAAAGCGATAACCACCATCGACGGTCCAACTGCGACCATGAAGATGAGAGCTGCGTGATCGGGAATGTGTATCATAGCATACACTTGAGTTAATATTGCACCACTCAAACCGGCAAATCCTTTCAGTATGCCTACTATGGGGCCCCTGTTTTTTGGAAAGTTTTGTACGCATGAAACTAATGCTGCCGTGTTGAAATATGTTTCTCCATTTGTTCCCACAAAGATAAGAACACACATCTGCAAGAATAACAACAAAAGGCGACGAACAACACTTTAATCACTAAACACTAAATGATCAACACAAACTTTAAGACAAAACAAAGCACAAAGAAGATTAGATTCAGACAAAGATCAAAACTTTTTTAACAACAAAAAACATATTGCTAATGCTTTAGAATTGCCAAGAGAACATAACAGCATAAACATGAGAATTAGTGAGAATTAGCAAGAGAAGGAAGAGTTTGTTAACAGGAAAATTGCTACTAATTATTCAGAAATAAATAGAGGTTTAAGCAAATAGTCCAACAGTCAAATTTCAAGGATCAAAGAGCATTTACGTCAGATAAATGTCAATAATTGAAAAAAGATCAGAACTTTTATGAAAAAATAATTCAGAATTCAAGAAAAATCAAATAATAAAACTTTTGAAAAGAAACAGTGAAACAAAACAAATGAGAGCAATCAATAAACACAACATCAACATGACAAGCATTGGGGGAAAAGTCAAACTTTTACCAACAAAATGATTCAGTAATCAACAAAGTCCAATCAAACAGTTCACCACTCAAAATTTATGGAATCAATCTCAGATAAACAAAATCAAAATTGAGAAAATAAACCATGAAACAGACCAACGAAGAATTAATCAATAAACACACAACACCAACATGAACAATTGGAAAAAAGAACACACACACACACAAAATGATCAAGCTTTTAACAACAAAATAATTCAAAAATCAACAAAACTGCAATCAAACACCCCAACACTCGGAGATTTCCAGGATCAGATAGTCTCAATTTCAGATAAACAAAATCAAAATCCAGTAGAGAAATACTGAAACAAACCAAAGAACAACCCATGAAACACTAAAAACCCAACATGACCACAATTGGAAAAGCAAAGATCAAACTTTTAACAACAAAATGATTGAGAAATCAACAAAACAAAATCAAAATTCATATACTGCAAATAAACAAAACTAAAATTCAGAAAAGAAACAATAAATCCAAGAACACAACTCACAGCCCACAAAGGCAAGGCAGGGAGTCTGCCAGTCACAATGAGCCAAACCCAGCCATAGCCAACAAAGTTCTGCAGAGCTCCGACTAGCATCGCTGCCCAAAGAGGCAAAATCTCGCAGAGCGCGCCGGCGAGAAACCCCACGCTATCTCCCAAATCCTTTGCAACGCCAAGAGAAGCAAGCTGGCGCTGGTTATAGCCCAAAGATGCTTTGATTACTGGAGAGATGCTCCCAAATAGATAGCCAATGCCGGCGCAGGATTGTACCCACATTGCTGCTACGAACACCAGCCAGCGGTTGTTGAGGAGGCCACTGAGCTTTCCTTGATATCTCCTCATTGTTGGTTTTGGTGTTGAGAAATGGAAGTGAGGAAAAAGATTGGATTTTTTTTATCACTTTCTCTAGTTTTCTGCAAATGATGCACCCTTACAACAAAGAAGAAGAAGAAGAAGAAGGAGAAGAATTGATTGGGCTTTTAAAAGAAACAGAATTTATTAAAGAAAAGCACAAAGAGAATAAAATATGGGATTTGTTTGACAACTGTATGAGATTCTTTCTTTTGACAGACAATTGAGAGAAAACAAGAAGGAAAGCTTGGGTTTTTGGGAGAAACTCAAAAAAATTATTCAGAAAACAAACAAACAAATAAAAAGAAGGAAAGATTGGATTCTTGTTTAAACAAGTCAATATGATTATTTCACAAAGAAGATGAGGAGGGAGAGATGCAGGAGGAGGAAGAGGAGGAGGAGGAGGAGGAGGAGGATGAAAAAGTTCAACTTGAGACTCCAAAGAAAAGAGAAAAAAAATGAGATCTTTGTGCTCCAACACGAGAAAGTCTTCATGTTGAAGGATTGGTGCACAAATAACAATTCAAACAAATGAGGCAAAATGATGATGTTTTTGATAGAGGGCAAGTCTTTTTCACTCAAATATATAATCCAACTTGATGAAACCAGAATACATACATACATAACATACATGCATAGTTATATACATTATACACACGAGAATGGAGAGATATGTTGAATAGTTGAGAAATTTGAATGTACATAGAGACAACCTACTAGTATTACAGATGTGAAATGCTCTTTTTGTTTTTTTTGTTTTTGTTTTTTAATTTATCTATTTTAACTGAAGTTGGTTAAAATTAATTGGTGATATAAAATTTATATTATAATTTTAAAATTATTTTTATTTAAAATATTTTTTAAAAATATGTAGTTGAATATAATTTATTAAGAATTGTAAAAATATATTAAATATAAAAATAAATTTAGAAAATAAAATAAAATTTAATGCACCATAAATTTTCTAGATGAATAAATAAAAATGATCAAAGAAAACTTTTGGTACAAGTAAAAAACACCGGAGAGAGTAGTTGAAAAATTTGAAAGTCCATTTAGATTACAAAATAAGGATAAAAAAGGTGAGCCATGGTAATAATAAGAGCAAAATGAGGATACGAATGAAAAGAGTATTTGGTGATGGGGACTAAGAATAGAAAATGAGAGAGAGAGAGAGAGAGAGAGAGAGAGAGAGAGAGAGAGAGATAATCAAATTACATTTATGCCTTTTTGGTAAATGGGATGTTTAGTGTATAAGATAATAGTTTATGTTTATTAATAAATATTTACTATTATTTATTTTTAAAATATTTAGAATATAATTATTTACCTAAATTTATTATAAAACAATATTTCAACTAAATAATTACTTTAACGGTTATTTGCTTATTAAATTATTATAATTAAATATTGTCATTAGATAATTATAGTTCAATTATTATTTTTCATGGATTGTAATTATAATGTTATTAACTACTATAATTGTGATATTAAAAATGTTTAAAATAAAAAAATAACTAAAAAAATTCATTATAAAATAATTTCATATCATATTTATTTTAATCATTATAGTTAAATATGTTAATTAAATATATTAGTTAGTTAATTTTTAAATATACTAATTAAATATGTAAATTAACTATATTAATTTTAAATAATAAATAAATGTGAAGAGAGGTGTAATATAAGTATTATGCATCAATTACCTCTCATCTTCCCCTAATGTCCTTAATTTTGGGGATAATGGGAATCTCCTTAATGAGATGGTTGGATTATCCCATCAAAACAAAGCAATGGGATTCCCATTGCCCTAATCCAAACAAGGGCTGGGAAATAATGATTCCTATTTTTTGGAAACCATAACCCTCATCCAAACCCTCATCCAAACAGGCCCTGAATGTGCTACTACTACTCCAAATGTATGATTGAACTGGAATAACCTTATCTTTAGCAGTTTTAATCCGTTTCAATTGATTTTCATTAAGATTAAGATTGACTTTATATTCTAGTTTTTTTTTTATATTAGTTCATGATTAGAAAAATGCGTCAAAAAGTTTAATGTTCACAATTAAATATAGGTTTGATTTAACTTATACCATTTTTCATGTAGATGGTCTAAGTATTTTTTTTTTTTCTCATGTTTTTAATATTTTACTTTTGTGATCCAATATGGTGATTAAGATTAGTTATATGTATTGGTACTGTTTATTAAAATATATATTGAGTTTTGTAAACATTGCATTAATTGAGGTTCAATTGACTATTTCAAACACGTTTAATTTTATCAATGAGTGTTTGGGATGATAAATAAAATAAGTCATATTAAATTATTTTTTGTCAACATCGTAATAAATTTAGTAGTATTTAATTGTTGTGTTGTGCCGCCACATATTTTGTTAATAATTAGATTGGTTTACAATGAATGTGAAATGAGAATAACTTATTATGCCATGTTCGTGTCCTACTTAATCAAGTCTTGATCGTTTTATTTTTATTTATATTTTTATTTATATTTATTTATTTATTTATTTACAATGTGTCAAACCAGCCAAACGCACACATTCATGCATTAAGAAGAGGGATAGTACTTTAACCGCTTGCTATTGCCGCCATAGCTTGATATTATTAGTTATTACTATTGTACATTTTAGTGAGTGTTATATTCTTAGCAGGGGTGTAAATGAGCCAAGCTACTCGTGAGCTACTCGAGATCGGCTCGGTCAGTACTCAAATTCGATTTGATTTTTCACAAGCCAAGCCGATAGAGCTCAAGCTACTTGTTTGCTTTGACGAGCTAAGCCTGAGCCCAAACTTACTCAGCTCGTGAGCCTCGCAGCCTAAACGAACTTTTATATATAAAATATCAAATTACTTACATATAAATTACAAAAATACCTAAATATATAAACAAATTAACAATATTATTCTAATTTCTAAATTCTAACCACAAATAATGAAATAAGTTAACCCTAATCTATTCAACCAAATTAACATTGAACAATCAACCCTAATTGAACACTTGAAGTTTCTCCAGGCTCCCACCCGTCCTGACTTCCAATCGCCCCAATCTAAGATCTCCTTGCCAGTCCGACTCAGCTCGCAATCTGTCTCAATCTTCCTGTAGCCAACCTCGTCTCCGCCACTCGAGACCCCTTGACATCCCTCACTGTTCGTCTCAATCTTCTTGCTGACGTCTCCTCTCTTGCCGCTGTCGGCACTAATCCGTCGCTCTAGAACACCGCTGGGTGAACTCCTCTTCAGGAAGCCATCTCTCTTTGTCGTCGTCCTCTTGCCCTGATTCTCCTCAGCCACCATCGTCTCTCCGCTGTATCCAAGCTCCAACGCCAGCTCCCCACTCTCCTCTCCACTCTACGCCGTCTCCTAAACTTCTATCTTGAGCTCTCCCTTCGCTATCTTCAAGAAGCTCAAATCTAGGTTTGAGAACAAGATAATGGTTTCCTCTCCTTCTCGATCTGTTTGCTGTGATTTTGAGGATTCTATGATTTTTTTTTTGGGTTGCTCATGTGATTTGAATGTCATTGTTTTTTATTTTGATATGAATTTTAGGTCCGAGATTTTTCCTTGCCTTGATTGCTCAGCTATCCACCGACCGCCATGGCCTTGCCATCCATATCAACTTCCTCAGGTTCAGATATATTTATTTTTGGAATGCTTTTGCTTGTAATTTGCCTTCAATGAACTCATTATAACACGTGAAATGCTTTTTGTAACAACCTAATTTTGTTACTTTTTATGTAGATGCCATCTTGTCAAAATAATTCAATGATTAGTCCACCATTAGAAGATGAATGTTCTCCAAATGCTACCACCAATACCAGCATTAATACAACTGATAAGTGCTTGTGTTATAATAATGTGAAGTGTTATTATCTTGCAATGAGAATTACTTTCATCAGATTTTATTACTAAATAGTGTGCATTTGTGTGCTTTTGTGGATTGTAGGGTTGTGAAGCTAGTTTGAAGAAAAGAAGCAAAGTTAGATCGTGTTTGCCGTAGTTGGGGAGTTTTCGGACTAAGTAAGGAACAAGGCACAAGTCTAGACTTGTGAGTGTGTGCCAACCTCCGTTGGAGAGGCACAAAGGCAGTCACATTCATAACAAGTCTAACTCATGTAATATAGGAGAACTTCACCAATAAGGAGAATTGAAGCAATCGGCACGATCTACCGTTGATTGTGTGCCCAATTCAACGGCCTCGATAAAGAACGATGAATTCAAGAGCGTTTCGGCAAAAGTGCTATAGCAAAAGTGCTGTAGCAAGTTACTGTTCATTGTTTGCCGAAATTCAGAAAGACAGAAACTTCACACGGGCTTGTGGAAATTCCATACGGCCGTGTGAAATCCCAATTTCAGCGATTTAAAGCCGCAACTCAACATTATATAAGCCCGTTTTGGAGACTTTTTCTAGATCTTTTTGCCCATTTTTTCTCCTACTTTCTGGAGAGTTGCGGCTAGGGTTTCGGAGAAGACTTTGTGGAGGATCGAAGCTCGTCATCGGCATCGTCATTGACGTCCGACGGCCGCACAAGACCATGGCCACACTATACGCAAGAGGGTTTTCATCTATGCTTTAAATTTGTGTTTACTTTCATAGTTTGATGGATTTGTATAGCTCCATGAGGAGCTAAACCCCTTGTGGATATTCGAACTTGTAAACCCTAGGATGATTATGTTTCTATGACAATGTTATTATGCTTTTCCATTATTGATGAATAAAATTGAGTTTCAATCTTAATTGCTTGTTGTATTGTTTCCCTTAGCATGACACTAGGGTTGAGAACAATCTAGGTTATCCTTTGGAGGTGTGACAACTCCTATAGGGTTAGTCTGCTTAAGATTGAAGAGGGTTGAGAGGGTGAGTCATGAGGTAGCGAAACGTCCCCTTTCCCTTCCGATGTGATTCTCCCTACCTCCGTGTTCCAAGATTTCTTAGCGGTCGAGATAGAGCGAAGTGCTAGGAGATGAACTCCCCTGGGGCTTAGTTGCACAAGAAACAGAGTGAAGGGTTGAAGTGAATCATAGTGCTGGGGCTTAATTTAGACTAGGGTTCTTCCACCTGAACCAAAGGGTTAGAACTATACATAGGAACGGGGTTTATCACTAGGAATCCCTATAACTTAAAGCAATTCCACATAGTGTGAGGCTTAGGAAGATGAACTCCCCTAGGACTTAGTTGGCAGGTCAACTAGAGTTAAAGGGTCGTAGTGAAACCTAACGCCGGGGCATAGTATTGGGGTTAGTCACGGTTGACCTTAGGTTTGGGACCGTGTGTTTAAGGATATCCTCGACTCATTTAACATCAATAGGAGAGTATAATAGCATTGTCTTGCACTAGAAGCATAAGTTCTAGGGGTAGCTTGTCCGGGTACCCAACTTCTCTCATTGATTGTCCTTCTCTATTTGCTCTTACTTGCACTCTCTTATCTTTCATATCTCTCTTTTATTTCTTGTTTCTTTAAAAATTACTTTTGCACTTAATCATTGACTCTATTATCACTTTCGTACACCGCATAGCTAAATAGCGACTACTTGTGTCTATTATCCCTATTCCCTGTGGATTCGACTGCCCTCTTACCAGGGTACTATTATTACTTCGACAAACCGGTGCACTTGCGGTACACACACGCAAAGGGTGTGTCAACAACAACAACAACAACAACAACAACAACAACAAATACAAGAGAAGATGAGACATTCGAAAAAGAAAAAAAAGGCTAAAGACATCATCTGTTTGGTCCGAGTTTGTTGAAGTTATTCTTCTGAATGGGGAGAAGAAAGGACAGTGTGTCCATTATAAGGCTAAGCTCTCTATACTTGCAAGTGGTGCCACAACACACTTTGGAAGACATTTGAAGACGTGTTCGTTGAGAAAATTTGTTTTAAGCCAACAAAAAGATTAGTTTTGAACAAAAAGAGAAAGAATGTGGTGGTATAGCAATAACACCGACATTTACATATGGCAAATTGGACACGGGGAAGATGAGAGAGGCAATTGCTCATTGGATTCTAATGTATGAGCATCTATTTTCCATTGTTGAGGATGAAGGTTTAAACATGATGCAACAAAGGGGAATGCCTCAATGGGAAAATATTTCTCATGTTACAGTAAAGAAGGATTGTATGCTTGTGTATGAGAATGAAAAGAAGAGATTGTTTGTATTGTTGAAGAATATTAATAAAATCAGCTTAACAACCGATATGTGGATATCATCACCTCAAAAGATGGAGTGCATGGTTGTGACAGGGCACTTTGTTGATGTTGATTGGAAACTACAGAAACTTGTTCTTAATTTTGTGCATCTTCCTCCGCCTCTTCATAGTATTGACATTGCTGATGCTATTTATAAATGTTGCAAAGAATGGGGAATTGAAGGTAAGGTGTTCACAATCTCGGTGGATAATGCTTCAAAGAATGATGTTGCCATTAGAAATTTGAAAGACACTTTTGCAAGACATAAGAAGTTGTTTTGTGGTGGAAGAATGTTTCATGTTCGATGCACAACTCACATTTTGAACATAATGGTTCAATTTGGTCTTTCAGAGATTGAAAGTGTCATTAAAAATATCCATGATAGTGTGCTTCATATTAAGCAATCTGAAAGGTCACTAATTATGTTTTCTAAGATTGTGCAATAGTTGTAATTACCTTATAGGAAGTTGGTGCTTGATTGCAAGACAAGGTGGAATTCAACTTATGAGATGCTATTAGTTGCATTGCAGTTTAAAGATATTTTCCCAAGATACAAAGATTGTGATATCACCTATGATTGTTGTCCAAGCAATGAAGAGTGGGAAAAGGAAGAAAAAGTGCGTGAAATTCTTGAAATTTTCAATTCCACTACCAATATTATTTCTAGAAGTGATTATCCTACTTCAAACTTGTTTTTAAATGATGTTTTTGGTGTGGAAGAAAAATTAGATAGAAAATAGAGGTGGAGATAACTTCATTTTTGGCATGGTTATAAGTATAAAAATCGACTTTGACAAGTATTGGGGTGAATGCAATTTGTTGATGGCAATTGGTGCTACTTTGGATCCTAGGTGCAAAATGAGAGCTATTGAGTTTTTATTTCCTAGAATGTATCCTTCTTTGGAAGCACAAACTCATATTCTTGATGTGAAAAATTGTTTGCATGAGCTTTACAATGAATATCTTATTGAGTATCAGTCCATTAGTTCTGAGAATAGTGCTGAAACTACATCAATTGGTTGCACAAGTAGTACTAGTAGTGCAAGTGGTTCTTTTTCAGGATGGTCTCAATTTAAAGCATTTGTGAAGACAGTTGAAACTATTACTCTACAAAAATCTGATTTGGATATTTATCTTGAAGAAGGGTGTTATATTTGTGATGAAGATTGTGGCAAGTTTGATGCCTTGGAGTGGTGGAAGGCAAATACCTTAAAGTATTGTGTTTTGTCTAAAATGGCTAGAGATATTCTTGCTATACCAATAACTACTGTAGCTTCTGAATGCACTTTTAGTACCGGTGGACGAGTTATTGATTCATATCATGCTTCATTATCTGCTGATACCATGGTTTTCAGATCCGGATCGGACCAAGCGGTTGGACTGTGTTGACCCAGACCCGGTCTTTAAGCTGGTTCGGTCCAATACATAAAATCAGATTTTAATAAAACCTGGACTGAACTGGCAACCCGGTGACCCGGCCGGGTCACTAGCCCGGGTTTGCACAATTTTTTAAAATTTTTATTCTATTTTATAATATACTAATGTTTGGGGGGTTAAAATGTAAAATTGTAAACTAAAGGATTATTTAGTTGTTTATTTCATGTTTATATTTTAATTTATGGAAATTTAAACAAATTTATGTTTATGGCATTTGATGTATTTGAATTTATGAAGATTGAATATTTTTATGCATCTTTTTTTATGGATTTCTTAGATGTTTATTTCTTAGTTGAATATTTTTATGTTTTTCAATTGATTTTGTACTAGTTTAATTTTATGTTATTTGGTGTATTTCACATTTTGATTGTGGTGTATTTCAATATTTATTTATGTGGAATACTTGCTTAAAGTTTTAAAAGTCTTTTTTTTTATTCTTCAATATTTGATTTTTTTTCATCACATATAACTAAAATTTAAATTATTTTAAATAAAAATTGTTGACCCCTATTGAACCTCGGTTGAACTCCTCGACCCCTGCCCCTTAACCTTATTCGGGTCAATGTCGGATCCGGGTCTGAAAACCTTGGTTGATACTGTACAAGGTTTAATTTGTGGAGGTGATTGGTTGCGTCATCTTTATTGTGTGAAGAAAAAGAGTAAGATATGTTTATTAATTGTTTTGTTTTTACTTGATATATATATATATATATATATATATATATATATATATATATATATAGTAACTAACACATATCAGGTTTCTTTTAATAATGTTTACTTTCTTATTGTAGAAAGAGAAGAAAGCAGTGGAAATTACTTTTCCTATCAATCATTGATCTGTGAGGAAAATGCCTTGGAGTGGTGGTTCAATCGTTGATTTATGAAACTTTTTTGTTGTATTTCAATTATGATGAAACTTGTGTTTGATTCGGATTATTTAATTATGGATATGTTATTTGTGTTATTTGTATTTAGATCTTGGAAATTTTATTTGGATATGTTCTTTTTCCTTCATTTGATTATTTTCATGTCTTGAAATTTTTATGTTTCAAAATTAGAATGCTCTTAAAATCCCTATTGCATGGTTTAATCTCATTCTGGTGCAAATTTTCACAGTTCTTCATTTTACCATTAGTTAAAGTGGAGGCTATGGAACAAGAAGTGCAATTTATTTTCCTATCTTCATTTTTATGTTTCAAAATCAGAATGCTCTTAAATTCCTTCATTTTACCATTAGTCACAGATTTACAATTTTTTTTTTGTGCGTCTTCTTTTTCATATGATTTCTTTTTACTTTGTTGTCTTCTGGAAATGCCCAATAAAGAATTGAACCAAGTATTACAAAGTGATAGTTGTTGTTTTCTCCAACTACATTGTCATACAACTTCTCCAGATCACCCATTTAATAGATTCTACTGGGGTATGTGTGTGACTGCAGTCAATAATTCTCTAATTATGACTTGGGGATCTATGTTACGGTAGTCATCTTGATACTTGCAGGAAATAAGAAAAGCTTGGTTGATGCCATGGAAAGTGGTGTTAACCTATGGGAAGAAATTTTGTAATTTTATAGACAGAATTATCATGAAGGTGGTGCATTACTGATCACCTGCCATGCTTGGGATGCATGTGCAGATTTGGCATATATAGAATGTTCTTTTTTTGTTATGGTGATGAGTAGTTTGTAACTCTCTGTCCTTTTAGAGAATTTTTATACTTTATTTTTGATAATTGATAGGTGAGAAAATTGTCACAACAATTATATAAGTTGCCACTCCTACAGGAAGCACAACATACTCAACTGCTACAAGGGGTCAATGGTAGGTTATTTACAAGTGATGAGTAGTTTGTGACTCTCTGTCCTTTTTGCAACTTTGTTTATGCTTCATATATTTTGTAACTCCTTTTAAGATGCAATTTCTTTATTTGGTTGGACTTTAGATAATGAAGGGAGATGACAATAATTGGCTAGAGCTTGATAGGGTTGGTAGGCAAGAGCTGGAGATACTTATGGGCAATAAGCATATCTCCTTCACTACTTCGAAGCTTGGATCTCTTGTTGATGTGTAGAGCAGCAAAGATCCAAAAGGACTTCGAATATTCTACTACCTTGTTCAGGTTTGTTCATTATAAATCATTTTGCCAAATTTAACCTGAAGCTTATTTTATTAGCATATAATAGCATATATTAGAATTATGTTAGTATATAAGGATATATTAGCATTGCTATATTAGTATATATGGATATATTAGCATATAAAACCATATATATGTATTTTCTTTTTTGTAGCAATAAAAACATGAAATCTCTAGCCTCTATTTCTCTATTTGTATGCCTTCGTCTCTCTATGTCTTCATGGTATCAGAGCGAGGTTAATGGATTCTTCTCTTTGTTTGATTGAAGAAATTTTCCCTTTGATTTGTATTTGCTAATGTTGGTTTGACTAGATCCTGTCGATTCGGGGGGGTTTTTTTCGATTTCTATTGATTTGGGGATTTCGTATGACTCCATCTATGAATCCATCTGTCTTTGCTGCCCCACAACAATCTCCACCTAGCAACCAAAAGAGATCAGCTACTAAAGTCTCTCAGGATGAATGTGCTTTCTGTAAGCAGAAGGGTCATTGGAAGGCTCAGTGTCCAAAACTGCTGAGTAAAGGCAAACTTCAACAACAACAACGCCCGCTGCAGACTGCTCCATGGATGCATCGTCCACCTATGTCCAACAATGCACTTGCTACCCCTTCTTTGGATCCCTATATGTTTGAGCAGTTTCATCAATTCCTTGCTTCTCAGCCCCATGCCATGTCGGCCTCCTCTCAAAAAGGTTTGTCTTTATGTGGCACCTCAGGTACATCCTCTTCCTCATGGATATTGGATTCAGAAGCTTCTCATCATATGTCTCCTGATATTGATTCCTTTGTGTCTGTTAATTCTGCCCCATCTTTGTCTGTCATGACTGCCGATGGTACCTCAATGCCATTGGCAGGAATTGGTTCTGTTCGCACATCCCGTTTATCTCTCTCAGATGTGTACCACATTCCTAGTCTAACTTTAAATCTTGCATCTGTTGCCCAATTATGTGATTCTGGTCTCTCTGTTCTTTTTACTTCTACCAATTGTTATGTTCAGGACCCGCGCTCTCAGAAGGTGATTGGGACAGGCCGTAGGGAAGGGGGACTCTACGTATTGGATGAGCTCAAATTATCAGATGTTGCTGCCTCCAGTGTGGATTTGTCATCTTTTCGTTTGAGTCGTTCGTCCTCTGATTTTTATCTTTGGCATTCTCGTTTGGGTCATGTTTCTGCGTCTCGTTTAAAGTTTTTGGCTTCTACAGGAGCTTTAGGTCATTTGGACAGTCATGATATTTCTGATTGTAGTGGTTGTAAACTGGCTAAATTTTCAGTCTTGCCTTTTTATCAAAGTGTTTCTCTTTCATTTGCACCGTTTGATCTTGTGCATTCTGATGTATGGGGACCCTCTCCGGTACTCACCAAAGGGGGTTCTAGACATTATGTTTCGTTTATTGATGATTTTACTCGTTATACTTGGGTTTATCTTATGAAACATAGGTCTGATTTTCTTACCATATTCAGTAACTTTCGAGCCCTTGTGAAGACCCAACACTCATCTGTCATTAAATGCTTTAGGTGTGATTTGGGGGGTGAATACACTTCTAATGAATTTTCTCAGTTACTTGCTTCTGATGGGACTATCCACCAAAGCTCGTGTACAGACACTCCTCAACAAAACGGTGTTGCCGAAAGGAAACATCGTCATCTGGTTGAAACAGCCCGTTCATTCATGTTGTCAGCCGAGGTTCCTAGTGTGTTTTGGGGAGAAGCAGTCCTTACTGCTGCTCATGTGATCAATAGAATTCCAATCTCTCATAATTCAGGTTTGTCTCCCTTTGAGAAGTTGTATGGTAATTCACCTGATTATTCCTCGTTGCGGGTATTTGGTTGTACTTGTTTTGTTCTACGACCTCATGTTGAGCGTAGTAAATTGTCTTCTCGGTCTGCTTTGTGTGTCTTTTTGGGTTATGGTGTTGGTCAAAAGGGATATCGTTGTTTTGATCCAGTTAGTCAAAAATTGTATGTTTCGCGTCATGTTGTGTTTTTAGAGCATATACCCTTCTTTTCTGTTCCTGCTAGTTCCCATCATATGACATAATCAGATCTTGTTTGTATTGATCCATTTGATCCCGACCCCACTGAAGCTCTATATGATACTTTGGTTCATGAAACATCCACCTTTGATGTCCCTGCTCCTACGACCACCCAGTTGCCAGAAGAGAATGTGGATAATCCTCCTATACGTCAGTCCACTCGTATTCGTAAGTCCACTAAACTACCTGACTTTGAGTATTCATCCTATTCTACCTCCTTTGCTTCTTTTGTTGCATCTGTTCATCGTCTTTCTGAGCCTTCGTCCTACAGAGAGGCAGTTCGTGATCCTCTTTGGCAGACTGCTATGGCTGAGGAACTTACTGCTCTACACGAAACTCGTACATGGGATTTGGTTCCGCTACCGCCCGGAAAACATGCCATTGGTTCTCGTTGGGTGTACAAGATTAAAACCAAATCCGACGGGTCCATTGAACAATACAAGGCCCGACTTGTTGCTAAAGGCTACTCCCAAGAGTACGGTATGGACTATGAAGAAACTTTTGCTCCTGTTGCCAAAATGACAACTGTTCGTACTCTGATTGCTGTTGCTTCCATTTGTCAATGGAGAATATCTCAGATGGATGTCAAGAATGCTTTCTTGAATGGTGATCTTCATGAAGAAGTTTATATGACACCTCCTCCTGGTGTTGCTCATCAATCAGGTGAAGTTTGCAAGCTTCGTAAAGCTCTTTACGGTCTTAAACAAGCACCACGTGCTTGGTTTGAGAAGTTTTCCAATGTGATCACTTCGCTTGGCTTTGTTCCTAGTCACCATGATTCGGCGTTATTTGTCAAGCGTACAATGGCAAGTCGTATTCTATTATCCTTGTATGTTGATGACATGATTATTACTGGTGATGATTGTGATGGAATTAACTCTTTGAAGTCTGAATTGGCACGTTGCTTTGCTATGAAAGACCTGGGTATGCTACGTTATTTTTTGGGAATTGAGGTTGCCTATTCCTCGAAAGGCTATCTTTTATCTCAATCAAAGTATATAGCTGATTTGTTTGAGCGTGCTCTACTCACTGATAGCCGGACCGTTGATACTCCCCTTGAGACTAATGCTAGATACTCTCCGTCGGATGGTACTCCTTTGGTAGATTCCAGTCTTTATCGTACTGTAGTTGGCAGTTTGGTTTATCTTACTGTGACTCACCCTGACATTGCCCATGCTGTTCAAGTGGTTAGTCAGTTTGTCACTGCTCCTACTACAGTTCATTGGGCTGCCGTGCTTCGTATTCTCAGGTACCTTCCGGGCACTCAGTTTCAGAGCCTCTTGTTTCCTTCTACGTCATCGTTAGAGCTGCGTGCTTACTCTGATGCGGATTGGGCTGGTAATCCTACGGATCGCAAGTCGACTACTGGATTTTGTATTTTTCTCGGTGACTCACTTATTTCGTGGAAGAGTAAGAAACAAGATGTCATCTCTCGATCTTCTACAGAAGCTGAGTATCGTGCCATGGCCTCAACTACCTGTGAAATTGTTTGGCTACGTTGGTTGCTTGCTGATATGGGTATCTCTCTTTATCACCCTACTCCGCTACATTGTGATAATCAGAGTGCTATTCAGATTGCACGTAATTCAGTTTTTCATAAGCGCACCAAGCATATAGAGATTGATTGTCATATTACTCGCCATCACCTGCAGATTGGCACCATCACATTACCGTTTATTTCTTCTTCTCTCCAGATTGCTGATATTTTTACAAAAGCACACTCGGCTTCGCGCTTCCGTTTCTTATCTGACAAACTCTCGATGCTTATCGCTATCGCATCGTGAGTTTGAGGGGGGATATTAGCATATAATAGCATATATTAGAATTATGTTAGTATATAAGGATATATTAGCATTGCTATATTAGTATATATGGATATATTAGCATATATTAGTATTATGTTAATATATAAGGATATATTAATATAGCAATGCTAATATATCCTTATATACTAACATAATTCTATTATATGCTATTATATGTTCATATTTGGCTCTTATTTTGACTGTTATTTGTCAGTTGATTATTTCTAATGTACTGTTAAGAAATTTGGATTGTTTAGAAATAATGTTCTATGTATAATCCCCCTAGTTATAGGCCTTTTACTTAATTTTGTTGGGTGCCAGCATGTTCTAAACTTTTGAACAGATTTTCTAGTTTGATTTTCTAAATAATTTGTTAATACTGTCTTGAAATTAAATTGCAATTAATTAAAAATAAGCTTTAAAATTTACTTATTTATTTTAAAATATGTTGTTTATCTAACTTGCACACATTACTAGAAGGCCTGATACTTTTCTTATTAAATTTCAGGAAAACTGGATAATTTCTTGTTTCTTGCACATGCTACTTTATTAATAAATTGGAATGGAAAAATTCATAGGGTTGCACAATTAATGAAACAAATTATTGGCAATGTTAGTACACAAACACTTAAAATTATAAATGAAACCTTAATCAAATGATTTTAGTTGATAACTATCATTTGTTACAAGGTATATATGTAAGTAAAAATTTTGATAGATGGCATGCCATAGGTCTTCGAATATGAACAATTACAGTAATGAGATAAAGCACATAGCTTCTCTCTAGTTGTAGGTTTCTTGCATTATAGTCCAAATATTATGTGATTATATGACCGGTTTTTTAACTATATTAATTTCTAGCCTTCTTGAAGATTAGTTGCTTATACATGTATGTTTTGTCAACAGGACCTGAAGTGCTTTGTGTACTCCCTCATCTCGCTACACTTTAAGATTGAGCCCATCCAAGCCTGAACTACTTCTAATCAATATCTTTGCTCATGTTCTTTGGCTCGAACTCTTCTCTGTTTAATGGAGAGCATTGAATTAAGGTATTCAATACTTGAACATGCATGCAGTTAAATGGTTATCATATTTTCTGACCTGTTGGCTTTATAACGAAGTAATTCATCTATGCAGGAGATGAGCATATTTAATAAGTGAACGCATACTGCTTTAACTATGATTGCCTTGACATCGAAAGAGTTTAGGATCTGCATTATTCTTTCTCATGTTTAGAAAGCTGATATTTTCTGGTCTTCAACATTGCAATTATGCACACAATTCTGTAAAGCCTTGCCATAGCCATTATAAAAAAATTCAGGAATACACAGCCAAATATCTTTGAAACTACAGGTCATTGTATAGTGAACTGAGATGCATTTCTTATATGTTCAGCATAAACAATAAAAAGAGACAAAAATGAATGCTTGATATGATGATATAATCAGTGTGAGATAGTTGCAAAAACATTTTGCAATGATTCACAATGTCAATTCCTACAAATCCTTCTTGTGTTCATTCTATTGACTATTGAGATATCTTGCTTAACAGGTTAATCAAGCCTAAATGAGCCAAGCTCGAGTTACTCGAGCCTTTTGGTGAGCCAAGCTTGAGCACAAAAAACATGGCTCGAACGAGCTTAAGCCTTCGAATAATATATCAAATAATATACTTGAGCTGAGCTCAAGCCTGGTGATACTTGGCTCGGCACGGCTCGTTTACACCCCTAGTTCTTAGGACATCTCTAATGGCATGAAATCATGTGTTTAATAAGTTGTGATGCCTTTGAGCCTCCACTCTGAGCGCTTAGTGGCCATTGAACACTCAATGGCTACTAAGCGCTTAACTTGTGGGGCCCATTAATTTTTTTTTATTTTTTTAAATTCAAATAAAGTATGAGGCCCACGTATTAACTTTCAAAATCAAAACATTGGATGCAACAACTAATCTCTTTTTAATTTTTAATTTTTTTTTAATTTTTATTTATCTCTATAAATACACCTACATTCTCAAATAAAAATTACATTCTTCCCCACTTCTTCATCTTTGAATTTTCAACTATATTATGGATAAAAATACTCATCCATCTTCCCAAGCTCCGAATTTTTCAAATAATTTTCAAAATTTTTCATATTTTTCTTTCCATCAAATATGCAAATTTTTCAAAATTATCCTCAAAATTCATAAAATTATCCTACCTCAAAAAAAAAATTTCACTTTTATCCAAATGTACAAAATCAACTAAATTTTTCATATGGATATCCTATGTTTTCGAAACCCGGTTTTTTCAATCAAAGCATGGCAAGTCAGCAAGTCAATGTAGAAACAAGTGGATTCTTTCAAGAGACCCCGAAAATTTGGATAAAAATTCTCGTGTCAATCAACTAAATACTACAAAAATATGCTCATTTTCTGACTCTCAAGTTCTCCCTTATTTCATACAACAAGGGATTGAGAAGATCGTTCTGGATGAAGACCAACATGAAGATCAAGTTGAAAAACGACATCCATGGAGCATGGAAGATAATAAAATGCTCATGAGTGCATGACTTACAATTTTAACTGATAGCGTTGTAAACACTGCCCAAAATGATAGGACATTTTGGAAATGAGTGACTGAATATTTCAATGAAAATCGGTGATCTTGTCCAAGAAGAAAAACAACTAGACATAAGCAACATTGGTTTTGTATGCTTCCACTTATTAATGAATTTAACCAATTATATAACAAATTATTAGGGGAGCATCATAGTGGATGGAGTGATGATCAATTGAAGGAACATGCTCGTAATTTGTATTATCATAATCATAAAAAAACACTTTATCCATAAGCATGTTTGGGTCATGTTGAAAGATGATCAAAAAAGCAAATACTCCTCTTGCTAGGTCATCAAAGAAATTAAAGATCAATGAAAGCGGTGCTTATATATCATCATCATCAACATCCAATACGGACACAAGTATTGATACATATGACAATGAGGCCGAGGTCCATCTGATCTGTCTAAAAACAAAGGCAAAAGCAAAGGTGAAGAGAAAAAGGAAGTCAAATGTGGTCGAAAAACCAAACGTAGATGAAGACATGGAAGCAAGATGGGCTGAGCTATGAGAATGGAGGAATGAAAAATTAGCAAAAGTGCGAAGTTTGAAAAAATCTTTCGAATTGGTCGATGGTCATCTAATTTTGACTATAGATACTAGCCACATGAATGCAAAATAGCTTGAGAATCATCTTCTTATGTGCAATGTAATTTTAATATTATGTAATTTTAAATTACGGTTATGCAATGTAATTTTAAATTAATGCAGTAATATTGTAATGCAATTTTATTTATTATATTATATATGTTTAATGCACTTTATCATTAATGCAATTTTAATCTAATTTGAATGTAAACTAGCCGTTTGAAAACTAGCCTTTTAAAAGCTAGTTGTTAGAAAACTAGCCGTTGTAAACTACCCATTAAGTTGTGCATATATATATATATATCTTACTTCTCCACTTAACAAATTCTATATTTTTGTAAGCTACATCACTTTGTTAACATCTTAGAGAATGGATCCTACCAAATTGGTACAAATCAAGCAAGTTTTTGGTACATGAGTTGATGGATGATTCAAAAGAAAAGATATGTATGTTACTAAGGAATGGGAGAAGCGGAAAAGATTGACTCATCTAGTAGCCATAGAAGAAGACGAAGGCATTTGAATCGTGATTGTGAAGTAGGACATGAAAGGCTTTTCAATGATTGCTTAACCAATGAACCAGTTTATCCTAATAATATATTTCGTCGAAGATTTCAAATGCGTAAGTTGTTCTTGCAAATCGTAGAAGCACTAACAAGCCGTTCAGAATATTTTCAATTAAGGGTTGATGTAACTAGTAAATGAGAACTTTCATCACTTCAAAAATATATTGCTGCTATTCGATAATTAACATATGGGGCATCGGCTGATCAATATGATGAGTACATACGAAATGCTGAACGCACTGTGATAAGTGTTTGTTTGTACATATGCTAAGTTGATATTGTACATAGATTAAGCATGACTTTTATTTGTTGTATGTGCTTATTTGGGGTTTTCACATTCATTTGCATAGCTAGTGTGTGTGTGTGGGCCCCATGAGAGCAAAGTTGGTGATGTAAAGCAAATTCAGGGCGTATGAGCAGAAAATCGGCCTAATGCGGAAGCAGATGATTACATCACCAACCACACGGCCTTCTGAGTTTATATGGGGATGATACACGGGCGTATACGTGACTAGAACTGTAGTGAACACTATAGCATAGAGTACAATAAATCAGGGAGGGAAAAAGGCAGAGAGGTGCACGGCCATGGGAAAACTCATGAGAGCCCATTTTAAGTCAACTTTGGGCTATCTTTTGAGTTGTTGATTTTTGTATTTTGAGAGCTAGGGTTTGGAAGATCTTGGCTGCCCCTTTGAGGCCATTTTTATGGCTAAATCTCATGTCTTCACCGAGAGGAAGCCAAGCACAAGCGGTTAAGGGCATCAAAGAAGCCGTTACCGGGGAAATCTTGGTGACATCATCTTCAACCATTCGAAGTTACTGTTCACCCAAGGAGATTTCTTGTCTAGAGGAAGTTTTCTTCTTCTTTTTATGCATTTTCGTTCCTTGGTGTGTATGTGTTTCTCTCTCATGAGGAACTAACTCATTTGTGTATTTGAACTTGGATGAACCCTAGGATTTGTATATTTGTATGCTTTACTTTTGTTCTTCCTTAATTTGAGATGTTTGTTAAGCTTCAACCTTGTGTTTGAATGCCATACTTCCATTTGTAGCGAGAGCTCAGTTGTATGTTCGGGTTGACCTATTATCTAGTCGAGAGACCCATTAGGGCTAGACCTACCAAGGTTGGAAAGCGTTGAGAGAGTTAACCTTAGTTAGAAGAGTGCCCTTTTTCCCTTTTGATTTGATCACAACTACCTTCGTACTCTCATGAGCATTAGTCGGTCATATGAACCCTAGTGAAAAGAGAGATCACCGCCGGGGTATGTATAGGATTAGGGGTTAATTGTCTCGAGAGAGTTTTTAACCTAATTTTGGGAGTCTAGTTGATCAGTCGGGTTCCCTAGAGCTTTAAGCAGTCATAGATGGCTTAGGCAATAAGAGAGATCACCGTCAGAGACTCGTATAAGACTAGTCATTGGTCTCCTTGAGAAAGGGACCATTGTGTATTAGGATACACGCAGCCCAACTTGTCTCATTTAAGAATCATTAGTTAAGTCTCATGCCTTAGTGAAGTCCTAGCGGGATTCCTTGTCCAATTACACCCTTTTCTTGTGTGACACTCCCTTGTGTGCAAATTGCATGTGATTTTAGTTCAGTCCTCATTTGTGTTAGTTTCACTCCATTCACTTATTTTATCCGGTTAGATAGTAGAAGAATAGCTAGTACTAGTACTCATAGTCCTTGTGGATTCGACTACCCGACCTTCGGGTACATTATTACTTCGACATCAGTGTACTTGCGGTACACACATGCAAAAGGGCATGTCACATTGCAATTGAACGCTTACTTAAATTTTTCAATATATTATTGAAATTTTCGCAGCAAGATATCTAAGAAGACCCAACAATGATGATGTTTGACGTTTACTTCAACTGCATTATAAGAGCACAGATTTCCCAGTATGCTTGGTAGCATAGATTGCATGCATTGCCATTAGAAAAATTGCCTAGTCGTATGGAAAGACCAATTATGTTAGAAGCGGTTGCTTTATCAAATCTATGGATTTGGCATGCATTCTTCAGAGTTGCTGGTTCTAAAAATGATATAAATTTGCTCAACCAATCTTCTTTGTGTTAATGACGTATTATATGGATATACTCCATAAATCCAGTTCAATGTTAATGTTACAATATACATAAAAAGATATTATCTTGCTAATGGTATATATCCTGATTGAGCAACATTCATTAAAAGTTTCTCATATCCGGAAGACTCGAAGAGAATCAAGTTCAAACAAATGCAAGAGGTTAGAAGAAAAGAAGTTGAGGAAGCATTTGGCGTGCTTCAATCTCAGTGTGCAATTGTAAGTGGCCCTGTTGGTTTTTGGCATAGGGAAAATTGAGAGATATAATGTACACATACATAATATTGCATAACATGATTGTTGATGATGAAGGAGATACAAACAAAAATTGGGATGGCAAAGAGAGTGAATCCCCATTACTTATTAGTCGAGGGTGCACTCAAGATTTTCAATATTAATACTTAAGAAGAAATGCAGAATTATGTGATTAAGAAGCACACTATCAACTTCGATCAAACTTGGCAGAGCATATTTGGCGCCACTTTGGAGTGAACAAACATGAAAATTAGTGTTTTTATATCTTTTATTAATGGCTTTAATTATGTAATATTCATAGTATTTTTTAATTTATATAAGTTGTTTTTTATTTCTTCATTATTTTGATAAATTATTTTTTATTTTTTATCGTCCACAAATTAATTATTTTTTCAAAATAATATAATAATTTATTATTATTCATATATTTTATTATTTTAAATATTTATTTTAAAATATAAATTTTTAAATATATTATTTAATTATTTTATCAATGAGATTTAAGATTTTATTAAATACATTTTTTTAATAAAATATATAATATAAATAGTTAAAATGTGATTGAACGATTATGGGTCTTATTTTATAACAATATTTATTGAAAATGCTTTACTATTAGCAAGGCATGCTTTAAAATTAAAAACACTTCAAAAAAAATTATGAATATCTACGAGTCCTAGACACTTGCACAATTGTTTATTATACTAAAAAATATTCACAAATAAAGATGTTTATAAAATTTTATTTATTTATTTATCTTAAAATTTATCTAAAATTGACTTGGCACTAACTCTTCACAAATTACATTAAATTAATTGTCCCTAAACTTGGGAAAGGACAATGATTCTAAGCAAGTGGCTCTTATATGTTAATCTTGCTTAGTGGATTCAATCAATTCAAGCAATTAAATATGCAAAATGTCATCATAATAACAAATAAAAAAATGGGCATTGGATTAACATCTAATGATCAATTATTTAAGCCATCATGCTGTTCATGTTGAACTAATTAAATGCAATGACACCAAAATGTCATTATCTTATTCTAATCTCATTAATATAAAATTATAACATAAAGGCATATTATATCAACATGTTTAGAGTTGCTCAAAATCAAATGAGGGCTCTTTGCTACAGATAGATAAAATAGGACTATTAAATTCAGCTGTCTTTATAGTTTTTGTTTTTTAATTTTCAATATTTTTTTTTTTTAAAAAGGGTCAAGAACTGGTCCTAGGCATTGGTGACTAAAGCATGTGCTTAAGCCCCATAATTTCTTGGAGCCTCACAATTTATAAATTTTCTAAATATTTAAAATTTATATTTAAAGTTTTATTTATTATTCTTTTCTAAAATATAAAACTTATTTATAATAATATTAAATTACATAAATTTTATATTGTCAAGACAAGGCCCATTATTTGTTGGGTAGTAGAGGGGGACAGGGCTGGTTAACCGGGCCCGGCGGGTCCTGGTCAGGTTTTGCCGGACCCGGAACTGGCCCGACTCCTATTGAAGACCCGCCGGGCCCGCTGGGTCACGGGTCACCAATTTGTGACCCGGACCCGGCCTGGATTAGCGAAGAACCCGTCGGGGCGGGCTGAGTTTTTAATTAATTTATTACTAATTTAAATAAAAATAAATTTAAATGCTTTGAGTGGGATTTGAACCTTGGGTCATCCATACATCCATAACACTAACAAGCTTTGTTACCAACTACCCTATGAAAATTCTATACATTTATATTAAAACATTATAAACAAAAAGAATACTTCAAAATAAATTAAAAAAAATAAAAATAAGAAATAGTTTAAAACAATTTTAATAAATTAGAAGAATTTGAAACCACTCAAAATAAATTAAAAAAATAATAATAAATTACATTAAGTTTGTTTGTTTATTGAATTAAATAGTTTATATATTCTTTTGAGTTATAAAATTATATTATATGAAAAATTATAGTCATAAAAATGTACTACTTTATATTAAAATTTTACTATCTATTTGTTTGAGAAATTAACATAAAATTTATTGATGATTGACATAAAATATTAAGAAAATTATATTATAACTAATCTTATGAATTGGTGATTGAAATTATTTTATATGAAAACTTATTAATATAAAATTTAAACTCATGAACTTAATGTAAAAAAAAAAAACTAATCTTATTAATTGGTGATTGAAATAATCAAATAAAACAATACATGTAAATATAAGAAAAATCAATACTAAATTATTATATTATAACTAAAAATTAAAAACACTAGTTATAATAAATATATAAAATTTGATAATTAAATAGAAGTAAAAAGTTAAAAATTCAAGTAATTAATTAAAATAATTGGATAAAAAACTTATTAAAATAAAATTTAAAACTCATTAACTTTGAATTTGAATTCAAATTCATATCTTCATTATAAATTTCTTTAAAAAAAAATTAAAATCATCACCAACAATAGCTAGCTCAAGTGGTTTCTCAACGGCCGGGTAAGCGGGCCAACCCGCCGGATTGGCACGGCGGGTCACGGGTTAATAAATGGCTAACCCGTAACCTAGAGGGGGGCACGGGCCGGTTAACCGGGCCCGGCGGTTCCGGGTCGGGTTTTGCCGGACCCGGAACCGGCCCGGCTCCTATTGAAGACCCGGCGGGCCCGCCGGGTCACGGGTCACCAATTTGTGACCCGGACCCGGCCCGGATTAGCGAAGAACCCGCCGGGCTGGTCCGGGCCCGCCTGACCCGGCGGGCCAACCCGGCGGGCTGTGAGACTGCCTGAACCGGCGGGTCGGGCCAAGCCCTTCAGGCCCGGTTGAGTTTTTAATTAATTTATAACTAAGTTAAATAAAAATAAATTTAAATGCTTCGGGTGGGATTTGAACCTTGGGTCATCTATACACTAACAAGCTTTGTAACCAACTACCCTATGAAAATTTTATATATTTATATCAAAGCATTATAAACAAAAAAGAATACTTCAAAATAAATTAAAAAAAAAAGAAATAGTTTAAAACAATTTTAATAAATTAGAAGAATTTGAAAACACTCAAAATAAATTAAAAAAATAATAATAAATTACATTAAGTTTGTTTGTTTATTGAATTAAATAGTTTATATATTCTTTTGAGTTATAAAATTATATTATATGAAAAATTATAGTCATAAAAATGTTCTACTTTATATTAAAATTTTACTATCTATTTGTTTGAGAAATTAACATAAAATTTATTGATGATTGACATAAAATATTAGAGAAATTATATTATAACTAATCTTATGAATTGGTGATTGAAATTATTTTATATGAAAAGTTATTAACATAAAATTTAAACTCATGAACTTAATGTAAAAAAAAAAACTAATCTTATTAATTGGTGATTGAAATAATCAAATAAAACAATACATGTAAATATAAGAGAAATCAATACTAAATTATTATATTATAACTAAAAATTAAAAACACTAGTTATGATAAATATATAAAATTTGATAATTAAATAGAAGTAAAAAGTAAAAAATTCAAGTAACAAATTAAAATAATTGGATAAAAAACTTATTGAAATAAAATTTAAAACTCATTAACTTTGAATTTGAATTCAAATTCATATCTTCATTATAAATATCTATAAAAACAAATTTAAATCACCATCAATAATAACTTGCTCAAGTGGTTTCTCAATGAACTCTTCTCATAAAAGACCAAGGTTCAAATCTTAGAGGTAACAAGTTTGAATTTTTTAATACACAAAACACACAAATTTAAAAAAAAAAAAAAAAAACCAACGGTCGGGCCCGCCGGGCCAACTCGTCGAGTCACGGTTTAATAAAGGCCTAACCCGTAACCGGGCCCGCTACAGTGCGGGCCGGTTACGGGTTACCGGCCCGGCCCGCCGGGTCAGCTGACCCAGCGGTTTCTGCCGGGCCGGGCCGGGCCAAATTTCGGCCCGTGCCCCCCTCTACCGTAACCGGGTCCGCTATAGTGCGGACCGGTTACGGGTTACCGGCCCGGCGGTTTCTGCCGGGCCAGTTCCGGGGCGGGACGGGCCAAATTTCGGCCCGTGCCCCCCTCTAGGCAACAGCATGATTTTTTTTATAAACAAAATTTTTATATTTAAAATAATAATAATAATAATAATAATTATTATTATTATTATTGTCGTGGGTAAAAATTCTTAATTATTTTTTCTATAATATAAAACTTATTTTACTTAATTGACTTATGATAATATTAAATTCATGAGGTTGTGGCATACCATTTATTTATTTATTTACTTATGAACATGCTATGTGTTAGGGCATGCGTCCCTAATTTCTTATCATGTAATTAATTATTTAATAAAAATAATTGAAAAAAAAAATTATTATTGTGCAGGGTTCCATTTTCATTTTTCACTAAGAGTGGAGGATGCTAGTGATGGAAATTTGATGAAAAATTTTCTACAAACTTTAATTCTTTTAGGCATGCAGATGATTTAATCATTGTCACTATATATTTGGAATTTTGCATATCACATGAATTATAAGTTTTTATTTATGTATTATAGAAAATTTTAATTCATAAAAAACCATATGTTTAAATTTCTTGTTGTATGAAATTAACCATAATGATAACATATGTATAAGCACTCTAACTAAAGCAATAGTTATTTGATTTTGTATTGTAGCCCATGTCTAGACCTACTAAATGGCCAGGTGAGTTAAGCCCACTTATGGGTTATCTTATTTGCAAGTTAAGTGGTGTGGGAAAGATTTAATGATATTTTTAATATTTATTCGCTTTGAGATGTTAGATGCCTAGGTTCATATCACTAAAAACTAATCTAATAGTAAGGTTGTCTTATCTCTTATAAGCCCAAGAATATTTTAGTACAGAATTGGTGTGGGACTAAATTTATATGTGAGTTCATTACTAGCTCCACTATCTAATTTTTAATGTCCTCGTTGTGAGTTACAACGTGGATGGATCTTTTTCATGGTCTGAACTATTGGGGTTTCCGAAAAATCCCTATCACATGCTAGTACCCCAAAATGGTTCTAATACCACTTATTAGATGGTTGGGTCCACATTCCAAAAAACTAGTTTGATAGAAAAAGTTGACCAATAATACCTTATAAAGGCCAAGAACACTTTAGTACACAACCAATTGGGACTAAGTTTTTCTAGGCCCGTAATATAGGATAGTGAGCAGGTATCTGTTCATTTGCTAATATAAAATGGTTATGAAATCTTTTAGTTCTTTATGGACTTATTTTTATAAATTTCTTTGTATTAGTTCGTTTAAAATTTATTTTTTTTTAGATTTTAACATGGTATACATGAAAAAATTCTTTTAAGTTTGATTTAATTATTAATACACTAACTCTAGAGTCTAAAGGGTCTAAGGAAAGAAATACTACTGGTCTACTCATGGGCAACCTTAACCAAGATAGCTCCATTCAATGCAGCAAATAATAGTAGACAAGAATAAAAAAAATTAACCGTATGGTTATGAAAAAAAGAAGTCAAACCCACAAACTAGGAGGCTAGTTTGGAAACAAATGTCATGCTTCCTCTTTATTTGGAATCTAGTGTAAATCCTTATAGCCAAGAGTTGAGTCTGCAACTGAGGTTGAGATTGTAAAGCCCTCGGTAGCAGTGCACACTTAAAACCTTTCTACCAATCCCGTCTCTAGATAAGCCACCTCCTTTGTTGCATTTAACACATCTCTGCATGTTTTCTGGTACTGTCCATAATGCCATCCCTTTTTCAAGTAGCTCTAGTCATGTTGTCATTGCAATCGGTCTGACAACTTTTCGCTAAAACTGGTTGTGTCAAAGACATCATTAGAGGCCTTGGTGAGGATGTTCATTGCTCGATGCTTGTCAGCCAACGTGTTCCTCCAATAGCCTTTACACGTTCAAAGGGCTTCTTATGTCGATGATACCCTAGAAGTTGGGATAAATGGAATTTGCTCTCACAATGCATAAACAAGTATCAAAGCTACCACCATAAACTCCTTACCTAGTGGTGAGGGTCAAAAAAAATAGATGAGGGAAGGGATAGATAAGGGGAGGGCACTCTACAAGAAAGCTCAACACAAGATGTTATACCCCCAAAACTAATACGTGGACAATGTGCTGGCATCTCTTCAAAAAAAACTGAACATAAGAAAAGGAATTGAGACAATAGCCCTATATGCACCATTTATATGTCTATCCTAATTGGATTAGTAGGTGAAAAAGAAAGCAAGGTAACATATCTATAATCCTTAACATTGGACACTAAAGTTTGATCTTGAAGACTAGAGCTCTGATACCACTATAATTGTCACACCCCGACACACAATCAGGCACATGGCAATCACCGCAACGACTTAGGAAGGAACAATTGTCACCTACACCCAAGTCGCTACAAGGCCTAAACAAACCTGGATTTATAGATAATGAACACATAACCCAACAAATCCACCTTGAACTTAGGAACAAAGATACAAACATGTTATCTACATTAAATGCAACTAATCATATACAACCTAACGGATCCAATCTATACAATGAGTCTTACATATACAAGATACAATCCACAAACCTATTTAACAAAACACTAGATGAGCTGCATGACAAAAGGTTCACAGCATGCACTACTCAACCCGAGGGAAAAAGAAAAAAAAAAGAAAAATAGAGTGATGAGTAATATGATTACTCAGTGAGTGAACAATGCACATAGTTCAACAAGGACAAAAATGAAACCATAAATAACATTTTAAATTTATAAAAATACATTCCCACACAATTCGCATATAAACGGTAGATTTAAAATATCATTATGTCAAACTCATGAAAGCTTCTAAGCTAGCCGCAAAGACAGTTCCCCCTTGTTGTTGGCACAACTAGGGTTCGGAACCCGCTAAGGTTATTTTATTAGTTATAATAAAACTAGGTAACCCTCCTTAGTGTTGGCATCTGGGAGCCTTGTGTGGTGACTCTGAGGGTTTGAGTCAGGTTTAGTCCCATTCAAGCTCTCTACGCACCTCCTGATATGGGTAATATAATGGTCAACTACGCTGCCTCTACAGGCCAATCGTGGGGACCTCCACTACAGTGAATCACACAAAGCATGCCACCATCAAATCATATGGAAAAGATCATAAATCATTGATATCTCAACCATGGAGCATAAACTTTCACATATAGAACATAATATTTTCCATGTCATATTTTAGTGTTATCACTGATATACCATAGATTCCACATATTCAAATGGTATACCATAAAAAAATCCAGTAAGTATCCAAACATTTTGGGAATATAGATCGTACAATCTCCATGGAACTATAACAACATATACATATGAAGTGAATGGTTGAAAACTTGTCATGGATTGCAAATATATCAACATAAATTTAAAATACATGAAATGGAATTGAAGTTGAGTTGGGAGAAATAACTTATATATCTTAACTACAAAAGGAATCATATTCCTAACCAACTATGCTCTTAGTTAAAGCCAAGTAATACATAATAAGAAATAGATATATGTATACTTTTATGAAAACATGGTTATCATTTAAATCCTTAAAGAACAATGTGCATCTATTCCCAAGTTCACTCACAAGAATGAAGAGGAAAAGGTACTCAAGCTTCCACCACGGCCTTGCCCTTGCTCTAGGGCTCCCCGCCTAACATTTAAGATAACAAAAAATACAAAAAACATAAGAAGAATAACAACATAAATAGAGTTGTAAAAATGAGAAATTAAGGCAATTCGAAGCCCTAGGTATGAAATTTCGGCATGCCAACATACTAAAGAGAAGATCACATGATGAGGGTGAAGATCCAACCTCAAGAACATGGAAAGAAAAGATTCTGACTCTCGGTGCTATAGTAAATTGAGCTATTACTACAGTACCCGAGACCAAACTCACCAACAATCTAATGGAAGAGCACCAAGTTTTCACAACTATACAATAACCAATTAAAAGAGATATAAATTAACAAAACTTGAGCATCATTTTGAACTAGCTTAAGAGAAAAATGACCTTTTTGCCCCTATGACTTCAACATATCAACCAAAATGCCATGAACTTCAAAAAATGACTAAGTTACCCTCATGCTTTTGAAACATGGACTATAATGAATAAGCATTTGGCAAAAGATAACAATACCCTTGTACTTTCAAGAAAAATACATAAGTGAGTAAGCTTGGGTGATAATTACTCAAATGACCAGCTAACCCAAGAAATGACGTAAAAACCCTCTACGCTCATAACTACCAAATAAGAGTAAACGGGATGGAAAGTATTGAGCATCCCTTTTTGCACTATTGTAGAATACTGTATATGTGCACTATTGAGATGGAGACAAGATCTGGAGCACTTAGATTTCATTCCAATGGCTGAAACACAAACGTTGGTAGAATTGAATAATAAAGCTTCTATAAATTCATAATGTTGAGATCATGAAATTTTATTAATTTAGAGAGGTATTTTTGAATCGATAAATTAATAATTTATCAATTTAAACAATGCTTTTTGATTCAATAATATAAATTTAGTTATATAAAAAAGCATTGTGTATCACTAATATATGTATCATATTTTGTGAATTAATTTAAAAAGAAAATTCGTTGTATAGATATTTATGAAAATAGGTAAGTGGTATTCGAGGTTTTTAATATTTAAATAATATTCGTTATATTGACTAATTAAATAAAGTTCAATGTACAAGTTCCTTACATCTATGAGTTCATTCTATTAGAACTAAATATATTCAACTTATGATAATGAAAGGAACTACTATATAAACAATGTAGAAAAACAAATTTAAAATCATACCTAATAATTGTTTCTCATCTGAAAGTGTCTAGAAACCAACCATAACCAATCAAATACCTAAAGCATTATATGAGTATACGAGGGATTAGTCCACATGTACTAAAAAAGATTTACAATAGTGGTTTGATGACTAATATCATTTGAAAGATAGTTAAGGTACAATATCAAACACTCTCAAGCGATCATATGAGCACCTTTTGGCTAACCTAGAAATAGGAGCAGATACCAAGCAACACAAACCAACAATCTAGACTTGGAGAAGGCTGCTTATGAGTGGTTTCTCCAATACCTGCTTTTTGAGTACCACTTTTCTCAAGGTTGGTTGATGTGTGTGTGAGTTAGAGAGAGAGAGATATAAAGAGAGACAAAAGGGAAAGAGATGAGAGAATAATTCTTTGTTTTTTTCTCTTTATTCCATCGACCACATATACATAACTAAGTCATACAACTTATCCATAACCAACTCTATCAACTCAATAACAATTTTACTAATTCAATAACAAACTACTAACTTGATAACCAAATTCTAATCTAACTCGATATAACTTATTAACAAACCCTATTTATGAACCCCTATCTCAGTTGGGCTAGCAACATTTGTAATACCTAGTATTTTCTACCTTTGGAGATTCCTTGGAGACTTAATGAGGGTTTAATTATGTTGTAAATGCCAAGCTTGGGAGTAAGCCTGGAGTACTAAACTTGGAAGTTCTTATTGAATGCGTATAAATTGTTTGACAAAATGCCCAAAAGAAATGAAAAAAAACTTTCAAGATACTTTGATCATGAAGTTGATTTTATTGAACTTAATGTCGATGATTTAAGAGTAAAGACATTTTGTCGATGATTTAAGAGCAAGCATTACTTAAGTGAGTAAACTCTGTATCTTAGCAATTGAGGTTGGTAATGGATTGTTTTTGCAATATTGAAGCTCGTGTAAGGATCTCTCTAGCAATTTGTGGAATGCTACAAAGGTCAGGCTAAATTGGAAGAGTTGTAAATAGAGTTACATTATTATGCTTTCATGGAAGATAGGTGCTTGAATACTTGAGTTTTTCTTGGAATTATTTCCATATATTGATGATGCTTAATAAAATGGTTTTAGAGGTGAAGATGGATGGTCACATGTATGGATGGAGTTATAGTTGTTAGAAGCCTAGTAGTGATTTTGCACCTAGCAAGGGTCTTGATATCATAGCTTCTACTGTAGCACAGACTATTGTAAGCATTTTTTCAATCTAGTTTAAACTAGTTGGGGCTGGCTTGGGCAATCTTAACCCAACTTAAACTTGTTTACCTTTAGTTGGTTGTTGTCTGAGCTACTTAGCTAGGGTTATAGAAAATTATTGGTTGGTTGAAAATTTTAAAATAGGTTTCAACTTGTTAAATCATAGCTCTTTTTGCATCATATTTAGAGATAAGTTGTATTTTATACTTGTTATTTGGGCTAAATCAGTAAGTCTCTCTTTTATTTTCTTTCGAGTAGAGAGACCTCTAGTTTAGGCAAGGCCCCCATGGAGAAATAGAAGATTTCTCATATTTTTCTAGCCAAAACCTTATGAGTGAATTGTGTTTTATTTAATCATACTTGCAAAGGAAAGTTTAATGAGGTTTCATTTTATATACTTATATATAGCTATGACATTTATTTTCAATCATATCAAGGACTTGCTTATCATGTTTTCTCTTTGTGAGTATATGTGAAATTCTTTTGATAATTTGATAATATGTTTTCAATTTGAAAATGGGAATGTGTGTGTGGCACTTGAATCATGGTTACAAAATATTTCTTTCATATATACATTGTTTGTAATTGCATGATGGTTTCTTTGGTGACGGGGAGCCTAGAGCTTCGTTTACTGCAGTGCAGGTCCTCATGGTCCTACCTACCAAGAGGCGGCGTCGGTGATCGGTTGATCTGAACCCATTTAGGAGATGGAGAGAAAACCTAATAGGAAAACTAGTGGATCGCCTCCAATAAGACTGAAACTCCGTGATTCACCGTGTGTGTGGTCTCAATGGCCAGTGCCAAGGGTAACAATCCTAGTGGGTTTGGACTTAGGCCCGGCCACGACTAGGTTCAAGTGAAGTGTTTTTTTAGCAAACCCTCAAAGTTGATTTATGAATCTTTCTTTCTTTTGGTTCTTGTTTCTTTTCAGTATTTGGAGTTCAAAAGTATTTTTCTTGTTTTCCTTAATTTTGTTAATCATAATTATTTATTCTACTATCCCCTTGCTGGGTAACTTTTTTACTCATTATATTTCCTTCTCTCTATTTTTTTCAAGCCTACATTCTTAGCTTAACAAGTTATTGTGCTAAGTTTCTGCAACATATTGGATGGTTTGTATTGTAGGATGACTTTTTGTTTGGTCTTGTAGTAGGGAACCTACAAGGGTACTTTGGAATCTAGTATTTTGAAATGGTGGTGTGAGCTTTTTATATTCTATGCACTTGAACTTGTTTTTTCTGTAAACTCTTTGACTGCTCGATGATTTGGAAAAATTTTATGTTTTGTACTTTAATATCATTTTACAGAAGAACTATTTACAGGTTATCAATAGCCTAGAGATATTTTGGAGTGGTGAATTTATTCATTACCTACTTCAAGATATTGTGCCAGTTGCTACATACCTGGCTTTAGGTCGGAGCGTGACAACATTGGCTTAAGGGGTTCAAGTTAAAACATAGTCTCAAGTCATTTTGTCATTTCGTCATTTAGGAGAGAGTGGCTTGGTTGACATAGAGGACATGGAGAAGAAATTGGAGTCTATAATGGAAAATAGACTATTTTCCTATGAAAGATGTTTTTAATATGGGTGAAACTGGTTTATTTTACAGTTACAAATTGATCATTCTCTTGCAACAAAACAACTTGAAGGAAGAAAACAAGACAAACAAAGGTTTATAATGTTATTTATTGCAATGGGGATGGCTCAGAAAAAAAATCTTTTATGGATTATTGGAAGGTGCACAAAGCCATGTTGCTTGAAAAATATTAACATGAACTGGTTTAATTGTCAATACTGTGCCAACAAAAGAGCATGAATGACTAGTGTGTTTTTTGACTAATATGTTTTTTGGTTGGACTAGAAATTCCATGGTAAAAGAATTTTGTTCATAGTAGATAATTGTCCAACCCATCCATTAGATATTGAAGGACTACGAAATGTAGCGTCTTTTTTTGTTTTTTTTTTTCCTATGCCTCCTTACATGATATAAAAAATTTAACCATGTGAAGCTGGGATAATAAGAACTTTCAAGATGCGCTACTACATGAGATTCTATTGTAAGATATTAGAAGGCTAGGAATTGGGACAATCTAATCTAGAAAAGATTAATGTTTTAGATGCCATCAATTTTGCAATCTCAGCGTAGACAATAAATGTTCAAAAAGAGACTAGTAAATTGTTTCCAACACTGAAAAATTCTTTGGAGAAATGAATCAACTTCAAATGAAGGTATTCACTAGTTTGAGAAAATGATTAATGATCTCGGTTACCGTAATAAATGGATGCTAATCACCTATTCAATCACTAGGGTGAAAATGATAAATGTCTAACGGTCCAAAGCTTAGAAGAAATTATGGCTAGTGGTATTGAAAATCCTATTAATAGTAAAGCTGAAGATGATTCAATACCTTAAAAACTATTCATATGAAGGGAAGCACTAATAGCTACAACAACTCTTCACAATTTTTTGTTGTAGCTCGAGAACATGACATTGGAGGTTTTGAATACAATGAGAAAAGTTAGAGATGAAATCCACCTAGATTTAAATTTCAAGAAAAAAAAAAGCAACAATAGATTCAAGCCCTGTTTGGGTACCACCAAATTCCATAGAAATAGTGGTGATTCCTATGGAATTTAGTGTTACATAGAAAACTATAATAACAGCTGCTTGGATACCAGTTTTACAGTATTAAATTACCATGGAATCACATAAATTCCATAGGGATTTGTAAAAGAGAGGAACCTAGATTTTTTTTTCCTTTGTTTTTCTGGCTTTCCCTTCTTCCTCTCCAAACCAACCCTTGGCCCCTCCCTAGACCTCTTCCCTTCACCAAATCCTCTCCTCCTTCTCCGACGGTTCCGACCCCAACACCTCAGCACCAAACTCAAGTCCGCTTCCTCCCCCAGTGCACTACTAGCATCGCCCGCTCTCCGCCCTGCCGAGCATCACTAGACCCCAGTCTTCGCTGCACGCTAGGGTTTCCACAGCCGCCGCCGTTCAGCGACTGCCAGTGAGATGATGAGTTAGTGAAGTGTTAAGTTAATCTTTTTATGATGAGTTTGATAGTAATGGCATGGATTTGGTTGTAGATCTTCTCTACAAGGACTACCAGACTGATCAGAAGTTCACTCTCACAACCTGCACCCCGAATAGAGTTGTAAGTTTCTCCTTTCTAATTTTTCTATTCACTTTTACGTTTTGTTGGTTTGATTTTCTGGTTGTTGACATGCTTTTTTTCTTGATTTTTGTTTTTGGGGATGAGAGTGGTTTTGTACATTTTGACATGAAAATGATTTTTGTTTTGCATGATTTGAAGTAATTTCTTGACAATTATGTTTGCAAGATGGTGTTGTGTTGCATAGTGTGTTCATGGTTGTGATTATGGGGTGTGATCATTATCCAGTTGTCTCAGTACTATTGTGAAATTAAAGCCATAGATGGCAACTTGGTGTTTCCAGTAGCTTGGTGTTTCATCTGAAAATTTATACATTCTTGGAAGAGTAAAAAGTTTGAGTTTTCGATATTGCTCTGGTTTAATTCAGGTTGAAATATTTGGATGCTGATGATTTGGGAATTTAATTGCATGATAAAACTAAAGAAAGATTATGCATGGATTTAGTTAAAGATTGTGTGAGTTTAATTTGGGCCCAATAAAACTTTGGAGGTATTTAAGATGATAATTTGATGAAGATTTGGGAATTTAATAGCATTCTGCAACTGAAGAAAGAGTATGCATGAATTTAATTGCACATCCTCTACCAAGCTCGATGACAACTCTCTTGATAAACATAACAGACATGAACATGATTGAATGAATATATGTTTATATATATATAAACATACATTATTTATCCTGGTTTCACAATCATTCAGCACAATGCTTCTCCTGATTCCATGTGTGATTTACTTGCTATTTCTATTTTGCTTATGTTTTCTATTTATAATAATAAGCTTATGTGTTTGTTTAGCTTGCCTGCAACATCCCATTGATCTGCTATTAATTGTGAAATTTTTATTGTTGTATTAAGATGCAAATTTTTCCCCTCATTTATTTGGATTAGGTTCACTGCAGGCCTTGAATATGGTACATCAAAATGTTTACAGAGAAATGTTGCTATATTGTTTTATGCAGTTCTTAAATGTTGTATTCTTACAAATTGTTGCACAATCAAAAACCTTCTGAACTAGTGCATTAATTGGCAGCTGTTGTTGGAACTAGGAATGCTAGAAGTGCAAAACTTTGCCTTACAGAATAAATTAACTAACACTAGCAGTCATAATACTAATGCAAATGTTAGACACTAGTGCATGGCGGATGAACTGGAGCTTTGCTCTTCACAAAACCTTTTACTTATTAACAATATAATTAGGGCTGTAGAAAATGCTATTGCTTGATTAGGTTGAAATTGCTTAAATCTCAACAATATGGATAAATTTATTTTTATTTTTATTTTGTTTTATTTTTCCATGATTATTTTGTTTTATTTTGTTTTATTTTTCTATGATTAATCTCAACAATATTGGTGTTTAATCTTATCCTAATTATTGCTTTGTATAAATGGCAAATCAAGAGAAGACCGACACAAGGGCCAAATGGAATGAAAATCATAGGGCTCATCTAGTAAAATTATTAGGTGATTATAACATTCCCGCGTATCACTCACAAAATGGATGGACTAAAGAGGCAAGGAATAGAATATCGCGTGACATGGTAACGAAATTCCCTACTTTAAAATGCACTGTTATACAAGTTAAAGCATTAGAGCAAGAGATAACAAAAAAAAAAAAAAAAAAATACAAGCTTCTGAAAGAGTTTACCGAATTAAGTGGCTTTGGATGGGATTATAAAAAAAATATGGTAGAAGCCACTAAAGAAGTTTGGGCACCACTAATTGAGGTATATATTTTTATTACATAATTTCACAAACTTTATGCAATAATTTCTTCTAAACATTTTGTTCACAATATGCAAAGAAATAAAGAAGCAAGAAGATGGCATAAAAAACCCTTTCCATATTTCATAGCATTGCAGGAGATTTATGAGCGTAAGAAAGTGTTGTTTACTAATGTTTGCTTTAAAGATTTGTAATAAATTTTCCAATCATTTGTACATTTATTACATAGGGATACATGCATAAGGAAGACGCTCTCGTGATGTAGATTATTATGTAAACGTGCCAATGGACACTCCATCTCCAAGCATTCCGGCTCCAAATAATCCAATCCAATCATTGTCTACACCCGAAATAAAGACAAAGGATCGTGATTTTGCACAAACGGAACCTTCATGCAGTCAACCATATATTTCACAACCACAAAGTTCATGTAGTGCAAGACGACAAAGCTTAGGTGATGATAAGCAAACAAGGAAAAAGGATCGAAAGCGAAAAAATATTCAAGAGGCATTCTTCGAACAATATATAGATATGCGTCAAACTGAGACTAATAGATATATTGATGCTATGAAAATAAACAAGGTCGAGGAAAAGTACACCATAGGAGAATGCTACAACATTGTTTAAAGATAAGGATAATCGTGAAATCTTCTTGAGTCTCAAGGAAGATCGGAAAGTGTTGTGTCTTCGACAAATGATTAATTAAAAACAATATTATGTTATATGCTTTTTATATTTACTTACATGCAATTTATGTTTGAGGATGTTTAATATTGTCACAATGACTTGACTCTTTTGTATAAGACGTTATGTTTATGAGATCTATCTATTTATGATATCTATTTATTTATTTTTAGATGATCTTATATATTGTATTTTTATTTATTACAAATAATAATTGTAGCCCCATTGATATTCTTACATAGCATTGATAATCTTAACACATGTCAACATTTTAATAAGAAAACAAGGCAACATTGATAATCTTACACATCATTTATATTACATTTCTATGATAGTTACAATAATTATTCCACATTTGAATTACTATTTCATCTCTTTTGCGAGCACCTGCAGTACGTTCAGAGTTCATTACATTGACATCATTTTCATATGTGTCATCTCCATTTGGGATGTTAACTTCGTCAACTCCATTACTGATTTCCTCAATTTCATCCGTGTCATTGTGTATCCGTATGAAATTATGCAAGACACATATGACAACTACTATATCAGTTTGAGAATCTATTGGATGAAAGGTTGCAGCTGTAAGTATAAAAAATCTCATTTTCAAGACAACAATAATGCATTCAATATGATTCCTCAATGAAGCATATCTCAAATTAAATAATTCTTTGTAATTTCTTGGTCTACATCCTGTCCGTCCTTGCTTCTGTAAGTGATAACGCACAATGTTTGTTTTCTATTTCTATAAGGATCTTGCAATGCTAAAGAAATAGTGATTGGAATATGTGTTTCATTAATAGCACCAATACAATCCTAAAATAATAAACCCATAACATTTGTTAAGAAAAAAAATTAAAAAAACTTAAGTAATAAATAAAATAATAGTATAAAAATTTATAACCTTGAAATATGGGAAAAAAAAGTCTACTATTCTGGATAACGGGTGATGTTGTTAGTGGCAATTCTATATATGTACTAGCAAGAATAGTAATAGCTTTAAGCACTTTACCAAAATAACAGCTAACCGTTTCTACCGAATGTTGAAAGCGTTCTTGCACGTCACGATTACTAGCGTTGTGCGCAAGAGTGTATACAAACATTACTAGTTGTTCCTCGATTGTAATTCTTTTCGAGTTGTGAAGAAGAAATCTTTCCCTTAAACAATTAGCAAGTGCTTCAAATATACGAGGCTCCATACGAAATTCACTCTTGCAACGTGCCTCATGACCTTCAAGAATTTCTTGTACATATGTAGCACTTGTTAATATTGATGTATGACAAGCCTTAGTTTCTGGACTTACAGGAAATAAACTTGGAAAAATGGTGAACATAAATTCGTCATCATTTTCATTAATCTTTCTCCATTGATCCAAATCTATACTGAAACAAAAGACTTTGAGACATAAAAATTTGAGCTGAAGAAAGATAAGGTTATATATTGCACAAGAGTGTTGGCTTTAATATAGTGAGAAATTGTTAACGGCTAGTTTTTAAAAAAATCCAACGACTAATTATTTTTTAAAAACTCTAACGGCTAGTTTCATTTTCAAAATTAAAAATTCTTATGGAAAAATTCCTGTGCACATCCAAACACTATTTTATATGAATTTTTCCTGTAGTAAATTCCATAAGAATCATTTTTTAATCCTATGAAATAAAATTCCTACAAAAAAAATTACTATGCATCCAAATAGACCCTCATATTCCACTAACTTGTCATAGTCTTGTTTGTAATACTTGAAAATTATTAATTTATGATATTGGTGGGACTATAGATTTATATAAGGGCCTTCCTAGAACTTATTACTATATTTATTTATTACAATTATTAAATTTGTAAACTGGCCCAATTCCAATTGGGACCAAGAAAAAATATTAATTTTAAAAAATTATTAATTTATCTAGAATTAATTTATGGAAAGCTCTTGCTTGCTCCTAAAAATTATTATCTTATTAATTTATCAAAATTATTAAATTTGTAAACCAGCCCAATTTGGCCCTACTTGTATGCAATTTTCACAAATGTTTTTTTATACATATAATTTTTTTTTAAATTAAAATTATACAATTGACAATGATCACATACCACTTGGGGGTCGTTTGGTTCGCGGTAATATTTTCAGATTACCCTGTGTTACGTGGTAATATAAATGAAAATATTACCACGTTTGGCATTGCACTGAGAAAGATTACCACTTGTTACGTGGTAATCTGGATGGTAATATCACATTACCAACATGAGAATATTACCAAGAAGGTGGTAATATGATTACCACCAAATTTGGTGTCTATCTTGGATTACCATGGTAATCTTACAACTTTTTATATTTTATCAAATTAATTACCATGAACCAAACAATGTAATAAACTATTCCCAATAATAAGAGTTCCCAACCAAACATAGTTATATCAAATTACCACAATATTCCCAATCATATAACATTCCCTCCCATATTACAATGGTAATATTATTATATGGTAATATGTTATTACCACGAACCAAATGGCCACTAGTATATCAGTTGTGTGATGGGCCTAGGGCCGTAGCCCAGTACAACCCACAGAAGACCGACACAAGCAGATCAAATTAACGGGCCCAGGGAACACTACTATACTGAACCAAAGCCCATTACTTTCAATTAAGCACAGTGCTGGTCCATGTTTCCGTTAATCTCCTCCGCCAGTCCATCGGATTGGAGGTTTCCAGCTCCGATAGCAGTCCAGAATTAGGGTTAGGGTTAGGGTTAGGGTTTCGATTATCAGAGAATGGCGGGGAGGAGCAGGCAAGAGCTGGGGGTGGACGGGCAGCGACATCTCGAGGAGACCATTGCGGCGGCGTTCCAGATCCTTTCGTCGATGAACGACGAGCTCTGTAACCCTGCACTCTGGTCGGCTACCCCCGCTTCGGCAGGGGCATCCAGCGGCGACGTCTCTACTGACTCTTCCCAGCCCCCTGAGATCGGTTCTGGTGGTGCGACCGGAGGTGGTGCCGGCGGTGGTGGAGCTCTTGAAGAGGCCCGGCTTCGTTACAAGTCCGCCGTCTCTGCTTTGCGAGCCGTTCTCGCCGCTATTCCTACTTCCTCTCAGGTATACGAATTTCGTGTTTCTCTCGAATTGTACCCCAATTCAATCAGCAAAAAGAAATTTTGATTTTGATTAAAGCTGAAATTTGCATTCAAGTTTGGTTCGAAGTTGTGAAGTTTAGGTTTAACTTAATTTTTGGACAATCTGGAACTGTGAAAGATTGGAGAAGAGAAGTTAGAATTTTTTTTTTTAACGAAATGAAATAATAAAAAAAGCATAGGACATTGCAAAGTTGAGTTTGTTTTTTCAGTGTTCTTTATTCCTTAAAAACTGTGAAGTTTTGAGTTGAAGGGAAATCTACAAGAATTTTTATTGCTTCTGAAGCAGCATTTGAAAGATTGAATGGGTTTGAATTATTTTCAGCAATCTAGGAACTAGTCATCACTGGTATCTTCTTCTATGAGGGAATAGCTAAGAAACTCGGAATGTGGTAATTGCTATCCAAGTTTGGTGAATTTTATAAATTTGGATCAAATATTATGCTTTAGAAAGAAAATTCATTTGAGCATGAATCATCATTAATTAGGTGTTATAAAAAGATAATAATACTGTGAATTTCGACATATATTGTTTGTATGTTTTACTGTATGGTGCGGGACATGGTGAGTTCAAGTTTTCTGGAATTACAGGAGGCTGGAGTTCTGGAAACTAAATTGGACCAAGCTGAAACTGATAGATTGGAAGCACGTCTATCTGTTTTGAGAAAGGTATGTCTTGCATTCCCTCTTGCTTTGTGCTTCTTTACAGTTTTTGTTAACTTGATGAAAACTTCTCTTTCTTTGAGTATAATTTGGTTTTATGAATATGATGTTTATTGGCAACTGAAGACTCTGTAATAGCCTTCTCTGCCATTGGCTTTTCAGTGGCACTTGAGATTTTTTTTTTAACTGGGACTGTATCTTGTGCAGGACAGTCGTTAATGTTTTTATTATTTCTCAAAGTTGCATTTGTATTTGCCTGTTATTTAGAAGTATCAAATTGCTGCTTTTTTTTTTGTCAAACTTTTACCGATTGAAATGCTGGTGGGTGCAGATTAAAATGGAAATGGCACTTAAAAAAAAATTGACATGACACTTTCCTTGCTACTTTACACTCTTCCAAGGACCTTGCATGAAAGATTTTGATGACAAAGAGTAAAAGATATATATCTATATATATATGTAGATATTGTTGCAATTGGTCTCAGAAGTCTGAATAGCACATTGTCCTTTTGTTGGATGGCAAAATGCTAAAGAGGAGAAATTTTTTTGTAAATGAACATTGGTCAATGTAGTCATCAGACTGTCTTCATCCAAGATAGCTTCAACTTAGTTTGTTTACAAGCAGGCTTAGTCGTAAAGACCAAGTTCTCCCTGTGCAATATTGAATCCAATGGCTTTCGAAATAGATGTACCATGCCGAAAAATTCTATTCTATTTGTAACTTGGGAGGATTGATTGGATGTCTTGAGACATAGGCATGTGCAAACGCTATCATAATTCTTGTCCCATGTGAACTTTAAGGTATTTCTAATTGAAAACAAGATAGAGAGATCTTTCAAGATGGTCTGGGCACATTCACCTATGAAACATCAGTACTCATATGGTTGTGGGTTTAAGTTGATGTGGTCAAATGTGAAAAGTGAAGATCTAGATGGAGATGATAAGAAATGACATGAATGTAAAGAATGTAATGAAAGAGGGAGATCTAATTGGTTAGGGCAAAGTGAAGAGGGTGACTCATTTGATTAACTCTAATGTCTTAGAATGGGCTAAAATGGAATGCTGGTTCTAGTTTTTGAATTCCCATGCCCTTGTTTTGGTTATGCATCAGTAACTGAGGATCAGCATTGCATGTCTTTTTATGAGAATGTTGTTTACCTGGAAAACTGAGAAAACCAAATTTTGCACTTGCTTACAAATTCCTTGGAAATTTTAAATTTGATGCAGGACAGAAGGCTAAAAAGGAGTAGATTTAAGTTGGAGATAGATTACTAGCATCACACTAGCAAGATTTTAGGAATTACTCCTAAAATTTATAGGCATCACAGCTAAACTTGGTTTGCATCTCAGAACACCAGGAAATGCAGATAATTTTCCTGAAAATATTCATTGCTCCGTCTTTTCATCATCAGTGCTCTTTTTATAGACTTGTAGTACATGAACTAGAAAAACAAGACTTATAAATTCTGACAAGAACCCAAGAGACGGGCATGGAAGCCAACAAACCCTAATAAATTTAAAACTTCTAAGACAATTTAAAGACTTTTGACTTTGACCGGAAGCTAAAAGGCATGAACATGGGTTTTGGTCTTTGGTCTTTGGTCTTTGGTCTGTTTTTCCTTTGATAAGTCTTCAAAGGATGGTTCCATTGTGCATCAAAATTACATGATGTTTTAGTCGATCCATAAATTTACACTAAGACCCTTTATAAAAATAATTTTGCATGCTAGTTTACTAATTTATTTATTACAATAAGATCATTATAGAATCTTATCAATTTCATGGTTTAATATTATGGTCTTTTAAACAAATGCATAATGAAGTTGAGTTATGTATATTATCCATTCAAAATAGATTTTTTTGTGCATGTACTCCTCAAATACGTACTTGCATATATACCCCTATAAAGCTCATATATTTGTTTTTATGAACCCATAAACACTTTTCTCTATTTATTTTCCTTTTCATATAACATATATACCTTGTAAAATTTATAATTATATATGTATGCCTTTACCGTAATATGTTCTTTTATTTTAGATTTCTAGGGATTGGAGAGTTATTTTTTTACATTCATAAGTTTGAAGGATGATATTCATTACTTGTTTTTCTTTAAATTAAGTCCTATGTGAGTATCAATAAGATTTAAATAAGGAATACTGTAGGTTATTTATAAATATAATTAAAAATTTTCTTTAAGACTACATTACATATTTTTTTAGTTGTATTACTATATTTATTTATTATTTTTAAATAATTTTTATTTTTGTAAGATTCACTCCAATTCTAGCATGATCCAATCATGAAAATGGAAGCGGCCTTGTTATTTCATGTACCAAGACCGAACAGTGGAATAGGAATGTTCATTCTATCTCATTTTCATTCTTCTGCCATTTCAAATTACGTATGTTTTCTTGTATGGTTTGTTGTTGAGGAAATTATGTGATGTATAATTGCCTTGAAGCTTTTACTAGCTAAGCTATCCTTGAAAAGCAGGAACTTGTGATCAAGAACAAACACCTAAAGCTTCTTATTGATCAACTGCGGGATCTAATCAGTGATATATCGATGTGGCAAAGCCCTTGTTCAGTGTAAAACTTGAGTCTGCTTACTGTAAGTGTCAACTGGTTTCCTGTAATTTTGAAAGTTTGCTCTAATTGACAAGTGGTTTATGGAAGGACCAGTTAAGTAAATTGCTGTTGTTTGAAGCATTTACCCATTTTTTTCTTCTTCTGTGAACTGGCTAATTTTATGCTTTCATAATCATTGGGAAGATTATTCTATTTATTCGACATCCTTATCTACCATTTTAATAGCAATTACTGAATTTCCAATTCTAATCTACTCAATTTTGAGCTTTCTAGTCATATGACAAACTTATTGAATCAATATAGTAATATAATTTGTTTTCAATTCTAGTATCTTTCCATTTTGGTATCTTGATTGTATAAAATTGGCTAGTTATTGTGCAGATTAAGTCAAATGGAAATACCAAAGCTTCAAATAACCAGTTTCAGTCATGGAAGTAAATCTGAAATATGAAAAAACAAACATGGAACTAAAGCCTTATAATAAGTGCCCTAAAAATGTTTAACTTGAACTAACTTATTGATTAGAGGATCAATTACTTGGGCCTCAATTCCCTAAACGATTCCCGAGTTTGAAACTTCCCTATTCTAGATATATCATTCTGGGTACATAATAGACTAGCTGAAAAAGGTGAAATTGCCATTGCTCGGTAGAAGAAGCTATAATATTCTAGATCATAATAGACGTTGCATGTATTTCCAAGCATGTTCATTTTCTTCCCATATCTCCATGTTCCTTAGCTCCCCATTTTCTCATGATATCAAAAGCTTCAATACTCTTGACCGAGAAGATGTTCTATATCCTTGCCAGTGAGGCATTCAGACATAGCAAGAGTTATAGTAATACACCCTCACCCGATGAGAAGCCTTTGTAGTCAGACAGAAAGACACATGCAAATACATATCTGTTCCGTCCTGGTTCTTGTGGTTATGTGATATAGCTTCGCAGTTTTCCTTTTCCGCGTCTTAGCCAGATTGGATTCACAACTGTGTTTAATTGTTCTCTTGTTTTTATCCTTATTTTTAATTATTCAACATTTTGCTCTTTGCTTGTATTCAATTTTCTTAGGTGGTCTTCATCAATTAAGGTTGATGTGCTTTCCTTTTGCAGTTGGATATAAGATGGACAAGATGTCGGATACACTGTCGAATGCTCGTTGTTGTTTAACATTGAATTGTCAGGTAAGTGTACTGGATGAGTGGTTGAAGTTGTTCGACAAGCAGGCGGATACCTTTTAAATTTGTGTTCAGTGCAAAATACGATTCCTTGATTCTCGGTTTATGTTGCTATAATCAGCCAGTTTGCATCAAGCCTGAATGAAGAAAAGTCGACTTTTGAGGGGGATGCATTTCGATAGAGCAATTGATATATTCGTACGAGACATTCGATTGGTTAGCTTTGTATGTAGATGATTTGATTTCTTCGATTTCTTCTCAAGAGTAACGGTCGATTCTTGTGTAGAGCAATGTATCAATGTCGAAGGGGTTGTGTTCTTGTTATAAACCTTTAGCACCATCAAACAGCATGTATTTTTATGCATTAAATAATAATTAAATTTTTTTATTTTTCAATTTACTCTCACTAAAACTAAGAAATAAAACCTATATAAAAGTCATTAAAAATTATTTGAGAATTTATATAAAAAATTTATTTTTAAAAAAATTCTTCCCCGTCTCTCAATTTTGAACCTTATTTTATTCCTCACATTTGGTTTATTCCGTATTTGAGTTTGAAAGTGTGAATTAGAGAGCAGTCTTTAATCCTTGCCAAGTTGTCATTCAGATGTTGTAATCCTCCAAGTATGTATTTCAAGAACTTAACAATCAATTTAATGGGGGTGAAAATAGAGTTGCTTTTTTGTGTGGCTTCCATAATGTTTTTGTAATTCTTTAGAGGCTTTTGATAAAAGAACTAATTCGTCTTGTTTTCTAAGATAGAACTTCTTATTTTTGACAATCAACTTGAGACTTGCATTATTTATTTAAGATCTCATGGTGAGTTTAAAAGTCTAAAAAGCATCAATGGCATTTTTATAAAATTTGTTGAGGCAACAAAAACACATTATGTACCCATTGGTGAATTTGTGAAATTAACTTTGATATTGCATGTTTTCTATTGTTGAAAAGAGCATTTTCTACTATGAAGATTGTAAAAAAAACACTTGTGCATTTGAATGGAAGATTCTTGGATAAATAATTGTTTGATTACTTATATAAAAAATGATATATTTTATAATATTGATAATGAAAAAATCTTGTATCATTTTCAAGCTATGAAGCACACGCAGAGAGCAATTGTAATATGTTACTTTCATATGATGAAAACTTTTGATGTATTTGTGTTCAATTATTTTTTTTATATGTAATATTAGCCTGCCCCTTTTAAACAAAAATCTTGGATTCATCCCTATTTTGGGTATATAAGAACATATATTTTTTAAAAAAAGATATTTTAGTAATTATCTAATGTATTAGACATACAAAAACAATTTTTTAATTAAAGAAATTAATAATGTAATGTATATTGTATATAATTTTATACCGATTTAGAATTATACATTATGCAAGTAATACATGTCCCTTAAAAAAAGAGTAAACAACTCTCTTGAAGCTAAGTTTTATAAAACAAAGAATAAAAGAGGAGAAGAATTACTAGACTTATGAAGAAGAATTCAGAGCTGAAGTTAAATTCATTAGATTAATTCATTTCATCTATTGGATCAATTCATTACATTGTCATTACGATGTTACATGAGAAGCATGTGTTCTCCCAACCGTTACAGCCATGCTGGACAGGATTAGTTACAGCTGAGTTGGATTAGGTTGCCAACTCAGCACATACATTTATAACTGTCAAATTCCTATTGTACTAAAGAACAGAGAGAACTATAAAAGGCTCTCATCTTTGTAATTCATCTCTTAGATCATTGTATAAAAATCCTCATCTCTTCTCCTCCTTTTTTCCTTGATCTTTTGGAATTCTTTTCCTTACTTCACGGTTGTTTGGATTTTATCATCAGTACTTGGGGTTTTCTTGCTGGTTTAACTACTGTAGATTTCATCTCTCAGTGATTTGAAGTTTGAAGCATGGTTTATGAGTATAATCTTGAAATCTTGATCTATTTCAACAAAGTTGAATGTTTTTTTATTTTTTATTTTTTATGTTTTTATTTTGTCCACCCAACTTTAAAAAATTATGATTTGGTGTTTTGCTTCAAGTTTTTGTCACAATTTGATCATCAAATTATACACTAATGATCACATGCGGCATATTATGTGACACATCTTTTCTCAAACTAGCATTTAAATTGACATATGTCATGTGTGATTGTCATTAATGGCATAATAAAAATTAAAAACTAGAGACAAAATTATAATTTTGCGTGATCAAAATGAAAACATATGGATAATTTATCATTATGTTTTACAACTCTCAATTTTTTTAAGAGCGATACTATTTTACTGAATAAATTTTCTGAATAGGTTTTTTCGAATGATGTGGATGCCAACTTGTCATTCATATCATCATCCACGCTATTATTTTTTATATAAATTTTAAATTTAAACTTTTAAAATCCTTAAATTCTTAAAATTAAAAAAAATTATAAAACTAAATCTAAAATCTTAAACCCAAATACTACAAAATCTATACTTAAAAATCTAAAAAATTAAACCCTAAATAATAAATACTAAACCCTAAACCTAAACAGTAAATCACAAATCCCAGGGGTTGTGATTTAGATTTTAAGATTCAAGGAGTTAGTTTTTAGTTTATCTTTAAATTTAAGAGTTAAATAATAAAAAAATTATTTTTTTAAGAAAAGAAATACGTAGAAATTTATTGGATAAAAATATCATTACTTCATCCCCGTGGTTACTGTGGTATCAGAAACAAGGTTTCCTTTCTCAAAAAGGTAATCTCTAACCATGCAGGGGTAAAACTGTTGTACCCTGTCCTGATTTTAGACCTCGGGCCTATTAGATTCTTGTGCATGCATTAGGGGTAAAATGGTCATTTAGCATTAAGGGCATCTTTGCATAATTGCATAGTAGCTATAGTGTGAAGTTAGCCAAAAACCAGGGGCAATTCGGTCTTTTGGACCTATTCTTACTTTAATTTTTCTTAAAGGGTATTTAAGTCATTTGGCATATATATATATATATATATATATATATATATATATATATATATATATATATAAGAGAACAGTAAACCAAATGTCCAGACTCTTCTTTCACTCTTTGTTTCCTTCTTCTTCTTCTTTACTTCTTGAAGCTTCGGCCGACGACCAAAACTAGAAAAAAAATCAATCAATCATTTTCCGGCGAAATTCCGGCGAACCAAGCGTTATTTCCTCTTCTCCTTCACTTCTAAATCCGGTGAGCCCTTGATCCATATATTTTTGTTACATATATCCATTGTTTTCTAGTTTTTCGAAATTTTCTAAAAACCTAGAATTTGGTTTGGATTGTGATGTTTTTGGGCTCAAATTGAAGCCATTGCGTTGTTGATGATTGTATGAGAATGTATATGATGAAATTTCTGAGTTTAATGTTGTAGAATGAGAGAAAATTCATGTATTATGGTCGGACTTTACTGTAGCACATCCTTGGGTACTGTAGCAAACCCGATATTACTGTAGTGCCTGGAAATTTTGATGTTTTCTCATATTTTCTTGATCCACATTGAAGCTCTTCTTGTTTGGAATTCATTGGTATTAGATTTCCTCCCGTTTGAGTCCGTTTGGGTCCAAATGATGTCGTTTTGCCCTAAAACCCTAGGATTTCATGTCGATATGTATAATTGCATTCGCATGCATTTTAGCTTTCATTTTTGTGTTTATTAGCTCTTGAATTCTCTACTTGTATCTAGGTGGCGAGACATCCTCTAAGGGGAAGGAGATCGCCGAACAGTGAGCGCGTCTCGAGGCGAGACGACTAGTTCTGTGAGTGGTTTAATTTTATGATTGCATAGATTTAATAAGAGTATAATAGTATTTCAATATGTGTTTTATAACATGGATTTGATGATGCATTGTTTTTCATTGGATATATATTTTTTTTTAGCATGAAATTATTTGAAATGGAATGCCTAGAATACTTATACGTATTTATTCTGGAACAAGCATGTTTACACATGTACGTATTTTACATGCAAATGAAATATGGTTTGATGTATAATTCTATGTTTGAATACCGTTTGGCAAATTTCCTCGATTTGGAATTGAGAAGAATTTTATTCTTGTGTTTGGTTTTGATGGTGACTACGAACCTTAATCCGACACTGCAGTGTGGAGTTCCACGGTCCGGCCTGATGGGAGGCGGCGTGGTTAACCCTGAGTTTGCACTGGTCAAGAGGTGCGCGGAGCCATTGACAGGGATTTTATTATGTGAGAGACCCGGGGTCACCACACGGGAATCTCAGTGGCCAACACCAAGGAGGGCAACATTTTGTATTTTAAAAAGTTTCAAAAACACCTTGGTGGTCCCGTAGCTAGTCGCGGCCAAGATTAGCTTGGGAATTGTTTGAGGCCAGCCCGTATTTCTAAACTGTGTTTAATGTGTTGGAATATGTTACTTGCTTATACTATAAATAAACTATTGCGTTATTTGTTAACTTGTTTAATACTTGGAATTTCTTTTATATGTTATTATGATTGAGATCACTAAACTATTGAAATACTTTATCACTCTGTTATATCTATGCTGTTACCACTCACTGAGTAACACCTGTTACTCACCCCTCCCCTTTCCTCCTTCTCAGACTGCGACGTTGGATTGGATTGTGCTGTGCAGGCAGTAGGGTGATTTTTCTGTTCTCCTTGTTTAGGTTTGTTGCAGTGTGCATGTATAAATTTATGGATCCACTAGACTTGATCTTTATGTATTGTCCTTATATTCGTACTTTATGGTTGTACTTGGAAACCCTGGTTTGTACTATTGTGGATGTTTTCGTGTATTTAGGGTCCCTAGTGTAGGGGAACCCTAGTATGTTTTTACTGTTGATATTGTCCCCTATTCTTTTTGGTATTTGTAACAGCAGGTTTGTACTGAGCCTTACGGTAACTTGAAGGTGGGACTGTTGTGGGATCCACTTCTTGTTGTCGTGGCGATTGCCACGTGCCCGGCTAGGTTCGGGGCGTGACAAAAACCCTTAACAGGGTCCCCAACATGTAGATAGTAAGTTTTATCTTAGTTTTATAACGATATGTTGATCCATAAACCATAAAACAAAAAACAACTAAAAATGAGAAAAAATCATGAGCACTTAAACATAATCCAAAATATTTGAATTGAGAAGATCCAACTGGTGTAAGGAGTTAGTAAAGATGAACTGGAGAGCATCAAACTAGTACCCGAAGAGGCGAGGGAGCTAGAGCCATTAGAAAGGGTCTGAGTGTGGAGGTAAGTCTTGAACTACTCTTTAAGTTGGAAGGATTAACTCTCAATATGGAGGATATAATCATAATTCTTGATTATGGGCGTCTGTATCATATCAAGAAAAGTGAACATGAGATAATTAAAAGAAAAAGAAAAAATTGGAAAAACCAAAAAACCAAAAAACATGCAACTTTACTTTAAATAATTATGGATCAATATAAGTTATTTGACTAAGTTTAACTTCTATCATATATTACATGTTGGTGATCTTGTTTGAGCATAAGATTTCTCTCTTAATTTTCTTTGTGAAAATTTTAATTTCAGTATTTTACTTTCAGCAGTTTATTTTCTGCAACTTTTATTTTCAGTCTTTGAATTTCAGCAAAGTTACTTTCAAGTTTTGCACAGTTTTTATTTCAGTACTTTATTTCAGTACTTTCATTTCAGTAATTTATTTTCAGCAAGTAAGAAAAACAAATAAAAAATAAAAAAAAAAAGAAACTAAAAAATCAAAAAACAAAAAGCAAAAACATTATATATATATAATCAAACAACAAATCAAAACCCAACTAAAATTACTACTATAAGTAGTACATCTAAATATACATCTAAAATCAATCAAAATCAACAAATTAAATCAAAAATCAAATGAATCAAAAATATATTATCAAAGAATCAAAATAAATAAATCAAATCAACAATGATAACTGGAGAAATAATAGATCTAATAATAATACAAATAATATTTATATTCATAGCTGTAATAATAAATACAATCTTAAAATGAAAACTATTGAAAAGAAAGAATTAAAAATAAAAGTAGTAAAATTCTCAATACAAATCTTAGAAGTAATAATGACAGAATATATTTAAAATGGATGCAAAAATGGAAGTAATAATAAAAAAATTAAATAATTTGGAAACTCAACTATTAAAACTAGAAACTATATTATCAAACTTAGACTATGTGAAAAATAGTATAAAAGAAAAAGAAAACAATAAAATTGAAATAGATAAGTTATGCAACCAAGTAAAAAATATCCAAATAGGAACAAACCAAAAATTAGAAGACAAAATACACCATTTAAAATTTGGACTAAAGAAGAATTATTAAAACCACCAGAATATATGTTAAGATTCCCAAGAAATGAAACATCTACTTAAAACAACATAATTTTACAAAATAGAATTAATAAAAATAAGATACTATCCTCTAGAAGAATTAAAACAACAAAATCTAAAAGATAAAATAAAATATAAAAAATTCCAATGGTTAAATGAAGTAGAAGAATATTTAATAGAAAAAAATAAGAATTGGCAAAAATAAATCAAAAGAAGAAAAAGAATTATTAAAAAATTGGAAAATAAAACTATCCCAACAACTAAAAGAAATAAACAACTAAAAGAAATAGAAACAAAATATGTCTAAAGATAATTCAGAAAAGAAAATAGTAAAAAATATGGATAGCATAAGAAGATTCTCTCTCTTAAATCATATAAGATACACAAATCAAATCAAACATCAAAAAAGAAAAGAAATAACACACACAATTGAAGAACAACAAGATAAAATAAGAAACATAGAAATTAAATTAATACCTAGAGAAGAATTATATAAATTTTGAATGTTTGAATTAAAAACAAAAATATATGAACATTATGATGAAATGGAAATCTGTTGTACAAGTGATGAAAAACAAATAATTTTAGATTTAATTACAGAATAATCATATAATAAACTAATATCATCAGGCTATATATTAATTCATCTAGGCTTATTAATGCTAGGAGTAATTGGTTTACATAGACAAGGCCTAGGAACAAAAGTTTTAGTAAGTTTAGTTGACATAAGACAAATCAAAAATATGACAAAAGCAACTAGAATCAATTGAAATAGATATGAATCAAAATCATCCTGAAATAATTTATATGACACCCAATTTCTTAATCCCTGTAGAAACATTCTACAAATATATAAAAATGGTGATAAATTCAAAAGGTTACAACATGATCCCAAATGTAGCAAATCTGTGTATAACAAAATCTTTTACAAGGCAATTAACAAACAACTGTAGAATAAAATATATTTTAAACCCAAAAACAATAAAATCTTTTTAGAAAATCAGGCTTAAAAGGAATAAAAGGAAAATATTATACCTCATGGTAGTACTAGTGTAAGAATGTTAAACTATAAAAATAAAGCCGTAGTCATAGAAGAACTTCAAGAATAAATTTTAAAAAAATGGATTTAATAGAAGTAAAAGATCCAGAATTGGTAGAAAAAGAATTAAAGCCTTTAAGGAAATATTTAACTCAAATAAATATAAATATAAATGATCAAATAAAATACAGAAGAGCAATTTGGTTAATATGTGTAAGAGATTATATAACAATAAAAAAACATATATCAACAACAATCAGAAACAATAATTGAAGTAAATTCAGTAGAATATGATAATCAAGAAAATTGGAAATGGATAACAAAAAATATATTAAGAAAAAAATTACATCCTTGGAAACCCTTATATCCCTTGTAAGGCCATCTCCAACCCATAAACCCAAATTTCTACCCCAAATCCCAAATTTGGTTCTGCTACAGTAAATTATACTCCAACCACAAATCCCAAATTTTACCCCAAAAAAGCATATTCATATAATATTCCTTCCTCATCTTTTTTTTATATTATTATTACTATTCAATAAAAGAATATTTGAAATTAATCATTTCTAACAATAACTTAATTAAATATTTATTACAATTTAATATTTTACTAATAAAAATAAATTAAAAAATTGACAAATAAAATTTTTTAATTTATGATTTAATTTATTTAAAAATTAGGTTATAAATTTCTTAATTGACAAATAAAATTATTAATTTTATAATTTTAATTACAATATTTATAAAAATAAAAAAGGATTAAAATATTGATTTTGTTTGTGGGACCCCAAATTTGGGGTTGCAATAGTGTGACCCCAAATTTGGGGTCACACTATTGCAAATCCCAAATTTGGGTTGGGATTTGGGTGTGGTTCAACCACACCCAAATCCCAACCCAAATTTGGGTGTGGTTGAACCACACTCAAATCCCAACCCAAATTTGGGATTTGCAATAGTGTGACCAACCCACACCCAAATCCCAACCCAAATTTGGGATTTGGGGTCATGGTTGGAGATGACCTAAGAAAGAATCCCTTGTGAAATATATCTTGAGCTTTCCTTTAATATTTCTCGTCTTCTTTACTTGTCTTCATCCTTATTCTACTTGAGAGAAAACCCTCATTGTGCCAAAACATATCTCTCTCTTGTTCTTCTTCTCTATGCCCTGAGCCCCTAGGGTGGCTCTAAGCCTAGAAGAGAAGGTTTCCGCCAACTTTTACCTCACCCCTGAGGCCCGTAGCCCTGGAGTAGGTTGAAAGGCGTTTTTTAACCATTCCCAAAAATAAACCTCAAACCAGGGACTTTTTATACAATAAAAGAAACATAAGGACTAAACTGCATCCGAAAGCGCGTGATACTTACGCACAATGATCTCCATCATCTACCGTCCACTTCTTTCCACACGAATCTCGATGCACCATTCCCTTCCCTATATATTGTCCCCATTTCTCCTTCTCCAAGCGATCTCGTTGTCAATCGAAAGCTCGATCAATCGAGAGAGAAAGAGATGGATCCAGAGGCGGTAGCCAAGCAATTCGTGGATTTCTACTACCAAACCTTCGATACCAACCGCCCTGGCCTTGCGCTCCTCTACCAGGACTCCTCCATGCTCACCTTCGAGGGTAGCAAGATCCAGGGCGCCGCCGCCATCGCCGCCAAGCTCACCGGCCTCCCTTTCCAGCAGTGCCACCATTCCATATCCACCATCGATTGCCAGCCTTCCGGCCCTTCCGGTGGCATCATCGTCTTCGTCTCCGGCCTCCTCCAGCTCGCCGGCGAGCAGCACGCCCTCAAGTTCTCGCAGGTTTGCGGTTTCTGGATCTGATCGGATTTCTTTGGTTTAGGGTTTATTGTATTGTGTTTGATGATTTTGTAGATTGATTTGATCGCTGCTTCTGGATCTGTTCTTTTTTTATTCTTTTGCGCCGGTGTTTGATTTGTTTGTTGATCTTGAATGGTTTGTTGGATTGATGTGGGTTTGGTTTTGTAGGGTTTATTGATATGCCCCCCCCCAAATGGGTTTATTAGGGTTTATTGATTTGAGGATTTTGTTTACATTGGTTTTTTGTTTGCTTGTTCTTATGATCTCTTGATTAGTCCTTGTTTCTTTGTTTTATGATAGATTGATTTGTTGATTGCGTTCATCAGATCCTTATGCCTGCTCGGATCTCATGGTTTTCTTGTTTGGGTTTGTGTTGTGATACTATAACTCTTCTAAAACCCTCGTTTTGCCCTGAAACCTTGGAAAATCAAATAAAATTACTAGCATTAGAGTGATAGATTTTGTCTTTGAAATGATCCAACGTCTTTGAAATTTATGATCAAGTGCTTTATTGAAATGTTTATGCTAGTCCTTTATTTCATTTTATATTTTTCGAGTTGGTTTTCCAAGCCCTTTTGATACAATCCAGTCTACTTGTCCCCTCAAAAGATATTGATCTGATGCACAACTCTCTTAATCTTTGTTTTTAATCTTCTTTTACAATTTCTCTTGTCCAAAATTTCTTCTGTACATTATAGTGAATTTGCTATGATGACTTCATGGAGCAAAAGTAATTATAAGTCAGAGGAATAAATTGTGATGGATTTAGTGTTAGAGTGGCATTGGCATAGCTTGTTGTCAAGCTTGTCATTGAGAACGTTGTATGCCACCAGTATAGCAACCTTGATGCGATGACCATTATAGGCTGAGTTTTAGGAATTTTAGTTTATTGCATCAATCTAAGATGTTTGCTCTTTTCAGTGATTGAAAGCAATATGTAGGATAGGAAATGGAAGATGGCAAATAAACTGATTCTTTATGTGTTCTCAATAGAAGGAATAGGCTTCCCATGTTGGGTTGCTTGGCTGGAGAGAAATGTAAAACATAAATGATCAGATTGAAAGCTGATGCTTTTGTGAGACTGATTTCTTGGGGAATGGTACCTTCCTATCAATGTAAACCTAGTGAGGAATGGAGGCTCTGGGGCCTGGTGACATAAAGAAGAAGATGACATAAGATCATACGGATGGATGATGCAGGAAAATTATCCAAGATCCACACAAATTGACAGCTAACGTTGCCTTTCAGCGTTGGTGAGGGGTCATTTTAAAAGCCAACTTTTTCCCTTCCCTTCATAAGTAGGTATTTGAATATTACTTAGCTCTCAGGCCTATCATGGTTAGCAGCCTTCACATGGATCGCATCTAGTATTTGTTGCATTGGCAATTTTTGGATGGTTAATGATGGTTAGAAAGATGCACAAGAAACAACCTAAGATGCTTCTCTCTCTCTCTCAGCCTCAGCATTTCTCCTTTGACCCGCCTGATATATTAGCTGTTTATTATTCTGTACTATGGTTGAAATGACAATTTGAGCCTTGTATTTAAAATAAATTCTTGATTGAAATCTTTAAATGAAGAAATTGTTAATTGTGAAATTTTGTTTAAAATTAGAGATATAAGCAAACTGGCAGTGATTTGTGACTGTATTTTCTCATTTCCTTTTGGCTCCTATTTTTGTAGTTTATTGCCTTTGAATTCTTTTAAAGTATGCTTTTGAATTCTTTTTGAAGTCGTACTGGTGACCCAAATGCCTTTTGAACTATTAATACCTTGAAAGTACTTGCAAGATTTTTCACTTGTAGGTTATTACATGTTGGAATGTGGTGTCGTGCTACATCAGTTTAAAACATTGCTTAAACTCCATATTGTTCTAAAAATACTAAACCACCACTTGCATGAATATTAATAGAATCTAATGGCCTGCTTTTATGTGATTTTTTTCGAATTATTCTTTTTCCTTTTTTTTTTACATTGTTAGAGTTGATCTAGAAAATTAGTTTTAAAAATAAAACTAGAAAATAAATGTTATAAAATTGTGGAATCATTTCTTGTTTATGATATAAAAATAATATAATATTTGATATATATACACGCACACTATGTTATCTATAGCTTTGTATAATTATGTACTTGTTATACTGAATATATTTTAACAGATTTACGAAATACAAGTATAAGGTCTAATTGTTTTATTAATGTGTTTCAATTCTAACCATCGTAAAACAAATTGTAATAACTATAGTAAATAGCTAGAGAATATTCAAAATATAATGTGAGATTTTTTTTTAAGGACAACTTTTTCTAAAGTGAGTAGTGCATTAACATGTTTTTCAAAAAAAAAATTATATGAAAACAATAACATATTTGACAAATAGATCACAAAATGTTTTCATAGAAATCATTTGACTCTCATCAAGTTCTCAACTTCTGCTGATTTAAACATCTCAAATCCAAGTTGCTTTATTTGTATGCATGCTAATATTATTTGTTCATCTTGTGTTTCTCTTCCTTTTGTGCTGATTATACATTCTCATCACTGTTGATCAGAAATTATAATTTCTCATTGTCTTTGTTGCAGATGTTTCATTTGATGCCAGGTCCAACTGGATTCTATGTGTTGAATGACATTTTCCGACTAAACTATGCATGATCACGAATAAGATTGGAACCCCCCACTGGCACAAACTTCATCTGGAATTTCTCATTGAAATGATTGTTGGGTTGTTTTTAGTTTGAACATTTGCTATTCCATTTGAATGGATCTGTTTAAAGAAAAAAAAAAAAAGGGAGGTGTATCAAGCATGCTTTAAGTTTTGTAGGTGATGAACCTGTTTGTTTCTTCTATCACTCAGGAACAAAACGAAAATTGTTATTTTCTGGCGCATTTTAGGGTTCCATGTTGCTCGGTTGTCAAGCGTGGCATTTATTCTTTCTGGACTGTATTTTTCTTCAAATTTATTCTAGTTTGTTACTTTGTTTACATATTAAATTTGTTGCCGTGTGGAATGCCTTTTAATTTCTTTTAGATGTTGTGTTTGCTTTCAGTTCTGTGGATATTAATTCTGGTATCAATTTTCTGTTCACTGATGCATAACAGAACAAAAAAAATTCTAGTATTTGTCGTAAGGTTTTTATAGCTTTATTTATTTATCTTTATTTATTTGATTTTTATTCTGACTTGCAGATTTGTGGTGCCAACTCTGTTCACTTTTGTAGTTTTTTTTTTTTTTTAAATTATCAAAACTACAACTTTTAATTGCTTTTCTGTAATTGTAGGCCAAGTTCAAGGGTTTTTTCTCCAAAAGCCACAAGTGTTATGTACATGATTTTTTTTTTTTTTAATGAAAATGGCGACAAGCGTCTAATCAGGGAATCGTGCTCTCACCTTGCGCGTGATGGGGATCAAACTCAGGAAGTCATACTTGACACTTAAGGCGAATGTTCTACACAAGAGATCCGGTGTTCAATTGATCTAACGCCGTTGGTTATGTTTTGAATGTTTCATCTTGGTTTTCTCTTTAAGTTATAAATTTTGTTTACAATTAGATTAAATACTATTAAATTATAAATTTTTTTCTGCAATAAGATCGAGTATCGTTTTTATGCTGTTTGGTAAGATGAAGGTGTTGAAGTAAATTGATATTATATCCTCACAAAATGAGTTTTAGATGTCCAAATAGATTTTGGAAGGTTTAAAAGAATAATAATCCTGCTTTCTAGAAATAAAAATGTATGCATATATCCACACAAACACACACAAAAGAAGGATGACATATAAGATCACCAAAGAATAAATAAACAATAAACATACAATTGTGGAACACCATCAGTGGCAAACAGTCTGAAAAGCAAATGATGCAAGAGTTATGTAGAACATTTAAAATTCATTCCTCATAAACAATGAAACACAACTTATCATCACAACAACCATCACATTTCAGCCATTCATAATGAAATAAAGCCTTTGCATTAATATAATTTTTTACCATTCTTGTTTTACATCAATTTCCAGTCTCAAACCTTAACACACATCTCTGTTTCATCATCATTTTCACTCTATAAATCAAACCACATCTCCAATCAAACTACTAAGTAATATACACGAGAATTTACATTAAAAAAGAAAGAAAAAAAATCATCAGTGGAGAGCAACACTATATACCCACAATCACATAATGCTGACACTAAATATACCGAAAACCTGATTACGATAAATGTCGGATCCTTTTCTATTTGAACTGCTGGTACATGTAATAGTTTTCGTTTTTCAGCATCTCTAGACTTTCTTCAAGCCTTCTTGTCACTTCATCTGCATTGCTTACATCGGCCTCCGCCTACAAAATCATAAATCTCAAATACAATCAAATAATAACCGAAAAACTTTCAAGTGAAAGCATGTGGTGATACCTTTGCTTGGCGATAACTTTCTAGCAAGCGACGGTACTGTTGCTGAGCCTCGGGGAAGTCTACCATGGATAGCACCCTTGACAAAGCCTCATCAAGAGCTGCATCAACTTTTAGCTTGCGGAAATCCTTAGCTATGTCTTCGTCATTATCATCCTCGTCTATGGCATCCGGTTCAGCCCGGAACCCCCTTAAACCAGCTCTCTTCCTACGCCACCGCAAAATGGCCTTCTCTACAATACCAACAGTCCAGAGAACCTCCTTGTACTTCTTTCTTACTTGATGACCTCTTACATGAGCCTGGAACCAAAAATAACAAGTTATATGAGATTAAAATCCCACAAGTGATCGATTTGTTCGCATGGTAACTTTTTTAGTTTTACTTAGTATTTTTCTTAGGGAAGAGAGAAGATCTATGTACCTGTATCTTCACCACGTTTTGACGCAAAGTTAGGAAGTCCTTACGTCCTTTCCAGCCTCGATACTTCTTTTGAATTGATAGTGCGGCTTTATCGGAGTATTGATCACGAGGCCTGTGAACCTTTGATGCAGCTGAAAGCCTCTGTATTTCCTCTTGAGTCATACCATACTCATCTTCATATGAAGCGGCTTGCTGTTGCCGTTTCCTGAAAGAGTGAGCACGGAAAGCAGATTGTATGCGTGCCGCAGCTTGAGTGGCATTTCTAACAGCTGCCAAAGTATCTTGGAACGAAAGATGAGCTTCTGTACCACAGACATTCGTTTGGGCATTTTTCTGAGATATTTCTTCTATGCCTCTTTCTGCCTCAACTTCACCGGCTTCAGTAATTTCGCTTTTCTTAAGAATGAGTGATGAAAGATGACTTGTTAAGGCAACTTCGGAAAGGTATCCTGCTAGACCTTTGTGACCGCAGGCAGCAGCGATTGCAGCTGGATTTTTCCCGACTGGATCTTGTGCAGTTGGATCTGTCACTGCTCCGGCTGACGCACCGGCCGCAAGCAGAGCAGTCACCATTGTCTCCCTATAAGAAACCCGCATTTCATCAGATATCACAACTATTTAATTGTTGCATAAGATAACTTATACATGCATGAAAGCAATTTGTGCTATGTCTAAACAAGAGATTAACACGAAGAAACAAAATCCAAACAACTTCTACTTACCTTCCGAAGCGTGCAGCCCAATGAAGGGCTGTCCATCCATATGAATCACGAAAATTTATGCCAACACCTGAACTCAAAATTGGGTTTAATGCCCATTCATATCCCAAACCAGAAATTACATGTATAATGCCTTGTTCTTGTTTGGATAGTGGGCAGTTAGTGCTTTCGTTTGTTTGACATCTGGATAGCAACCATTGCTGCAACTTATCCTTCAAAAGTTCTTGCACAATCAAATCCATGATAGCTGACTGCTCTGACATGTTCTCAGTCAGTTTAATTTCTCTGAAAGTTTCAACTTCTGTTCCGAGGTTGAGGATTGGAGTTGAGTGACCGTCGGAACTACAAAATAACATATTTACCAATTTAACCAGTAGCATAAGCTCCTGAGAATCTTTTCTTGAATACTGGAGTTCTGAAGTGGGTTTTCCATTGAAGGCACTTGGGTTCACACGAAATTCAAATTCTCGAGCTTCACTGCAGGGTACTCCGTCCCTGGACGTGACAAACATGTCGACCTTCCCAGTTAAATGCAGAGGAGCATAGCAGCGGAGCACACCAGCTTGAACAATTTCTGCAGGAACTTTAGTTTCACCAAACATAACCGCCCATGAACACTCTGAAGTATTGCATAGAAAGTCTCCAGTAATAATAACCTGAGTGTATGTCATGATTGTCAATAGTAAACTTTGTGATACAAATGTACATAGATCAAAACAACTACTGTATTAAATATAACACAAGAAAATCCAAAGCTCATCAAGGGGAGCAAAAGATTCTTTGTATGTTGCGAAATTTAACTTTAACAAAAACAAGGGGAATACACTAGAACAAATCCAACATTTATCGTGTGTGTAACAAATGACATGTGAGTGAAGAGACGGCAACTTGTAAGGCGTGTTACTTAAATGGTATACAAATGAAAAGTTCTCCCTTTCTCTCACAATGTAACTTCCCATACTGTTTCCAGTTTAGGGAATGACAGGAATATAGGCTCAAACTTAGGCTCCAACATGATACAATAAAAAAAAATCAAAATTAGTTGGCATTGATTAAGAGAACTCTGAAAAGAATGGAATATAAGAAGAATTCTTTATGTGACGGACCTTGTAACTCATTCTTAAATGGTTCTATTGGTATAACCTATCCATTTTTACATCATGTTAGTTCTAGTCATACGCTAGAATTGAAAAGTAAAACTCACAAACAGAATATCAACTTGACAAATAAAAATTTATTAGAGTACCTTGGTCCTTTCAGACATAACTGCCCATTCTGGAGAGATTTCACGAATGGTGAACCATTGTTTCTGTGGGACTGCTAAACTTGAATCAGCTGCAGGCAATGTTCCAAATTGGTTTTGATCAAACCACAAACCTGTATAGTCTAGAGAATATGTGCTATATTCGGTAGCTGGAGTTGTAGACCCTATCCAATCAGTACCATTCTCTTTCCCAAGCATCATAGCGGACCTTGCTGCAGGATCAGTAGTTTGATCAGTATAGTTTAAAGTTTTTCCCACTTCTGGAAGAGGTGAATCACAGCCCAACAGAAATTCTCTGGTTGCTGATAACTGTAAACTTAATTCTTCATCAGAAATTCGCCGACCATCAACCAAATTTCCTGCACTATTTTCTCCATGATCTAGCTGGTTCCAAGACAAAATTTCTGATGGTTCATTCAAAGCTATAGATTGTGTTTTCTGTTGTGAAGAAGACAAAAGTGAGACCTGAAAAAATAACATAGATCAGTGTTTTTCTAACTCTAAACACAAACCAGGAAAAGGAAGGTTTCAGAAAATAACATTGTCTGGAGAAAATGATCTGTGCAACAGGAAACGGAAGGTCTCAGAGAAGTAAAACAGGTTTAACACTAAACACAAGGTGGGGTTAACATAGCATATTTTTAAAACTCAACATATCCAAAAAGATCAAAACATAGTATTGTTAGGGACGTAGTGGCTCAGGTCCATAGTCCCACATCGTCTGTGAGATAGTGTCTCCCTAGCCTTATATATCCTAAGCCAATCCTTCCCTCTAACTGCAGTTATGGAGAAGTTAGGGTGGTGGGTCTCTGTATTAACATGATATTCCTGATCGGCCATGACTAGGATCTTGGGTCCCACATCCGCTGTGGGCCCAGGGGGGGTGTTAGGGACGTAGTGGCTCAGGTCCATAGTCCCACATCGCCTGTGAGATAGTATCTCCCTAGCCTTATATATCCTAAGCAAGTCCTTTCTTCTAACTGCAGTTATGAAGAAGTTAGGGTGGTGGGTCCCTGTATTAACAAGTATCATGCTATGATATTGAAATATAATAACTGGTGACGAAATATGAACATTCATATTTGATATTTGGCACAAGCAACGCTAGCTTAGATATGCGGTTAAGAAAACTAATAAAGATGGGGAAAAAAACAAAGGCATGCAATAGATGACACTTAAACAAAGGATCGAATTATAATGACAGGTCCTCACATCTCTTCCAGAAGCACCCATTATTTCTGAATTGGAACTTATGTCCACCATATAACTCCAGGAAGGTCCTCTGCTGTCAGTACTGTAAACTGAACTATCTGATTGATTTTGTTGCTTCTCACTGTCAGTATCACCTGGAGAAAATGAAGGATTGTAACAAATGCTTCAAATGCTTCAAATGCTTGGAAGATAAACAATAGAATAGAAAACATATTGGAAGAATTCAAACATATTAGTACAAAACTGCGAATCACAGAAGCATCTTAGCAAAGGATCTCACTTCCAAGAACATAGCACAACAGGCCAATGACTAACTACAAACTATATATCATATTAAGACACTTAATGCTGCTACCAAGATTACCAAGATAAGTATCCATAAGTAACAAAAGAGCGATTAGAGTGAGATATAATAATCATAACAATGAAAGAATGGATGAAACACATGGCTCCAAGCAGTTTTGAATAAGTAAATCAATAGTCTAATAACAAATAACTACCTGCACAATCAAGCAAGTCAACAGCACTATAGCCACCTTGCTTACTGATATCTTCAACCTGTCCATGCACCAAATCCCTGTAATTGTACGCATCAAGGAGGTCCCCGGGTGTGTCCTGATTCAAACCCAGCGGCTCATAATCAAGAGCTCCTGAGTGTCGTGAACCTTCATCTCCAGCACTGTATGGAGGCAGCTTTTCTCCAAAATAGATGGAACCATCATCATCATCATCCAAACTTAATTGCTCTGCAAGCTTCCGAAGTGCTAGATTAACCGCGGACTTTGATGTTGAATTAGGGTTTTCTGTCCCAACGAAAGCACTCATGCGATTGTTCTCAAAATTTTCTAGCACAAACTTGGAGCTAACTTCTTCAACAGATACTGGACTGGCAGAACTCTGGTCTGGTTCACACAACTCATTAGAACCTGATGTATAGGAGTAAAATTGTGCATTGTTATTATTAGCGCTTCGGTTCAGCAAAGAAGATTCTCGAGAGACGTTTGAGATTGTATGAGAAATATATCTTCCCTGCATCACAAATATAATTGTTATTACTGAGGGAACATCTTACAGATGGCATCACTAAGCTAACAAATTCTTTATATGTTTGATTAGAAAAGGACAGTGGCGGTTGAAAGGTTTATTTAGCAGGCCATACAATCTCACGTAGGCTGATACACATTACATTCTCAAGACAAATGCAAACCACCCTTTTAGATTTCATATAAAATCACCTTCTTGTCTTGTTCTTTCGCTTAAAATAAAGGTTTAGTTTAACCCAATGCACACACACACACACACACACACAAAGGGGTGAAGAAGAGAAAAGAAAAAAAAAAATGAAAATCTCGGAAAGAAAGAAAGGAGAACAAATAAAGGCACACCTTGCAAATATCAGAATTCACTCTGAAGGGTCAACAGGACCATTAATAGCTAAAGTTGGCAGGAAATTCTAAAGAGAGCATAACTTTTATTGTAGTGAGATTCAGCCAATGGAATTCTTTGAAGTTAGTTTCCTTATTTTGGTGGATGCTTTACATTCAAATGTTAACTTGAATAAATTTGAAATTCCTTTAGTTCGTTTATAGCGTGTCAAGATGGATCATACATGTATATACCCTTTGTTCACAACAATTTGATCTTCAAAACTTGTATTGGAGACATGCCCATATTGAACATTAACAACTGTGTTTGTGTTAAACATCAGTAACTGTGTTTTTCCAATAAGCAGATGATGCCAAACATTGTTTTAAACCCTTAAAGTGGCTAGGGAAGCCCCCAAACAAATATATATATATATGGGATATGAATATTTGCGCAAGAACGCTACACTGAGCATCCTTCTCTTAATTAATATACTCTTTTCCTACTTGATTCCCTTATTTTATGAGCTAAAAATGCCAGTTCAAAGTTAGCAACAAACCTCAGACACTTCCCTATAATGAACAAGAACAATGTGATCATAGGCCCTGAAAGGAGAAAAAAAATGAAATTCATTAAACAAAAGTCATTTAAGAATAAATCATGATGAAAGAATTGCAAACAACATTTTACTCCAGTTTCAAGAAGTGAAGGTTGATTTTTCAGATGAACTTTATCATATACATACTCAACACAAGACATGTACAACGTGTTACATAAGCAGCAAACACAAGGCACAATGTTCTTCACAAAAGATATAACAAGAAATAAATAACATAATAAGACAATGGAAGACTATATTTAGAATTACTGAATAGTAAAGCTAAGGCTCATTTGCAATGTTTTTAAAAATGGTCAAGTATCCTACTGTCTTGAAGAATATGAAAAAATATGAGCTAAAATTTACCATATAAAGCATATAAGTTGCCCTACACATGTTACAAGAAATGTACATGAAAGAATCAACATGTTGATTGCTCTTCAAGACTTGTGATTGGTGAAGGCAAATAATCTTCTCATAAAAAATCACATCATATGATGTAAAACCAAAAGGTTGTGTGTGTGCGTGAGAAAATATCTGAAGCAATCCCAAAAACCATATATGCCCTTTCAGTTCTTGCCGTCCTATTCTTGCACTTCCTCTCTGTTTTTTCCCTGTATCTTTTAAATCAACTTTTCTTTTACTCCAAAAAACCTCAGACATCAAATGTTCACACATGAAGCCAGTCTAGCTAATTAGCCATGAATGAGGACAGTTCAAAGCCCCAAGCAGGTAATAGCATAAACGTTTTGTTCCTCTTATTTACATTTTCCTAGGACTGACACAGCAACCAACATCCTTTTTTTCCCTGCTGCCTGATTTGCTACAGATAGAACATGATTAAAGATTACCCAAAAAGAAGACAAGTTTTTCTACTTCAGTAGGCCTTGCAATCTCAGGCTTGAGCCTTTGTTATTTTCCCTACCTTTATCCCCAGGAATATAAGTTACAAACTCAATATGGCAGTCAAAACCTCCTCTAAACACAAGAAAAAGCATAATTGTCCATGCAATACCAACATAGCATATAAATGGCATCATACCTCATAAATATGTGCCTTCCTAACTTGATAGCGCACAAAATAAAATAAAAAGGACAAAAACATATTTCAAGAAAGAATCACTAATCAGCTCAACCTCTTTGCCAAAAATTCATGGGAAGCCTCAACTATTGTTAAGGTAGACATCAACTATATATTATGCCACCCTGGGACCCTGGGACCTTGCTATCTTTTATATACTTGACTCTTGAGTTATATATATAAAAAAAAACTAAGCTTATCTCAACCTCTTTAATTCATGATTTATGTTTATTAATATTCAATGGTTTTTTGTATTAATTAAAGATTATATTAATTTAATTAATAAAATTTTGTAAACAGAGATATTCCTATTACAACTTAATCCAAAAAAGGTGTTTGGTTGGGCTAGTCAGAATATTGGATAAAGCCCAAACAAACACCCCTTCGATGAACATATTAGATTTTTCTAGGACAGCATTACATGCAGTGAAAGTTTCATATGAGCAAATACAGCAATCATGTGAATATCTCACTTATTAAAATCTAATAGCATTTTTCATAAGCTTAATACAACTTATTCAGGCAAACATTCAAAATTTTCAGTGTTCAATGAAACTAATGATTACTCATTGTAAATTCAAGAAATCTAATAAATGAAGAAGACAATCGCAGATCCTTCATGAACTTGGCCAAAATGAGTATGTTTTTGCAGTGAAGTATCTTGGTAACAAGACACATTCAAAATGCTAATTGAAGCGCATAAACTTACGGATCAAGCATCCAATAGCTCCGCCTTTGAAAATAAGGATTTTGTTCTCCATGAGCATAGTAACAATTCAATGCATCAACATTCCCAACCTACAACAAAAGGCATATAAGAGAATCATCAAATTGATGATAAAGATGCATCATATATGATAAAAAAATGTTATAAAACAAACAAGTCAAGCATAAGTTATCAGTCTAATAAGACAAGATGTAAACAAGTGAACAATAAGGAACACTGACAAGAGACAAGTACACATTATCAGAGCTGTGAAAATTATTTGAACAAGAAAGTGAATGAGTTAAACTATGATAATAAAAGGACGGTGATGCCGATCTGCTGGCAGATATGGTATGGCAAGGATTTGATAAATCCATTGTCCTGCATGACAGACAACCCAAGGTGAGACTATTAATAAAAAATAAGCTGTTATTATGTGACACAAGGATTGTGTTGATTATAAATTCAATTCACTGAGGATTTGCTCCCCATAAACTTATCCAAAATATGGACTTTTAGCTATCTCAAAAGGATTTCAGGTAGGATATGGATTCTGCATCCAAAAAGAATCCAACTATTCTCACTCTTTACAAGCAGCACGCTTTAGAAAGTTTTGAATACAAACCTTAAGCCTCTCATGAGCTTCTCCAACAGTTCTTCCATCCTTCTTTTTTCGCCACGCATGACCATCTTTACGAAAAAACCGGAGCACTCTTCGGTTGAAAAGGAACAAAGAGCCACCTATCAATGAACCAAAGAAAATTAGAAACTAAGAACTACCGCATCATTTAAGTGCGTCAAGAAACCAGACTAACAGTCTCCTTCAACAGACAAACAATGTCATTACTCTGTGGTTTATTGGGCGCTTCATGTGACAGTGAGCATCTCTCATGATTCTGCAATATAAAGAAAACTTCCGAAGGTTTCAGCCAGCGAGTCTTTGCTTCTTGCTGCCACTTTTTGATGTCGAAACCTGAAAGAAAGCAAAAATAAGAGCTCAAGTACGCAACTCCAGCTAGCACATAGAGACCATGCTACCTACTTCTCAGCTCAAAGAGCAAGCTTGGCAATGTCAAATTGTCAACACACTTAGAACCAGTGGAACAACTAATCCAATTTCTACAAAACATTGACTTGAATAACAAAAATAAGAACAAACAAGACTCGAATTCATAAGAACAAATACACAACTAGTATTGTTACAATCTCGGCTCAAAAATCACCTCTTTTTTACTCCAAATTTTAGGGCGGAAACCATATTATCATGGTTTTTGACCCTCGTCCAAGATTTAGTAAAATCAAAGCCATGAACCAACAAAAGATCTACATCAATTACTAAAAAAAGATCATCGCTTCTAAAGAAAAAAAAAAGAAGTAACAGAGAGTGAGAGTTACTACACATAAACACCACGATCAAATACTCCAAAAAGAATTAAACTTTAAGCTAAAAAATGGGATTTTGACTACCGGATTGCATTGTATTCTGTCCAAAGGAACACCTCCAGTTCACAGCACCGAGGTTGGTAATTCAGAGGGAAAAGAGCACCTAGAATCCCTTAAAAAGCGAGAAATCGAAAGGAAAGGGAGAAGAAACAGCGGAACCACAAGCGTAGACCATCCTTAGCCGCCTTTCAGATTGATCTATGCAAATTAATAGGAGAATGTCTGTGCAAAGAAAAAAATGAAGAGAGAGAAGGCAATGGGGGAAAATTGGTAGTCAAGGTCTATATATTTTTTTGGAGAAGATCTTGTGTGTGGAAAAGACGGAAATAACCTTGTTTGGGATTTTTTTGTTTTATTTATTTATTTATTTTTAATATTATTTGAAATTTATCCCCAAATATAGAAAAATTACACACACACATATATATATCTCTTCTTTTATATGATTTAAAATAAAATACTTCACAAATCCCTAATATTATAAATTTATCATTTTACCCTTAAATAATATTTTTTTTTAATTTTTCATCCACTCTACCTAACCCTAATGAGTTCACTCAAGCAAGTGGAGCTCATTAGAGTTTGCTCGGCTTGGGAAAAACTTTATAAAACCTTGTGAACTTGCTAGGATGGGCAAGCTCGTCAAGATCGGGTGATTTCTCAAGAGCCACCAAAGTTGGGTAAAATTCTCTAGAGTTGGGCAAGTTTGATGGACCTGCCTAGGCTTGTTTAAACCCTAATGAGCCCCAATTGTATAAGATGAGTTTGTTCAATCCTGACAAGCCCGCTTAAACCATGTGGCGTTACAAAAGCTAGCTGTGGTTTAAAAATTTTGCTAAATCATGCACTAGCCTACCCTGATCACCCTACTATAAAGGCCCGCCTTAGCTCAATGAGCCCTCTCACCAACCCCCCATGAGCTCCATGACGTATGGTGAGTTCATGGGGGGTTGAGCTGAGACAAAGAGGGCTTGCAAGGCCCTATTGGGCTAAGCGAGCTAGTAAAGATAGCACATGCACAGGAAGAGCCCTACCCAAAGTATGGGGAAGGTAAGTAAGAGTAAAATCCTAATTTTTGAAAAAATAAACTTTACAAAATTAAATTATATAGGGCTCCCATGGGGAATTGAAAAAGTCTAAAAGCTAGATAGTTATGTGTAAGTTTGAGAAGGACGTGTAGATTTCTTTATCTAACTTTTATTTTAAGGATTGTGACTAATTTTTGAAAGTGGAATGAAAATGAAAAGAATTGGTCCATATAAAGATAATTATTTTGAGGCCCTATAATATAATATAATTATTTATACATCTCATGGATTATTTTAGTTTTAATATAACAGGAAATACAAAATATATTATATTGTAATTAAAATCTTGTGATTTTAGGACCACAAAAATTATTTTTAATTTAGTGCAAATATAATTAACATGTTTATGAAAATTAGTACACAAGTTTCTTATATATTTGCATCCTATAGGGATTAAAATGACATTTTCTTTTAATTCTAGAATAAGAAGCAACATTTCTAATAAGATTTTCATGACAATTAGTACATTGGATCTTATTTGATTGTGTAATCTTATAAAGTACAATTATGAGTCGACTCATGTGAGTTTTTATTTTTTCGTCAAAGAATTTAAGCAGCATAAAAAAATGGTTATATAGCTAAAAATTAAAATAAAAGTAGAGAAAACAAGGCATAAACTACATAAGCAACAACATATCATCGGTTAGGTTTTGACACCATCATTGCAACAATTAGTATTCCTGCATAGTAGTTATTTACTGTGCTTATACTATAGTTTTAACTCAACTCATTATTGTATGAATATATCGATACACTGTAGCTAATACTATGATTTTGATATGGCCCATTACTATATATTTCTAGCCAGTCAACGTAACTGTATTACTACGGCAACTGCATTGAAAACTATTATGTTAACCTGACTTGTCACTGTGCTACTAGAACAACTATGTTGTTGAGAACAATTGTTTTAATCTCGCCCATTACTGTACCTTTGCAACTAGTTACTATGGATAATATTGTCTATTGAATTTGGGCCATTTCTGTGACACTATATCAAACTACTACAAGAGTAGTGTACTATCCAGAATTGTAGAATATGATGATGTATTATATTGTATATAGTCACTATAGCTTATGATTCCCTGGTCTCACTATGTTTTTGAGAAAAGAATATGGTGTTTTATGAGGGGACCAGTGGAGAGGGGAAAAAAAGGGAGAGACTACGAAGGAGATACCGATCGGAAGCTCGAAGCAACGGTGCATCCACCTAGATCGGTGACCAAAGGCCTACCTGATCTGAGAAGTACCATCTCCAAATACCTTTAGTAACTGAGCGATGTTAGTAGTGAATCCTTGGAGTATGTAGGGAGCGGTCACCATACTAATTATGTTGGTGTTATTGTTGTTGAGATTATACTATTAATGGCTCTAGTGACTTATATGTTCTACCTCTGTTTATTAAGTCTCCTTAGTTAGGATTGCAAATTATTTCTTATATACCATTGACCTAAAAACCAGGGAGACTTTGCAAGAAGCATAGGGTGTATAAATTAAAGCATAAGTATGTCTATATATTTTGAGTGATGGTATGTACCAAAAACATATTTGCCTATTTGTATGTTTGATTTAAAAGGAAAACTTATGGCTTAGAGTAACGTGTCTATATAAGAGCTATATACTGTAACATTGGATCTACCAATGGCACTGTAGTGCACGGTATTATAGTACATCGATCCCTATAGTCTCAGATTCTCTTTTCACAAGAATATTGGGGGATTGCTAGTGGAAATACTGGCAAATGATGGTTTGCTTTTAGTAGAGATTGGAATTTAGTGCTTGTCTAGGGGTTAGAAATCCTAATTCAGAAAAAGGGAATAAAAGAGGAGAAAGAAAGGAAAATGGGGAAAGGGAAAAAAGAAAAAGGGAGGAAGAAGATGAGAGGTTATTAATGGTCACTAGCACTTAGTCTCGTGGAAACCAGGAACCGCTGTAGAAAATAAGATGATACTAGTAAATTCATGGTTTTGGTGTGCCTTTTACATAATGTTACTTCTTATTTAGCTGGGGATTTACTAGTATGCATCCGTGCAGTCAAGAAGTCATGAAAGGAGCCTTGAATCAGAACTCTGAGAACCTTGTGAAGGGTGTTGAGGATATAAGTTGGAAATAATCCACTAGAAGGTTAAGTACGGGTAATACTCTAGATTTACAGTTTAGTATTGTACTTTCAATCTGGCCTTATATTTATTACCATAGCTAGATAATGTAGCAAATGCTGGGGAGTATTCTTGTAGCTTTGGGAAAATATCTTTTCTTTTATGTTTAAGTTACATGCTTAAATGGTTATAATAGTGGTTGAGCGTTTTCATGTTTAAAGAACTATGCGAGCCTTGATTTCTCTCTCTCTCTCTCTCTCTCTCTCTCTCTCTCTCTCTCTCTTTCTCTCTCTCTTAAAAAGGATACATAGGCAACTTGATTCCTTAGTTAGGAATACTTGATAAATATAATATAGACTCTTTGTAACTATCTTCTAGTGCTAATATTGCTTACTCCACTTTACCTATTTGATTTGAAGCTTGCATGCTTATTATATGTTACATTTAAAGTTTTAGTACCTATTTAGTATATGCACATGCATGTGTGTATATATAGCCAAGACACATTCAGAATTTCTACATAGCAAACTAAAGTAGTATTTGATGGTATGAGGTATATCCTTGATTCCTTATGATGCTATTATGATTATGGGATTGTATATTATATATAGGAAGACAACATTATATTAGGGCAAAACTCAAGAAAATATGATATTTTGGTACCATTGTGCATCTGTGGCTCTGTCGCTACTACGCATTTGACATTCTAGCATCATTATGCACTTGTGATTCTGGAGCTATTGCGCATCTAGTATTCTATTACTATTATGCACCTGTGATTCCATCATTATTGTATATCTAATATTCTTGCATTATTATATGTCTATGGTCTTGGCACTATTGTGCATATGGTATTCTATATTAGGAATGTGGGAAATTTTGTTTTGGGACTACTAATATATTGGAGGAATGAGAATTTGGGTATGAGAGAGGACCTTGTTGTCCTGGAATGTTCTGAAGTGACATATAATTTTTGTAGGTTTCAACTAATGGCATGTTGTGTATGTCTAGGGTAATAGTAACCGGGTGTGTGACCTAGTGGAGCCCTTGTACAGTGGCTCATTGCTATGCTATAAACGTATATATATTATAATAATATTATGTAGAACTGAGCAAGGACACATTTTATATTCATTGCGTCATCGACTACATGTTAACTTTTGTTTACATTGTTGGTTATTTCTATATTTGTCATTTGATGTTTAGCATACAATGTGGGGTCATCCCCATACGTATGTGCCTGGTATGTCTATGTCATTAATTATATTCAAGGCGTGACAAATGTTCAACAAATCAAAAACCAAGATGTTTGAATATGCTCAAATAAAAATTAATCAAATGTTTATGTTGCTAGTCAGCATGTTGATCATTGGACATAATATGATGATATGTTCGAATGTGAACTCAATTCAAGATCAATCTGATAGTGGTATCCACCCTATCTACTTCTGTTAGGTTCACACCTTTTTTGATTGGGCTAGATCCATATGAAGTTGACTTAATTATATTGGATCTATATTTTACACAAGGGTATGGTGAAGGTGAAAAAACTATAAGAGAAAACATAAGAGAAAACTCAGCAAGGAGAAGAACGAAAGAGAACTTCTCTTCTACATGACTAGGGCTTCATTCAAGGGATCATTTTCAAACTAGAGATCAAGACATAAAGAAGTCTTTATTCTCTTCCTTAAGTGATTTGGAGGTTAAAGGAGGTTTGCTATTGAAATATACTTGTTGGTACAGTTCTCTTGTGCTTCCAATTCTTTTATTTTCCTTGCTTATCTTTGTATCTTCTTGAGTATTTGATTAATTAGGATTACCGTCTACATTTCTCTCTTGAGATGTGATGAGGTTGTAGGATCCTTTATTTCCAAGCAATTATAACTCTTGCTTCAAATTTTAATGCTAATGCAATAGGGTAGGCCCTATCGGTAATTAAAATAAACTCAAAATTTGTGCGAAAAGATCTTGAATAACCCTATTTTTTTTTTCTTGTTTGTTTGTTTGTTTGTTTGTTTGTTTGTTTGTTTGTCATACCCATGAATTTAATTGTAGTTAATTGCATTACAAGTAGTTTGAAGAAGAAGAGAATGTTCAAGATATTTTTTACCACCACAAGGATGCTACACCTATTCTTACACATAAGTCATAAAAATATCGGTAAATAAGACTACACTTAATAGATATATGAAATTTTGAGGTATAACTCAACAAAACTTTTTTTGTCCCTCATTCGATAAGCAAATAGGGAGGGAGTATAGCATAAATGGGTGTTTGCATGCAACCTAACTTGATGAAATTTCTATACCCAAAAACCTCGTAGAAAAATCACTATGATACAACATAACCAAAAAATCATAAGTGCCCCAGTTAAAATTAAAAAAATAATAATAATAACAACAATACCACCGAGTGATTTTATAAAAAAAATTATATACTTTATAAATATATAAATTTGGTGAATCTTTTATAAAAGAAAATGTAATTTCTTACCATAAATATTTTGGTAATTAATTGTTAATTAATATACTTTTAACATTATAAAAAATATATAATTTTGAACTAATAATTTAATTAATCATAGGTGAATATTGAAAAAACAAGAAAAAATTATAAAAATTTATCTTTAAATTTTGAAATTGCAAAATAAACATAGAACAATATAAAAGATATTACAGTAATTTCACAATTTTTTTATCTAGTATTTGTGCGAATTAAGCGGGAAATAGCACAAAAAATTTTATATTATCCATTGAACATCAAACATAAAATAGTGCAAGCACTTGTGCAATAACTTAACCATTTGCACTATATTGTATTACTTATGCTGTTTTCATTTGCAAATCAAACATACTTGCACTATTTTATAATAATCACATAGTGCAAATGGTTAAGGACATCATTAAACAAAAGTGAGACATGTTAAGTCTGTTTGAGAACAACATAAATAACACAACAGTACCTTAATAATAATACAACATAATGATATGGGGACATCATTAATAATGTGAGACATGTTATCAAAATCAATGGAGCAAATATCTCAAAAATCATGGGGGCTTGAGATGGATATTTAAGAAAAATGCTTACTTTGGAGTTTTCCATCCAAAATTTACATAAATAATACAACAGTACCTTATTAATAATACAACATAATAATATGGGGGGGTCATTAATAATGTGAGATATGTTATCAAAATCAAGGGAGCAAATATCTCAAAAATCATGGGCCCTTGAGATGGATATTTAAGAAAAATGCTTAGTTTTTCATCCAAAATTTAATGAGGAAAGCTTTACTTGGTGTGGGTGTGTGTGTGTGTGTGTGTGTGTGTGGGGGGGGGGGGGGGGGTCATCTTTAAATGATAATTCTACCCCTTCAGAGGTTGAGCGCTTCTTTAAAAATTTTTAAAAAAAATATTTAACATAATAAATAAATAATCAACGATCTCTTGGTCTATTGGTACCAGCTTCCCTGCTTATGGTGTTTATGTATTTGCTAAGAGAACCGATTTAAACTCAACTCATATAAAGTGAGTACACAGATGTATTGAAGTATTAACTCCACTTCTGTGCATGTCTTAGATGTGGCTTGTTCAAATTTTATTAAATAAATAAATAGAGATTAACAATAAAGTATAAGCAACCAAACTCACTCCCGAAAAAAAAAAAAAGCAATGGAGAAAAATCAGTTCATAATTCTAGCCATTATTTGTTAAAAATACCTACACAAAGGACACTAGCTAGAAATGACAGTCAAATTGTCATATAACTTAAATGCAAAGGTAGTAGAAATAATATAACAAAAATCCCAAGGAAAATTTTATTTAAATTAAGGAGAAATCAAGGATTATTAGAATCATTTTTTCATGAGTAATAGAAATCCAAGTTTTATTTTACAACGGCTCTTTCTACTTTGACAATGTGATTAGGATTTAAAGTGGATATATGCAAGGTTCTTAGACCCTGATCGGGCATCAACTCAAAAGAAGTTAGGGGTCATGGGTCGAGGGGTTGAACCGAGGTCAACAATTTTTATTAAAAATAATCTAAATTTTAGCTATATATAATTAAAATAATCAAATATTGAAGAATAAAAAAAATAATAAAATCATGAATTTTAAAATTTTAAGCAAGTATTTTACATAAATAAATATTGAAGTACACCACATTAAAAAATGTGAAATACACCAAATAACATAAAAATAAACTAGTACAAAATTAATTGAAAAACATAAAAATATTCAACAAGGAAATAAACAAATAAGAAATCCATAAAAAAAACATAAAATATTCCTTTGGTCTCTCCCTTTCTTAGTTTTATAATTTTAAATTATAACCACCAAATATTAGTATATTATAAAATAAAATAAAATTAAAAAAAAATTATACAGACCCAGGCTGATGACCAAGCTAGGTCACCTGGTCACCGGTCCGATCACCTGAGCTGCCAGTTCAATCCCGGTTTTATATATTGAACCGAAATGACTTTAAGACTAGATCTGGGTCATTCTGGTCTGACCGGCCAGTCCGGTCCGGGTTTGAAGACATCGAATAAATGTATCTTTCCCAAGCTAAAGAGACAAATATGATTTTCCATGAGTATGTATATATATATATATATATATATATATATATATATATATATATATATATATTAGAAGGGTATTATGGTCATTATCTACTATAATGTGAGATTGTGGAGCTTCTTCTACACACATCAAAAACGTGGAAAAAAATAAATAAATAAAATAGTGGCAGGGCCCTCCATGTTATATCACTAGTGCTCTCATTTTCCTTCTTTAAAATTAGTGGACAACAACATTCGAATCAAAGCGTGCCTTACTTTCATATGACTTAGAAAGAAAAAAAAAATACATTTTGTATGTATTTTGGTTCTTTTAAGGATGTGGTCCCCCTTTTTTTTTTTTTTCAAACAAAACAATCACAAAGTTTAGATTTTCTTGTCTGGAATGTAATACTGAAGTTTAAGATCAATGATTCAATCTATACGCCTGATCTCTTCAAGTATGCTATCACACCGAGCCCGGCAACCAGTGCAGCTCCGGCTGCCATCCCGCTATATGCGGCCGCCCATGCGTCACCGTACACAAAATCCATAGTTCCAGAGCCACCGCCACCGCGCCTTCTCCGATGACCTGATCCTGAGTAGTCTAAATGCAGTCTTAAACTCTGGAAACAATTAACATAACGATTTAACAGTGACGTAAACCAAACAAACCAAACTCTGATAACATATCAAATGATGGCTATTCTTTATTAAATGCTGTCTTACCATCCAACCAGCAAGCTTGGCATGGTCCACAGCAGTTGCAAGGTCATCGTCAGATGCGAGTATCACCTTATCATGATCTTCATCCTCGTACTGTGGAACATGACAGCAATTTTTTAAAGTGAGAAAGACAACTGAGCTCATGATCATGTTAGATCTGAATGAGCAAGTACCAAAATTTGTGGTAGATTGTTTCTGTCAATATCCTCGCCGACTCTTTGAAGAATACTGGTTATAAGATATGTCAAGCTCTGGGTGTCTACAAAAATGTTTGTGTAATCTTGTGAGAAATTTATATTGATTTTAATTTTGAAAAGAAACTGATGGGAATTAGTGCGTACCGCAGTTGAATCTGTGCATCCTGCCTTTCTTATCCTCGAGCTTGAAGCCGAAGGTGGTAACTAATGCTGAAGATGGATTTGATGGATCAGAAGGAGACCTCATCGTGTCTGCTGACTCGCATGCCAACTTCATGGATCCATCACTGGAATTCCATGTCATGATTAAAATAGGTGTTGTTCTTCAGAATGGGAAGATTATATGGAGTTATAATTATTTACCTCCTTGTATCCTCATCGTCATCAGAAGGCCCAATGGCCATGGCAGAATCCCAGAACTTCTGCATCATGGATATTGTTGCCTCATTTCCAGCTCCTCCACTGTTTTCCACCTTCATTGATACGAGTAAAAGGGATTCTTTAGACTATCTGGTTGGTAATTGGATTGATGAACAGAAGTTTAAAGGTGCAATTCATTGATTGGTGTTTGCTAATTTTTGTACCTAGAGTGTATGTGGCCAATTATGGAAAGATATGACAAGCGTTTGTGTATAGAAATGAAAGAATCAATCTACGCATACAGACGGTTTGATAGGAAATTAGCAGGTAGCAAAACAAATAACTCACAGAGGCTACTGCTGCATTTGTAACTTGAAGTACATCAACAATTGAAACAATATCTCCATCTGCATTGAAAGGAAAAATTGAGGAAAACCAACAAATGGTATAGTTGAAAACATCATCAATGAAGTGAGACCAATATGTTAAACAATAAATAAAGCCAATAAACTAGTAAATACAAGAAGTAATTTACTTGTGTGTCATTTACTTTTTCTTATTGAGGGTTACCTCTATCCACTACAGGTAGATGTAAGAATTTTCCATCGTGAATGGTGTGAAGAGCATCGAGGACTGGAGTATCGACTGTTCCGCAAACGGGATTTGGAGTCATAACCTAAATACAAGACATGGATGCCATTTTAGTGACAGTATCTAATTTTTATGTTGAACACGCAGGTGGGATTGATGAGTTCCAAATCCACCATATTTCAAGACCATTGAGTTTCTTGTTCAAATGTGAAAGATTAGTCATCCAAAACAAAAGAAATTCATAATGAATTCAGATGTCCTTCAAATAATTTCCAGTGTTGACAGATGATATGTTGACTCTGTTTTTCTACGATATATTTATACTTTTAATGAAGCTTGGAAGCACAAAAAAGCTTAATCATCATGCATGTTTCCATCTTGAATCTTCACTTAAAGATATAAATTTGCAACAAAGGAACTGATGACCTTGAATATGATTAGTGAAATATTAACCAATCTGCTTCTATCTGCTAGCAAGCATGCAAACAGTATCAGCTCTTAAAATCACATTCTTATCTGAGTTATTATGTGTCATAATGTGTCTTATAAACAATTAAAAATTAGAAGCAGAGTTAGATACCTTCTCAACTGAGGTTGAGCTTGGAGGAAGTTGTTTTGCAATTACCCGCATCAAAATATCACTTGAACTGATAAAAATTATCAAACAATAACAACTAGGTGGTGTGCTAGGAAATATGAATATTATATAATAGCCAAAACATGGGTAACTTACGTTAGTATTCCCCGAGGTTTATTTCCAACTGTTACAATGGCAGAACTCATTTGAACTTCAAGCATCTTCTTTGTGGCAGTCAAGACTGAATCAGAAGGTTCCACTGTGACAATCCTAACAAATCGATACCATTATCAATTAATAAAAATTTTATTAATTCAAAGTTCTAACAGCATTGATTCCAAACAAAGTAATTGCCCACTTTGTATTTACTGGAATTATAGTTGACAAAGAAGGCCTGAACATCCGTTCTTGAAGAGCTTCAATAAATGTATTAGGACCTGTGCAAACAAGGAGCTTCAGTGATATTTATAACCTCGAAAACTAATTTCTTCTGAGCTTAATTCACAGAGGCATTAATTCTAGAACATCCCATTACAGTTCCTTTCTAGAAAATATTGGCAAATGTACAAGACTGATAAAAGAAATATATGAATGGATTATGAATAATCATGCCAAGCGGAAGTACACTGGCCGCTATCTAACTCACCAGAAGCGGAAGTTCCCCAGTGCCTCTCAACACCTTCTACAGCAGCTGCAATTGCTTTGCCCTTCTCAGCTGCTCTTTCCATTCTTGCAATAGCATCATAAAGGCATTTTGCAATATCAAGCAAAGCAATAACCTCACCATTCTCCACAACCGGCAAATGTCTGAATTTCCCTGCAATAAGTTTCTGCATTAACTCAAAGGACAAATGTGCAGAAACTCATTGGCTCATAGGATCCAGTTAAACCTTGAACCATCTTCTGTAGTGCTTCAACAGCTAAAGTGTCTGAAAGAACAAAAACAGGACTTCGTGTCATAACTTTAGAAACCGGTGTTTCCTCAAGCTTTAGCTCCTGAGCAATTACTCTTGTAGCTATATCCTTCAAGCAATACAACACAAACATATATGGCCATCAAATTCAGTGGTTATGGTTTTATTTATCATCATTAAAAAAAAAAAAAATCAGGGATCTAACTTTGTCAGTTAGAATTCCACAAAGCAATGCATTAGAGTCAGTCAGCAACACAGCATCAACCCGGCGAGCAGCCATCCGCCTGCAGGCATCATGGACACTCGTATTCTCAGGCAAAGTTAAGGCTTTTGATAAGCGCAGCCTCTTGACAGTTCTCTCTCCACTGAGTCCACCCACAGTTCTGTTCAAATAAAGTCCATCATTCCCAAATCAAATTCTTGACTGACTTCAATAGCCAACAGATTTATTAACCAATTTTTGTCACAAGTTTCTCACGCAATTTCAACTGTACACAACTAGCAATATTTTTATTTCTTCCAGATAAATGAATAAAATATATCCTGAAACATATTTCATAATTTGAGGTTTAATTCAGAATTCGTATTGTGTTATATACATTTCTCAGGCAAAGTTAAGGCTTTTGATAAGCGCAGCCTCTTGACAGTTCTCTCTCCACTGAGTCCACCCACAGTTCTGTTCCAATAAAGTCCATCATTCCCAAATCAAATTTTTGACTGACTTCAATAACCAACAGATTTATTAACCAATTTTTGTCACGAGTTTCTGACGCAATTTCAACTGTACACAACTAGCAACATTTTTATTTCTTCCAGATAAATAAATAAAATATATCCTGAAACATATTCCATAATTTGAGGTTTAATTCAGAATTTGTATTGTGTTATATACATTTCACAATGATTGCTTTCCAGGAATTCTTCACCCTATAGGCGAGAACAAGATTGAACGCATAAAACCTTTCTGCATACATTACAAAGAGAAAACACAAGCAATAAAGCACAAAAGCACAAAGTTATCAAATATGATAAAAAGAACTTGCAACAAAGGCAACATACAATTCTTAGAATTTCAAAGAATCCACAAAATGCTCCAACAAAATTCATAAGAAAAAAATTTCATATCATGCCCCATTTATTAATTTATTTTTTGAATAAAAATCAAGCCCAATTTTTAAATCTAACCAAAACTCTGCACATCTAAATGTTTCTAGACTAAAAATTCCCTGTGATACGTCATACTCACCAAAATCAAATTTTTAAGCATGGTCATCATTCATAAATAACAAAATAAGAAAATTCCTCACAAGAAATCAAACCCACATAAATCCAAGAACCAAACAATCTCTACACATACTTCTTCCCAACAAACCACATGAAGATCCAACAAGCAAATCTATCATAAAAAAACCAATATTTATCACACAAAACACATTTACATGCATAAATAAGCAAGATTAAAATGAAATCAAGGCAATAGGTCTCACATTGATCTAGAGGAGGAGGATCTCCGGGGACCTTCAAGGACACCATTGTTAAGGAGCTTCTTCGTCCTCCCCGACGAGCTGGAAACCGACAAGCTCCTCTTGGACAAGCTCTGGCCGTCCATCATGGAAGGGAAGGAGGGCAGCCGATTGCAATCTCCGGCGTAGGTGAACCGTGAAACCCTAGTGGAGATGGCGGGAATTGGATGCCTTGTTCTTCTCTCGGCCTTCCATTTTCCAAAGAAAAGAACTTGCCTTTTTTGAGTCATAAATTTTCATTTTAACCCTCGTCTTTTGTTTTAATATTTAGGGAAAATTGCTTATAAACCTTTCAAAAATTCTATAATTACATATATACCCTTAGAAAAACCATAATTATATATATACCCATGAAAAATATAAGTAATTATGAATATACCCCTACTATTAGATTTCATTAATAGAAGTTAATCAAACTTTATTAACTATAGTTATAACTTGTATTAAGATATACAAAAAGTTCAAAATAACCCTTGTAAATGGGGTATATATGCAACGGGTATAACGGTCATTTTATATATCTAATATTTGTTAACAGATGATTTTTTAGTCAATTTGAATCTCAAGGGTATATACATAATTATATGTATTATTCAGGGATATGTATATAATTATCTTTTATTTAGGAGAAAATATGTAATTTTAAAATTATTCAGGGGTACACTGGAAAAACCCCTAATATTTATAATATATACTTTTTACATATAAGCCATTTAAAAATTAAAACTATTTTTAACCATTTTATTCCTTCATTGGATCATCTTAATGTGAATTTGAAAGTAAAATAATACTTAATTATTTTAGAATTTTCTTTACTTTGAAATGTTTTACCCAATACTATTTTTAAACATAAAAGAAATTTAAAAGTTTTTTATTTATCAATGTATATTCTTACATATAAATGGGGAAGTTTATAATTAAAAACAAACCGTTAATATAAATTTTTATTTTAAGAAAATGAAAAATCAAAGTTTAAGAAAATTTATTTATTTTTCTATAAACAATAATAGCCCTTCCTTATGATTTATATATTAAAATGATCAAGATATTTAATATATTAAACATTAAATATTTGCTCTATAATGCATAATTTTCATTTGTTTTGGTTAAACAAAATTTTAAAAAAATCTCAAAATTAATAAACATTTCAGTTTAGACCATTATTTATGAGTAGACAAGTTCTTGAATTTTCTTTTTATGTTGGATGATAAATCAATGCCCATTAATAGAGTTAATACTTATATGCATAATAATTTTTTGAATATAACTATACCAATATAAAAAAATATATTAATAAATTGCATTGGTTTTCCTCTAATATCACATTTTGTAATAATTCTTTAAAAATAATTTTGTGTAAGCCACTAATATGTTAGAAATAATTAGTTATAAATTTCTCAAAATATGTAGAATTGGTGGATGTCTGGTGTCTACTAGTAAACTAATATTTATAAAAATTTCTAAACAACTAGAGAAAACTTATCACATATCTTGTGTGATTTAACTATTTAAAAAAAACCTTTTACTATAAAAAAATTATTATAACTTTATTCTAAGAAAATAATAAAAAACTAATTTTCATTTAATTTTACATTAAATAGTATAAATAATTAATTATAATCATTTTATATCTTACATAATTTTTTAGGTTATAATTGTTTTTGTGACAAATTCAACTAAATTTGACTGTGTGTGTATATATATATATAATTTACTCAAATAATTCATTAATTCTCATACACATAAATTTGTGAGAAATTATGGATGAGTTTAATTAATTAAAAAATGAAAGTTCCAAATAAATGTGATGTAACAACTTATACAAATTAGCTCTGCTTTCCACGAACCAAATACCAGTTAAATTAATATAATCTAATCTTGCATTTTTCTTTACACACAGACACAGCTAAACTTGAATATAGTGAATTTGCTTGTTAGAATTCAACTTCAAGTTAATGTTTGTTATAGTTTCTAACTATAAAATTGTTAGTTTTGGCCTTTAAACTTAAAAAAAAAAAAAAAAGAAACAAAAACAAGTAGTCATTCATTTGTGCATTGCCTAGCGGTACCCCACCATGTCTTGTGACAAGGGATTTCGAGCTTGAACCTTTCAACTTGCAATTTATATGAGTCTCATGTGGGAGATCTATATGAGAAGTACTTTCCTATCTTTCTAGAGTTATATGGTAAAGGGAATTTATCTCTAGGAAATCTTTAAATCACTATAATTATTTCAATTTAATAACTGTTAGTCACTTGACTAACAACATTTTTTTTTTTGCTTTTGTAAAAAAACAAAAACCATATTTTGCCACATTATTATTAATTTTTTTAAAAAAAATTATTATATTTAAAAGTAAAATCTCAAAGAGATGTTGTAGTTTGTTTGGGACAATGTGACATGTGTCCTGGGATTCCCTGCGTCCATTGCCATAACAACCATTCACATGTCTCTAGAGATTTTCAACCAGGTAGGGATTCACAAGGGATGCATTCTTCCACCCTCACCCCGAATTTATAAGTCTATCTTATTAGTTTAAATTCTATTATGAATTAACTTCGTGATGATATTAATCAAATCTGAATTCAAACCAAATAGTCTATGACTTTATCTAATGGAATCTAACTCTAATTGACACTTTAGATAATGATCTTCTTAAACTTTGAGTGGAGTTAATCCTTTGATGGTAAAGATTATATATAGTAAAGCACCAAGGGTCCCCGATCTAACGTTCTCAAGAATACCCAACCCCATCCACAGGACAGAATGGGATAGCTTGGAAGAGTCCTTAATTTCTTCAAGTGTGGACTTAAAAACTCTCATTGTCTTCTACAACTTGCTATGGCTAGAGATAAGTGATCCTGCTTCCGCATATGATAGTACGACATAGATGTCGTAATTAAGTTCTGATGAAAATTCTAACGTTTGGCATCAAAGCCAATTTTTTGTACCTCTGCCTAGCTGGATTATATTTGGACATGTAATTTTCGTAATGACATATTATTTGAATCTTTTGCATTATATTGTGCATTATTTTCATGCATGTATATTCATAATTACATGTTGATGAACATGCATGGAGTCTAGGTTTATATTACTTGAATCCTCTAGATGTTTAGGCATGTTTTACAAAATAAATTATGGATATTTTACGATTTGAAAGAATTGGGTATTAGGCCCAAATTTAAGCCATCTTGGACAAAGTGTGCAACCACACGTGCAAGGCGGATAAGATGTTATCGTGTGTTGCAATTGGCAGCCTTGCACGATACAAGCAAACGGTTGCTCTGCTTAGGTAGGCCGCGATTGGGCTTGCAGGCATGGCGCGCTAGTGGATAGGCCACGGCTAGGCTGCGCGCATGACGCTAGGGTGAGCACATGGCGAGATGCTGGGCTTTGAGCACATCTGCTCATGCTCGCGGGCCAGTGCGAGCCACAGCGCTTGGTCACGCATCCGGCTAGCGACCGCCTAGGGTCCAGTCCTACTACCGGCAGCGCCCGGCTTCCAGGCAGGGCACACATGCTTCTGGGCAAGCCTAAGATATCTCCCAAGCGTGCTCGCTTGGCCGTGTATCAGATCACTCCCTAGTAGGATGCGGTTTTTCTGCTGCCGATTAGCCTTGGGAAACGGATAAAAACCCTAACATTGATTTATTGTTTTATTTTATTTATTTTGTCATTTCAATTTATTATGTTTTATTTTTATTCAATATTTTGAATTTCTTTAAATAAAATAGAATAATGGATGTTTGTACAAAATTCTTTTGCTTAAACAGATTAAGTGTGCTTTTGCATGTTAAACCCTGTTATTTATTTATTTTCTGAGGGTTTGTTTATATGAATTATTCATACATTAAATGGATTAATTATAATTTATATAATTAATTATTTACATTTAATTTGTTCATATATATGGTTTGAATGTCAAGTGATTAATGAATTTTTGTTAATTATGGAGTGGCCACAACATCTATGATTTTATTTTATTTTATTTTTTAAATTACACATTAAGATTAACCACATTTAGTTTAAATGACATGAATTGTAATTAATTATGATTAGTATAATGATTTTCCCACAGGGATTTTATTATATTTCTCATAATTAATTAGAATAAAATAATGAATAATTTTTATTGCTTAAGTCGCCCACGGTTTAAATGACATAATTAATTATAATTAGTATAATGATTTTCCCATAGGAATTTTACTATATTTATCATAATTAATTAGAATAAAATAATGAATAATTTTTATTACTTAAGTCGCCCACAGGAATTAAGTAGTTTTAATTATTTATTAGTTTTATCATGTGGCAAGTTGTGATTAATTATGTTTGATATAATGATTTTGTCCCATAAAGTTTTTGTTAAATTTACATAATTAATCAAGATAAAATAATGATTAATTTTTATTTTTTAAGTTGCCCACAGGTATTAAAGAATTTTAATTATCTATAAGTTTTATCAGTGGTTGAATCTACTTTCGTATCTATATCTTCGCCACAGGCAGATTGTGATAACAAATTGATTCATGTTCTCTTTTTGGTATGGCTTGCATTGGTAAGCATACTAACTTGTTTTATTTGCATTGAATTTGTTTATGCATATTGGTATGTGTCACACGATCGTATAAACCTGCTAATTTGGAAGTGTCATAGCATCCATGATAATTTAAATTATACATTAATACTTTGCAAGATCACATTTAGGATTATTGACATATATTGTGATTAATTATAATTAATAAAGATACCTTGTTTGTGTCAAGTTTTGTTTATGTTATTGAATTTCAATTGTGCATAAGGTTATTGGCATGTGATAGTATAATTTTCATTGAGTATGGAGTTGCCTCAACAACTATAATTATGAATAATTATATATCAAGCATTCTTCTAAGATCACATCTAAATTGAATGACATAAATTCATATTAATTATAATTAATATTTAGTATTTTTGCTTGTATTAATCATGGTTTATATTTTGTGTTGTTAAATCTTTATTTATGCATGAGGTTTTATGTCATGTGATTGTATAGTTTTGATTGATTATGAACTAGCCACAATAACTATGATTATGAAAAACTATACATTAAGAGCTTTTTACATGATCACATTTAGATTAATGATATTTGGAAATGCTTTCTTTCTGCGTAAAATTGATTTATATTTTATACACAATTATTGAACTTTGTTTATGCATAAAGTTGGATGTCATGTGATCATGTGTATTCAACTAATTGTGTACATAATGCTTATGCAAAATCACACATTAAAAGTGTGTATATGATCACATTAAGATTAAATGACAGATGTTGTGATTAATCATGATTAATATGATGATTTTGCCCCCACAAGGATTTTATTGTATTTTTCATGAATAATTAGGATAAAATAACAAGTAATTCTTATTTCTTAAGTCGCTCAGAGGTATTAAGAAAATTTAATTATCCATTAGTTTTATCAAATGGTAATTAATTATAAGTAAAGTAATAATTTTTGTCCACAAGGATTTTATTATATTTTGACAATTAATTAGGATAAAATAATGGATAATTTTTATCTTTTAAGTTGCCCACATGTATTAAGAAATTTTGATTATCCATTAGGCTTATCAATAAAGATGAATCTATTGTGTGCTTATATCTTGGCCCACAGGCAGATTATGAATGACACTTGATTAATGTTTTATGTATGGCTCGTATTGGTAAGCATACAAATTTGTTTCTTTACCTCAAATTTTGTTGTATAAGCATAGTTATTTTATTTGTAATAGTTTTAGTTCCAAGGTTTTCATATAATCATTGAATGTTCTCTATTTAAGTGATGATAACTATATAGTTTGAAAAGATGAATTCTTCTCTATTTAAGTATATGGGTAATGTTTACACTATTATGAACTTTGAACTACATATTGTTTTGGACACTAGTATTTATAGGGTAATTGTCTTGTATAATTATTATGAGTGATATGATTACTTGAGAATAATATTTATTAAAATCACATAACTACTAGTATACATAGTTCAATTCTTAAGTGTGAACATATTAAGAATTTGTTAAAAACTATTGATTTCTAATTTGGAACTTTGAATAAGTCATTTCTAGTTTACTAATATTAGAGTTATCATCAATAAAGTTCATTATTAATAAATGTGTAAAATAGCATATCATTAAGAAAGATAATGGCTCATTTGAATCTCGAGGTTGAGTTAATCTAGCTTTCTTATGTATCTTTCCATCAATAACTCTCTTATTATTACTTTAAAATCTCGTATAACACATATAAAGATAAATGGTTAATCATTGTTTTTAATCATGTGTATTTATATGGAAAGGAGTTTAATAATAGAGAATTGTGAAAGTGTATAAGCAAAGAATAAAGGACAATACCTATTAAAGTTAAAAATAATAAAGAATCCTAAATGTTTCTTACGGTAAATTGAGACATATAAAAAAGGATTATTCTAAATATAGTGTGTGTATACTTAATCTCACATATATGAAATTCTTCTATATTGTGGCATTAGAGATTAGGATAATCTCTATAAGAAAAATCAAAGATTATGGAGTAGTTGATACTTTTAATATGTAAACTTTGAATTTAGTATGGATTACATAAAGGAAAGGTAAACCAATAAAGTGAAGGGAAAATGCCAAGAAGAATTTAGTTTGCAAACTTTGTTTGTAACATATATGCATTTGGATTTCTTATATCTGATAAGGTTTTTAATCCATATGAGAGAAAATTTATACTCAATGACTGTTACATGTATTCTTTTGGAGATTACCTAAAAGTCTATGGAATATAAAGTTTGTTGTTTAATTTATATCACTAGAATTGCATATTCGACAAATGTAAATTGTTATGAATGACTAGATCAGTGGGAGTGATTAACCTATCAAGTTTTGAGTAAGATCATGTGGATGTTATAAATAACATCTTTCAAGTTAAGATGCATATTAAATAACCTCTTTAAGTGTCACGCCCGACCCGCGGGCCCACGGGGCGTGACAACCGCCGTAACGATCCCGAGGAGGGATACCCCGCCGCTCAACCCTCGGGATGTTGCAAGGCTGACCAATACACCTGAAATTCAATAAATATTTATCACAGATACAAAGTAGAGAAGAACCGTGATACGCAGTGAGAGTAACAACGACAACAACAACAACAATGACAGCAAGGTACAGAAAATATAAAGGTTTACAAATGCACAGGGAAGCAACCCTAACAACCATAGGAAATGCTGACACTCAAAAGTTTAAGAGTTTCTTAGATACAAAACCATGCAACAAGGTTCTCTACAAGCTAGTGGATCCAACACTCAACAACATGCACATAATAAAAATAACATACATAAATTGAAGGAAGTACAACAGATGAAATGGTAGCAAATACTCAGCACACTGCCACACCGCCGCACCTACTACCTACAACAGACTAGGAAGAGAAAAGAGGGGTGAGCAACTAAAGTTACTCAGTGAGGGGAGGTTAGCACAACCTTAGCAGAAATATACCAACAGTAATAATAATAATAATAAATCACCAAGATAAATACTTACCAAAGCAATACTTGTTTAGAAACATTAGTACATATCATAAAAATCTTCAGAAGAAGTAAAACAACATAATATCATACCAAGAAAACCCTTTTTACTCCAACTGGGGTTTACAACACCAAAACCACAAAACATAGTTTCAAATACAAGTAAAACAATTAAATGCCATGGTTTTGAAATAAATAAACACAATACGTGTGGCAACTCAATTATGTGGGAGACTGTCTTCCTAAAAGCGACAGCTGGGCTTCGCCCCCTCACCACACATTCAAGATGACACTACAAAAGAAACACATTGGGTAAATCTCAAATTCAGTATAAAACAATACCCAACATTCACCCAACATAACGTGGTCTACAAAACTCTCTAAACCTTCGCCATGGCCATGGCTAGGTTCAGAGCCGTCAAGGTACTTATGTCTTTGACGTTGACCCATCGGTTCACTGGTTGGTGACTCCGGCTATCCGATGAATATCCAATCAGGGCTCTACACTCCCACCTGAATCTGATCCTCATAGATAATAATTGGTTTAGCATGCCACCTCAAAAGGCTGGCCGTGGAGACCACCTACTACAGTAGGATATCACCATGTAATCACACAATAAGTATAATTCCACTGGAGTACAACAGCCATTCGCAAATCATCAAACAACAACACCTTGGCCATTTGCACGGGAAAAAGATAAAACACAAGCAAAGCTCAAGCTTTTGAACACAAATTAATTTACAAATCCCAACACAAGAAGCAACGTGAGAATCACTTTCCTTCAACCATTTGAAATGAGTTTCAAACCTTAGATTTCACAAAATCAATGATTTCCACAACAAATCCTAAGTTTCACACAAAATCAGAATTTCACAAACTCATTGAAGTGTATTAATCACAAGTCGAGCATTAACAAATCAAATACCAAATAAAACATTCAAGATCTTACTCAATACTAACCATCATTCACCAAAATGCCAAACTAGTATAAATCAATAAAACTATACTTAAAACATGATATAAGTATATATATATATATGTGTGTGTGTGTGTGTGTGTGTTCATGTTCAGCTATCGGCATTCTTCTAATAAAACTATGCTCAATAATCTCACTCACTGAATTGGCGATTTATCTTCCTCGCAAGCTAATCTTTGGCTAATCCTTTGCCTCGAGTCAAGACTTCTTCTTCTTGCCAAATCACAACAATAGTTAGCAAAAATTAAACCAAACAAAGAAACCCTAAGTTTTCTAGCAAACAACCCTAAATAGATCCTAAGGCTGGCTCAAAGCTAGGTCTAAAGGTTACCAATGAACTCCTGAGGGTTTTAGCTACAATCTAGTCCAAAGAAATCAAAGAAACAATTAAAGATTGTCGGTGCTACAGTAATATCGGCTTTTGCTACAGTAACCGGCCCTTATACAAGTATTTTCTCTCAATTTACAACACTAAATCAAGAAATTCCTCAACAAACCTTCTCATACAACAATAACAAATCAATGGCTTCAATTTGAGCCTAAAAAACACCAAAATCCATGCTATAATCAAGGTTTTCAAAAAAAAAAAAAAAAAATCTAAAAACCAAGAAATATAAGAAAAAATCCGGGATTAAAAGCTTGGGTTAAAGGTTTACCATATTCAAGAGGATGAGAGGAAGAGAGGAGATGGTTTGGTTCGCAGGAAAGTGTCAGAAAAATTTTCTTTTTTTAAGGTGATGGTCGGCCGAATGAAGAGGTAAGTGAAGAAGAAGAAGAAGAAGAAGAAGAAAGAATGGGAGAAGAAGGGTTAAATGAGAAATTAACAGGCTGCTACACTAACAGATCGCTACAGTACCAAGTTGCTACTATACAATGACCAAAATGCTACAGTGCTGAGCTGAAAAACCTATAGAAATGGGCTAGTTATATCTACAGTGAAAACTGGTTATAACATTAAGGTTATGGTGATGCAGCTTTAAATAGATCAACTAGAATAAGTGTTATCTGGTAAATATGTTGTGTATCTATAATTTTGAGTCAATTGTAACTTTAAAATTTTCACTAACATTAATTAATTTTAGTAAAACTAAAATGTTGTATAATGCCATAAAGTATGATATTGATTCTATAACATGTTATTTTATTTGGGATCTTGTTGAATTATCATATAGGGTATAGACGCTTTAGTTTTGAAAAATAAACATACTCATTAGGCAACATTAAGTGATACAAGATAATACTATTTTGCTAAGGGATTTACTCATATAAATGGAATAGATTACAAGAGATTTTTTCATGTATTTTGTTGGTTTTTGTGTTATTATAACATTTGTTGCTCATTTTAACTTAGATGTGAAAATTGACCTTTTAATGAAAAAAGAGGCATATGACCTCTAGGATTCCCCTTTATTAAAGGTAAGGTTTTGTATGTGCAATTCAAGAATTCGCATAATACTACAATAAGTCTTCCGTTGGTGGTATTTGGAATTTCATGATTTATCTCTTAATTTAGTTTTGCAAAGAGTAATGTGAATCATGTATATACCATATTAGTGGGAGCACATATATATTTTAGTTATATTTAAGATTATCTAGGTATATTATGGGTGTATTAGGTGAAGTAATTACTCTCTAAAAATTTTGGTTTGAATGATATAATTAAGGTGTCTTATGTCATTGACATTGAGATCATCAAGTGTTATTTTGAGGCATTATAGTTTGGTCTCAAAAAATCTATATCTATAAAGTTTGTGAGAGATATCAGATGAAAATTTATTTACCTAATGCATAGTTTATTATTAATAGTGGTGTGTTTGAAAGAGAGCAATTAGAAAACATTCCCTTTGCTTAAGTTTGAGAAATCCTATTTATGTTCAAATTTGTTGAAAGACTGGCATTGTAGTTGTTATTAGAATGTTATGAATATGTCATTATGATCTTTAGATTTTGAGAAAACCATAAAGAAAGTGATGAGGTACTGGTAAGAAACTATGAATGCATGCTTATATTTATCAACTTTTATATTGTTGATTAGTCGGATTAAGATTTTTTTTTTTTTTTGCCTTTTTGATCTTCTCAAATTAACATTCACTTACCTCTTATAGCTGCCAATAGAGTTATCTTTTGAAAAATACATTTCTTTAGTTGCTATTTCTTCTATTAATGCTGAGTATGTTGAGGTAATGTTGTTGGGTATATAGTTGAAGAGTTTCATGTTTGAGCTAAGATAGAGAATTTTTATCTCCAGGCCATTAAGTTTGATAATTCAGTTATTATGTTCCGGAACGCATTAACACTGAATTGATGTCTGTCGATCCTTATATGAAATGCATGCACTTAAGTTATTTAAGGATTATATGCAGAATGGATAGGACTTGGTTCTTTTCTGTAAACTTTTATTTGATAAGCTATATTGGATAGCATGGATCTTTATTGAGACTCTTGATCGTGTTTGGTTGTCTTCTTGTCAAGTGTATACATTAAGTTTGAAAAATGACAACTGTTAAGTATATGCATATTTATTTGTCTTATTCATTATGATAAAATACAATATATAGGTTTGCATTGAAGAGAGAGATTGCATCGTAATGCATGGAAGGTAATACTCGATTTATAATGATGACTTACTGCCATGATTCGTGTAATTTATTTTTTTGATATAGACTTGCGGATTTTATGGGTTAATGTGAATGGATATTAAGTTACCTATGATAAAGTTGGACCAAGTTGGAGAATTTTAGTTTGAATTCTATTCTGAATTAACTCCGTGATGATATTAATTTAATTTGAATTCAAACTGAATAAAGTGGTCCATGACTTTATCTAATGGAATCCTAAGTTAACTCTAATTGATACTTTGGATAATGATTTACTTAAACTTTGACTAGAGTTAATCCTTTGATGGCAAGGATTATATATAGTACAACACCAAGGGCCATTGATTTTTTCATGCGTGGACTTAAAGACTCTCATTGTCTTCTATAACTTGCTATGGCTGGAGGTAAGTGATGTTGCTTCCACATATAATAGTATGACATAAATGTTGTAATTAAGTTCTAATGAAAATTCTAACATATCCCTGATCCCAAACCAGAGTGTAGGGATTTTTTTTTATCCCATCCCTGTCCTATGGGGATTTTTGTTATCACATCCCTATCCCTGTGGAGATTATTCAAAGTTAGAAATTCCTTGATCCTAATTAATTTTTTATAAATAAAAATATTATTATTATTATTAAAAATAAAATTTATAAAATATTTGAGAAAAATCTCATAAAAATACTTAATACTCAAGAAACACATTAACAAATATGAGTAATTGACATGTTGAAAGTCTAATACCAAATATTAATATACACAATCATCATATAATGTATATGTTGAAGGCCCATTGGCCCAATTTTAATTATTACTAATTTGTTAATTAAATAAACATACGGGGTTTTGTTTGATTTTTATATAGATATTGATAACATAAAAAAATAATATAACACACACACACACACACATATATATATATATATATATATATATATATATATATATATATATATATATATTAAAATAAAATATTTAATATTTTGGGGTCTGGCTGGGGCGGGGAGGGTATTCTTTGGCTTTGGCTATGACCCTTAAAAAGCTTTCCCTATACTTGCTTGGGCGGGGAGGGTATTGTAATATATATATTAGAATATGTCAATTGTAAACGTTCATAGAATTAGTTTTAGGTTTTGGTTTTTTATGGTTGATGTAGGTTTAGTAGAAATAGAGTTGAACAATTGATATTTATTGAGACACTATATATATAGCAAAACAAAAATTTTCAAAATTGACAAAATTGAATAATAAAAAATTATTTATGTAATTTGAATGCAAAACCAATGATTTTATAGTTTAGGGTCCTAGAGAAGCTGCTAGAGGCTTTAATTATATGTATGGCGCTTATGTGAAGCAAATTAAATTTATATATATACAATGGAAATTGTCCGTATATATTGGTTTTGAATATTTTATGGATATTTATTGAATAAAGAAGTATAAATACTGTTATCTGGTAATTAATATTATATTTAATATAAATGAAAATTAAATAGTAATTGGTATTTTTAAATTTTTTATTTTAAAACTAATGTTAATAATATTATATTATAAATTATATAATCAAAAAATATTTAATAATTTTAAAATAATATTCAAAAACATTTTTATGAATCTCTCATTTAGCCGAATGAGCCAATGTTTGAACCGTTTAATTCAAGACATAGAGCTTAAAAAGGTTTGACATTTTAGTTGATTCTAACAACTATATTAAGGATATTTAATTTGAATTAGTTTCGAATTAAGCATTTCCCATTACCATTATCATATTTAATACAAATAAAGAAGATTCTTTTAAAAAAAATTTAAAATTTCTTTGAAGCATTCTTTAAAAATTATACAACTATTTAAAAATATATGTATATATATTCTAAAACATTAAAAAGGTAACATACGAATGTGCAATTTCCATACATTCAAAGAGAGCATCCAGCATCATCCAATATTAAATTAAGTTATTAACATAAATACCATATCATTAATACATGTAATTTAATTTTAATATCCATTAATTAATAACTAAATACATACATTGCACAAAAGATTCAACAATATTATTCATATTTTATTTTGATTTACTTCTAATATCTCATATAGATAATTTATTGATGGGTTTTTTTTATAAAGAATTGAGTGTAAATTTCTCATCAATATTTTTTAATTTTAAATTTATAAATAAATATGACAAATTTATCACAACTGTGATTAACCTCGTAAGAATAACACTCGCACAAGCACACAAATGCTATGCTTCTTACAAAAAAATATTATAATAAAAAAAAAGTTTTTTTAATATAATATTGCATTGTCTCTATAGATCAAGATATAACTAAATGCATGCATTGTGAAAATAAACTTAAAACAAAGTGTATTAGTTAATAAGTTCTTTTCAAATATCATTTAATTACAAACTTATAATTTTGATTAAAAAACCCCTATTCAGGTTTCATTTGACCGATAAAAGCCCAAATTTTGGTAATACCCAAGAGGTCCCTTATTTGGATTTCAAAGTTCAAGATGCATGCAAATGCATTTAATAATTTGGGAAGACCAATTTACCCTTCCTATAGATCTGAAAAGCACATATAGTATGTTTTGAAATTTCTATATAAATATTATCCTTTTTTATATTTGTTTATACTGTTGATGTACATCTTCCTTCTTCCTCCTTGGATATGTACATTATTACCCAAGTCTCTTTTTAACATTTGAATAATGGGAAAGTGTTGAAATATAATGCTTCCTTTATTACTATGTAATTGTTCCTTATATTCATTTCAGATATGTTAAAAACGTTAGAGATTGTTTGGCATTGTTGCTAATTTTTGTTTTTTGTTTTTTTTTTTCAATTTTATGTTTTGAAAACAAAACTAATAAAAAATGTTTGACACCTTGTTTGTTTGTTTTTTTTTATTTTTTTTATTTTAGGAATAATTTTCCTGTTTCCAAAAAAAAAAAAGAAAACAATATTTTTATATTTTGAATTTTTTTGGGAAATTTTTTTAAAATTGTTCCTCCTACCATAAAATCTTTCTCTTCTACTGCTCTATCTCTCCATCACTCCTTTTAATTTTTATTTTTTAAAAAATATAACTTTTTTACGAATTAATACTTATAATTTTAAAAAATATATATTTTTTAAATATTTATAAAAATTTATTATTTGGGCTTGATATTTTACAAATTAGTTTATATATTATAAAAATTATATTTTTAGAAAGTATTTGTGAAAATTATTGTTTGACCTTGATTTATATATATATTAAATTTTTTAAGACAAACCCCAAAATATTTTTTAGTTTTAAATGATACAATTTTTATGAGATATTTTTAACCTATACAATTGCAGTCTATGTTATTAATTATATTTGATAATACAATCAAGTAAACTAATATGAAAAATAAAGTTTAAAAAAAATATAAAAATATGAATTTAAAAAAAATGTCATAATAATTTTGTGCTAACCAAACGTGTTTTTGTTTTCAATTTTTTAAAATAAAAAATAGTTAATGTATCTAAACATATTTTTATTTTCAAAAAAATTTAAAAAAAGAAAAATGAAACAAAAACAAAAAACACAAGAAAACATAAACGATGCCAAAGGAGCCATTAGTTGCTTGTTTTAGTTTTGTCAAAATATCAACTAGTTTTTCAAAATTATCCTTTACTTTATTATCCAATTTAATTAATTTTTTTTTTATTTTTAAATACACTATCCTACTCTCTCTTTCCATATTTGATGTGAGATAGAGTAGTAAATATGATACATACTTATTTTCTAAAAAAATATTTCCTCCTTCCATAATTTTTAAAATATAAAAACCTTAAATATGAAAATTTGAACATTCATTCCCACCAAAATTTATTTTATAAATTAAAAAAACCAAAAAAAGAAAAAAATATATATAATTTCAATATATATATATATATATATATATATATATATATATATAATTTCAATAAAAAAAATATTCCCTCCGATTATAATTCTTAAGATGCCAAAAAAATTCAATCTAAAAATTTGAACATTCGCCAACAACTGTTAAGTCAACTAACACCAGATCTCTTGCATAGGGCGTTTATTTCGGGAAGGACCCGAAATCGAATTTCAAGTTCCCACAAGGTGAGAGCACGGGTGTGTTGAGGTGTTAACTCCACACACGTGCATGTTCCTAATTTACCCTTAGAGGGGACACTTGTTGTCTTATGTCATAAAAAAAAAAAAAAAATGAACATTCATTTTCCAAAAATTGTTTTAAAAATTTAAAAAAACAAAGATATATATTTTGAAATATAAAATAAAAAAATTATTCCCTTCTTCTTGAAATTTGTTCAAATCAAACCACAATATGTACCTACATTCAAATCCAAATTTAGAGAAACCTTCCTCTTTTCTCCATTAGGTGTTGCAGGTGAGTTGATCAAATATGTGGAATAGGACTATCTTCATTTTCCTCATTTTCTATGAATGAGAATGCAAAAGACTTTCAATTTGATGAAGAAAACTAAGTGTTCACCTAATAATCCAATTTTACTTAAAAGTTTTTTCACAATACATAATAATTAAATAATTAAATAATTAATTGTTTATTAGAAAATAAAAGAGCAACCTATTTTTAGTTGGACCACTATTGGGTTAGTTATAACATGTATTTTGAAGAAATAATGTATTTAATTATTTTATCATAATTTTAAAAAATGGTGGTAAAGGAAAAATTTGAAAAAAAAACCCTCTCGAGTTAAAGTGATAGAGAAAATAAACCAAAAGCCTTCTAAAAAGTGATAAATAAGGGGGTACTATATCTTTCTTCTCTTATGTGAGAAACAACAGGAGTAAAAATAAATAAATAAATAAAAAAAATGGTTACGCTTTCGAAAAAAACATGTAAGGGGCTGTTTGGTTCTAAGGAATAGAGTTGAGGATGAATGAGATAAGAATGAGAAGGGGAAATAGATTAGGAATGAAAGGAAAACTGCGTTTGGTTGAAGGGTATGCGAGAGTAATTCATTGGGAATGGGAAAAGTAAATAGAAGAAATATATGGAAAATGTCTTTTATGTCCTTATAGAGTAATATTAAATAAATAAATATATTACCAAATAATATTATTTTATTTGTAATATGTTGTCGTTATTGTTATAATTATTTTTTATAATTAAGTTTACAAATTCTTTATTATTAATATTGTTGTTTTGTTAAAATGTTATATTATTTTTATTATTTTAGAATTAATTTAAGTTATTATTATTATTATTGTTGTTGTTGTTGTTTTTTATAGTATTATTTTATTTGTAATATGTTATCATTATTATTATTTTACAATCTTATCAACATTTTTTATAATTAATTAATTAATATTGTTATTATTATTTTTTTTATAGTATTATTTTATTTGTAATATGTTATCATTATTTTTTTTTACGATGTATTATTTTATTGTTTTGTTAAAAGTATTTATATTGGATGGAAATAAAATTAAAGTGAGGGGTAAGATGGTAATTTTCTGTTCCGGATTGGCCATTCCTTATGAAAATGGGGGGCATCCCAATCACCCTTCTCCCCTTATCCCATTCCTCATATAATCCTCTCTAATTCCTATGCCTGGCAACCAAACAACGGATTGGGCCTATTCCCAATCCCCAATCCATTCCCAATCCAATGCTTGCAAACAAACAACCCCTAAAACAATGCAAGTGTAGGGCATCAATGCCTAGCAAGTTAGCAATCTTCTACTAGTTCAGTGATTGGTTAGCTATACTTGTGAAAAAAATGTATACACTACAAGTATGAGAGTTTAGATTTTTCTTAAAAAAATATTTCCTTGCTTATTTAGCCACATTGTTAAACATATTTGATTACATTCCTTTCACTAATTACCACCGTTAAATCGTCTATGTTGTTATAATTATTGATTGATGTATTCTTTTAGTTTTTCATATTGCTAAATCACATACCACATTATAAGATCAATTAGATCATAATTCTTTCTTTTTTTTTTTGTTATATATGTAGACCATTTGCTATATTGTTAAATTCATGAGATCGATCATATTTTTTTCATACTTTGCAATATTATTAAACCACCTTATCATATAGATAATTTTAGTCCTGACAACATGCGTGAGCTTAGGGATGTTTTTAGGACAATAGACATAGATGATTAGGTTACAGTTGTGGGATTTGCAGAAACAACGCTGATCAATGATGAAGTACGTCATAGAGGCGAGGAGAATTATACGATAAGGGTCAGTATAATTGAAGTTGAAAAATGATTTACTAAAATTATAAGGGTTAAAGAGATAGAAATGAGAATTTAAATAAAGTAATTGAAGGTAGAGATGAGCACATCGATATAATGGATGCAAAGGTCATAGCGGAATGATGAAAATATGTGAAACGTCGAAGAAGTAGAGAGGGAAAAGAAGAAAAACATGAACAAAAATTATTGAAATATTTAAATACAAGAAAAATTAACAATAGAAAGAACAACCTGCGCAATAAAGAAGAAAAAAAAAATAAGAAGAGGAGGAAAGAAAAAATAATAAACGTGATTTTGTTTTTTATTTAATAAAAAATTATTAAAATTTTAATTTGATGTCTTCATGGACAGCACAAGCACATTAAAAACATATAAAGTATTTGAAGTTATTATGGAAACTAAAAAATCTTATTTGACGCTTTTTAATCCTTCTCATCCCCTAGATTGCGTGGATATGGAATTCTAGTATAATATCCAGTAAAACAAAATAAATTTGAAGTTTTTGGAACTGATGTGGTACGATCACTGTGGATAAGGTCAATGCATGACGTATATATATACTAAAGTATATGATTTATATATATTATTTAATAATTAGTTTTATAAAAAAATCAGTAAAATTATTAATATCTTCGATTGGTTTTTCTCTAATACCTCAAAAGTTCAAAAGTTTATAGTATAAATAATTTTTGTTAATCCCTCCCAAAAACATGATTATAAATTTGTCACCGTTTGCACAACATAAAATTAGTTTATATATAGCAAACAAATATTTATAAAAATTTACATTAGAGACTAACGACCTTATCACAAATATTGCATGAGTAATATCATTCGGATGACATGCTTTAACTATATATACAAGTGCTATACTTTGTAACATAAAAAAAAAATATTATGCGAAAAAAATATTTCTTTTAAACTTAATTTTGTTTTTGTTTTTATTATTTATTTATTTATTATAATAAATTACCCACCTCAACTAATAGTGTGAGAAGGATATAGTTGCCATCATTCTAATGTGATGGTAGTAATAATATGTATATATATAATTTATCAAGCATTTTCATAGTTTTAATCACACTAATTCCAAACGACTCTAGTAGTTTTAAAACTCAAACATCTTTTTTCATTATCATCGTTATACCATTTTTTAATTGTGACATTTAAGTATATACCCTAACAAAATGCCATATTTACATATATGTCCCTAAATATGGACCTGACCTAATTCGGTTTAAGTTCGGGTCCCATTCTGAATCGATGGTTCCGGTTTTATAAATTTTAGACTTGAAACCGAACCATAATTAGACGGTTCTTATCGGTTCCAGTTCCAGTTCCAATTCCAAGTTGGTTTAGGTTTCGGTTTTGATTCCAAACATTTAGCTATTTATTGCCTTCATTCACATTCATATTTTTAGGAAAACTTATTTTTACAAGCAAAAAAGCTTAAACCACACATTTTATATCCAACATTTAACTGCCTTTAATTCCCACTAAAATCATAAATACAAATTTTTGTATCTAACCCTTTCACAAATCCACCAAATCGAACACAACCAACAAAGATGACCAACCAAAAAGAGGGGGAAAACCTCAAACTACAAATATATAATTTATGATGATTAAAATGACAAAATCTACATAAACACAAAGCAAAGCAGTAAAAGTCAAGACACGAAGACTAGAGACCCGAGAAGAGCTTCTTGAACCTTTGCTCTTTTTTCACCCATCAAGCAACAAGTCATGGATGAAGGATTGAAGCCTGAAGCAACAAGAATGAAGATGCGAAGATGGGAGAACATGTAGGTGGCGTTTGGTTTGATGTAGTTGAATATTTAGTGGATTTTCAATTGCAATATATTTGTAAATCCTTGGATTTAAAAATGCAGGAGAGTCAAATCAAGTGTTTAGTTGACTATATTTGAAAATGCTGGATTTTAGGATTTTGTTTTTGTTTGGAAGGATTTGCAAAATTTGGATTTTCAAAACATGTGTTTAGTTGGGTGTATTTCTGGATATAAACACTCATGGCAAGGTTCCCCCAACTTGGGTCATTATTAAGTTTAATTAATTATAAATACACAATTAAATATTAATAATAATAATAAAAATATTTATGTATATAATTATTTAATTTATATAATTATGTTTTTATTACAATTTATTGTTATTTTTAATAATTATATTAAGAATACCTCACTTTCGGTGATAATTAGTTTTATTGATTATGAAATTCCCAATTATATTTTATTAATTATAAAATACACAATTACATATATATTAAATTAATATATATAAATATAACCACCAAAAATATCGTTTGTCATATATTTATTTATTTAGGTTCTAACTATATCCTAGTTTAATTTTTTATTTTATTTCAAGCAAAAGGAGGTATAGGGTTACTCATGTATTAGCACATATAACTGACATAGGCATTATAAATAACCTCCACCACTGCCTAGCCAAACACAACCAAATATTTACCAAAGTCAAACTAATATTGATCAAAGAGAACTCACTCACACATTTAAAATAATTATATAACTAACACACTTTCCATATATCAAAATGTTCATAGTAAATCTTTACTTACCACATACCGCATATATGATTGTTGCTTAATAGATTGGATACGAACTAACAAATGTTTACATACATACATTCAAATGTTTGAAATTTTAGAGTGGACATAAAGATAACTAGAAGTGCAATTCTGATGCAAGAGACACTACATTCACAACACTCCATTCATAATAGACTTGGTGATGAAAATCAAATAATTCTCCACTAGTACGAATAAGGATAATTTCTATCATAAAGCACACTGCAAATCAATGGAAAAAAAAATCTTACTTAAAACTAAACAAATTGATAATTGAAAATAAAAATGAGATTGGTAACTATTATATCAAAAAATTTCTTACCATCTCCACACCTTAAAGGTCATGACCAATAGTAGCAAAAAATTTATTCACCCAAACTTTGCAAAATTCCTCACGTATTCCAAAAAAATGTGTGTGCTCGTGCATCATCGGTCATCAAATACTCGTACACCATGACAGCTTGTTCAATGGAATACTCGTACTGTGTCACATTCATACACTCATCTTGAAGTTCTTTTGCGAAGCTCATTGATTAGCTAGACTTAATAGACTCATATGCATCTTTAATAGTGATGGCCAAATTGTTGATTGCATCATGACTGACGTGCACTTTTCGCTTGCCTTTCTGTTTCTTTCTTTGTGTTAGACTTGTTGCTAGCATAGGTTCAGAAGTATTGGGTTTACTAAATGGGGAGGTATTACCATAAGCATCTACCTCCCTAAAGGATATATCAACAAAATACTGTGCCGGAGGAGTACTTCTTGCTTTAAGTTGTACTCCATCTGTGTCCCAGTATGACTGCATGATGGGATGGAATGATGGTCATAGCTTGATCATTGCTACATATCATCTCAATAATGTTGTAATCCTCAATAGGTTTGTTTAATATGGCCCATCCTGGGCGTGGATATGTATTTTAACCAAAAAAAATAAAAAATATCAAAATGATTAGTTGAAAACATAATGTTTAAAATGACAATTACCTTAATATATTCTATATACTCAGCCTCGTCCATCACAATCATTTTCAAGTTCTCATCCCAACCCATGCCACTTATCTCATTTAATTTTTTTTATTCTTGCCTACCTCCTCTGTATTGTCCTGAGATGATTACTTACATTGGCCTCTGTGTTTGTTACCCCAAAAGTATCTTTCAGTTCTTGAATAGCACCATGATTTGCTTTGTGGCTTAAAGCCCTTGTTTACTTTAAACCCTTGCTCAACTTGACTTGCCATAAATTTCATAAAGAAACAACTTTCAGATGATGTCCATCTCTTGTTCCCCGATATCCTTGATGTGGTCTTTGATGTTCCTTGGCTACTTTGAAATGCATTACAATTCATCATTCTATATAATAAAAGATATGCAAAACTCACAATAAAAATAAATCAAGCACTAAACATATGGTTCAAATAAAATAAGCATTGAAGATATTCTATTATACATTAATAGATATCGAAGACAAAGCATACATCATAATTCTATACTAACATTATGTATTATTATCAAATGGAAGAAACAAGTTCACATAAAAAAGTGACCTCACAGTAACAAAACAACAGTAACATAAGAACATGTGATGCTTAGGCTTGCCAAAGTTAACTTCAAATATGACTACTAATTTGCCCATATTTCAGCTGTGATTTGATCACGATGAGTAGCTCACTCTTGTGCTTCTTCTTTTTGTTCCCTAAGGTTATTTTGGGCAGGCCGTTGTGTGATCTAATCTGAGGGAATAAAGTCATGTTCACCACCACTAAGTATGTAATTATATAAGGTGCAACACGCTAACATGAGTTCCACCTTTGTCTTAAATGGGAAAAAAAGACCTAGATGAAAGGACCTTAAAATAGTTCTTCAAAGAACCAAATGCAAGCTCAATAGAGGTACGTATAGATGAGTGTCGCAAGTTGAAGAATTCCTTAGGATTTGCAGGTGTCCGAGAGTCAAACTCCTTCAAGGGATACCTAACACCTCTGTAAAGGGGTATAAAATCAGGTATTGTGCTGTAGCTAGCATCAACCATGTAATACTTTCCTAATTATAAGATATAAATAACTTTAATAAGTTTTATTGTGATAAAACTGGGTCTATAAAACAAATAAATAGGATATCTTTAGGGACTTTTAGTCCATTGGCTCTTTTTAGTATGTCATGAAGAACTAAAGAATCATGTGCTAATTCTTCCCAACTAGTGAGAACAAAAGTGAAACAAAGGTCAAAATCTGCAGTTGTAAGGACGTTCTGCTTTGGGTAAGGTTTTCTTCCTCGAAATGCCGCTAATTCGGATGTTGGGATAGAAGCATGTATATCTGTCCCATCTATGGCCCCAATACAATATTAGTGTTGAATGTTATATGTCAGAATTAATGCCACCAAAATACAATTATTTAAAATCTAACACAAAAATACCTTGAAATAAGGATAAAGTGTGCGGCTTGCTATTATGTATGGTGGAGTTTGAGCACTTAGTGGCCATATATACTCATGTTGCAACTCACTGATCGCAAACAACATGTGATTGATGTATCTACTAACAGTCTCACTGGACCTTAGAAAATTATGTCCAATAACATGGTTTTGTTGATTGTGGACTATGGTGTGCAAGGACATTAATAATTGATCCTCCAAGCTCATATGTATTGTATCTTTTAGAAGCCCTTTTCCACGTAATATTGAGCATAGATTAAAAAAATGGATTTGTTTATGCGAACCATGTTAATACTAGTAGCATCGTTCCCATCTAACAATCTAGAAAAATATTTTCCCTCATTTCTAGCCTTTCATGTGTTGGTTCTCTATAAATTCTATGTCTTTTGTTGTGTACCACTAACAACACAGTATAGGCCACAGCTAAAATTGCTATTTCTTTGAAGTACATTTCATCATCTTCCTCAAATTGATCCATCTAATACAAGATTAGTAGGACAAATATGAAATTATTGTAATCTTTGATTTTAAAATAAATGGTCTTTGAAAATAAAAATGGAGACCATATATATCCATGTTATCATCATTGAAAATTATAGACGAAAAATATTCATTATGATTTCAATGAAATATAGTTAGCCAAAGCTCTATGCATTCATATCTGAGCCAAAGCTCAATGTAGATATAATTATAGCTTAAATAAAATCAAGTTGACAAATTCCATTTAGTCCATCCATGTTTACACTAAAAATAAAACTTTGAATGGCTAGTATAATTGGAATTGTTTTTTCAAAAAAGCAATTGATAATAATAACAGGTAATTACCAAAGAAACCCCAAAAGTTTGCAATATGCACAAAAAAACCCCACACATTTTCATATCCCTAAAAACACCCTCCTTTTGATTTTATAGAAATTTAAACCCCCCAATGCTGTAACGGTGATTGACGGTGTTAAGTTTGAATATATATGACGAAATTGCCCTTACGTGGGATGCTGTGTCATTTGAAGCGTGGATTGACTATAATGCCCTTGTGTGCAATGATGTTTCCGCTTAAAGAGGAAGCGGTTTATTTTTATTTGTTTAATCACTGGAGAACACCATTACTGGCGCCGGTTATTTCCTATCATCGCCGCTTCATCGGTTGGGCATCTTGCTATCATCGCCTGTTCGGCAGTGTTTCGAAGGAGAACTCCCGCTCTAGTCTTCGTCATTTCGTCGATTTTCCAACCAAGGTAATGAGGCGATGAAGCTGTGCGGTTTTTCTTTTGTTTTTCGCCATTTCGTTTGTAAAGTATCGTCTCTGTTGTTTTTTTGGCCATACATTTTCATGGTTTCATTATTGGATGATATTGTAGTTTGCAGTGAGATTTTCCGTCTAGGGTTTTCTTTGTCTGTGCACAGTATCGAGAGCGAGAGTGTTGTGGTGCAGGAGATTTTTCGATGGTTATGCAAACTCATTCTGTTTTCAAATGATTATAATGTGTGTTTCCCCGTTAATTTGATGTGGGTATGAGTTGTGTTTAAAAGTATCAGTGTAATGGTTGGATTTTATGTTGAATACATGTCGTTTCCGTTTAACAATCGTACTCTCCGTTTAACAAAGGAAGTTTCTGTTTAATTAATAGAGTTATTGTTTAATAAATCACTCTAAACAAATGTATTGTTCTTCTTGTAGTGTATTGGTCATGGCGGTCAACCTAGTTAACGGCCGATGCTACTTGACACCGGTGGTCCAGACTTTGAATGAATTGAAAGTTCACATGACTGGACGACGCTGGGAGATCATCAGAAGGACACCGTTCGCGGCTTTGACCGAGATTGAAGCCGTCCTCCAAGAGAGAGCCCTCCTTGATTCTCTGCTGCAGAGGTTCGATGGCCGCAGCAGCAAATTCAGGATCGGGGCCAGCCTCGTGAGTTTCAGACCTCAAGATGTGGGTCTCATCCTTGGTCTACGCTGTGATGGGAACGCAGTCGTATTCCAGAAGAAGAAGACACACTCGCCGTTCGAGCTGAGGTATTTTTCAAGATCTTACGAGAGAAATAAAGACTCCATCAAGAACACACTTGAGCGGATAGTTCGCGAGAGGGGGGAAGAGGAGAATTTTGTAAAGCTCCTCATGGTGTACCTCATGGGTACTATCCTCTTCCCTAACACTTCCTGCTCTGTTCCTGTTTGGATCGTTGACTACGTCGACGACCTACCAGCCATGGGACGATTTGCATGGGCTCAAGCGACCCACAAGTGGATAATGGAGGACGTTCCACAAGCGGCCGCTCGAGTGCAAGCGAGATGCGCCGGGAACAAGACCAACACGGGGTACGTCAAAGGTTGCTCGGTTGCGTTGACCACCTGGTTCTATGAGCTCACCGGCACCGGCAAGAAGTTGCATTTCGGAAAGACCCCAAGGATCCTGTGCTACGGTGAAAACAGCTACCGGAAGCAAGTGTCGACGGGGACTTTATTTTCATCACTTGAAGGAAAAGAGGTAATGAATCTATTTAATGAATCTTCATTTAAGTTTACCGTTTTTGTGTTTGACAATCTGTGTTAGTGTTTAAATATAATAATTCGTATTTAACAACTATGTTTACAATTTAAATTATTTTCTTAACATTTAACTCGTATGTTTATTGTTTAAACGTATTGGATTTTTACAATTGTTAGTTTCCCGAACTGGTCGCCGCCAACCAGGACGAACAAATATTTGTTGGGGCCATCCGCGGAGCTGCCACCGGCCACGGAGGTGTTATTCCTCCCGCTTCCGCTCCCGTTCCGCTGGCGAGCAAGACTCCCGCTCCGCCTGCGAGAAAGAGAGATGATCGGGCAGCATCGTCAAAGCGCGTCCGACGCCGATCACCTTCTCGGAGCCCGCACCGCGCACGGACTGCTCGCCGACGGGCAAGCCCCCTTCCACCCCCCTCCCCGACACCAACAGGCGACGAGCTGACCAGACGTCTATTGCAGACGTGCGAGTTAATGTTGCAAGAGATCCCACGTCTTGTTGCTCGCGTTGATGCTCTGGAGGCGCGTTCGCAGGCCACGACGAGGCCGGATGACTATGATACGATCTCCGGCAGCCCGAATGCAACGGACGCAGCCCCGGCGATTGCCAGAGACGACGTTCTCGCGAGGGCATTCGCGAGAGTCCCGCGCAGGAAGAGGCTTATGTGGAGGACTGCAACGATGTGTCTCCCTCCGCCGGCCGACGTCGAGGCAACAGAAGTACCAAATGCTGTCGAACCAACAATGGCGGAGGCTCAGCCAACTTCAGGTCCGAGCTCGCCATTGGAAAAAGGACAGGCAGCGGTGCCGCCGGCTGCAATGGATGTGTCTCTGCCCGATGATGCGACTGCCGCCGTCGACACGTTAATTGAATCCCTTGTCAGTGACCTCCCTGTGTTGGAGGCACCGGTGCCGGCGTACGATTGCTGCGCGACGAAGGCAGACACAATCCTGGCGCCAGTGGCACCAGAAGTGAATAAAGACTCCGTGGCATTGCCGGTGTCGAGTCAGCCCACGTTAGCAGCTGAACCGAAAAAAGACGCTGTCGCCGACGCTGTGGCCTTACCGGCACCGTCACATGTTAAAGACTCTGTGGCAGTACCGGAGTCGAATAAAGAGGCTGCCAAGGAAGGGCAACGAGACGTCGACGACGCTGTGGCCGTACCGGCACCGTCACATGTTAAAGACTCTGTGGCAGTACCGGAGTCGAATAAAGAGGCTGCCAAGGAAGGGCAACGAGACGTCGACGAGGCGCAGAAAAAATTCGTTCCGAAGAAGAAAAAATATGCCGGAATGTCGCGTCTCGACCAATTCGAAGAGAAGATAATAAGAATCTTCCTCAACTGTGTCATGGACTCGTAAGTATATTTATGTTAACAGTTAAATAAATACACTTGCGGTTTAACTATCTCCTTTAATATTTAATTGTTTGTAAATTGTATGTAACTATTTAAGTTATCAATTAACTATATCATTATCCACTTAACTATGAACGTTATTGTTTAACATCAGGACTACCGTATGGAGGACTGACGCAGTTCAGACGACACGCGAGGCCGTGTTCACGTTGGTCGAGGGTAAGGAGAATGTGACAGACGATGTCGTCGATGCCTTCGTCTGCATCATCCAGAAGTCGCTGAAGCTTCAACCGTATCCTTATAAGAAGCGCGCTTCCATTACCCGTCCACTTGCACTATTCCTCTCCCAAAGGGAGGACACGGCGGAAGACGCTCTCCACATGATAGACGATGCTGCGCGGAACGTCCACGAAGTCGACATCGTAATAATGCCTATAATTTTGCATGACCATTTCCATATCGTCGTTCTCGACAACATAGCGCAAGAGTACAGGCATTACTCTTCCTGCCAGAGCGAGGAATACGACGAAGACGCCGCCGAAATGGTAAGCTCCCGTGTTAACTATAACGGAAATAACTTACTTCCTAATTTTCCATCTCGACTTCAAAATTTATTTGTTTACAGCGGAAACTATTCGATAATTGCATCGAGATGGAGCTTGGCGAGGCGGCGACGTCCTCGTACGCCCTCATTCACGACAGGAGCACTCCAAGACAAAAACGAGGAAGTCTTGACTGCTCGGTGTATGTGATGCGGTTCATTGAGCAACTTCTTGCTGACGAAAAGCTTCGGGTACCGCAAACGGACGTGCCGTACTTACGTCTGAAATACGCCGCACGCATACTTTTGGATGGGAGGGCAGCCGGCGTCGGGGATAAAGGGGAGACGTCCTCGAGAGTCAATCCTGTATAAAGTTCTTTCTCAATTTTACTGTAAAGTTTGTAACATACATTCTTTTGCAATAACTAAGATAGTTAACATTTAACGAAAACCTTTAACTATACATACGATAAAAACTCTCTGTTTAAACTAAGATAGTTAACATTTAACGAAAACCTTTATATTATAACTATCAGATTCTATGTTTAAATATAAAATCCTTCGTGTACGTAATCAGGCTTCTGTGTGACAACACTGATTGAGAGAACGAAACGTTTTTTTTTTTTAACTATACATGGGAAGTCGTGGGCGGTTCGTAACGGGCACTGCAATAACTTGTCCGTGTTAGGCGGAGGTTGGGGATTTTGAATATATTCTCTTTTCGCCACTGTACGACCGGAATTAACCTTTCGAACATCGTCTCCACGGAGGACTTATGGCGACAACCCTAGTTAATGGGCGATGCTCCTTGGCAGCGGTAGCGGAGACGATAGCCGAATTGAAGGTCTACATGAATGGACAGCACTGGGAACTTATACGAATGACACCGTTCGAAGCATTGACTAAGGTGGGAGCGGTATTCCAAGACAGGGCCCTTCTTGATTTCCTATTGCAAAGTTACGATGACCGCACAAGCAAATTCAGGATCGGGACAAGCATGCTAAGTTTCAGGCCTGAAGATGTCGCCCTCGTTCTTGGTGTGTGTTGCAGTGGAGAGGAAGTCGTCTTTCAGAAGAAGAAATCACGCTCATCTTTCCAAGAGAGGTATTTCTCGAGAACGTACGAGAGACACAGAGACTCTATAAAGAGAACTCTTGAGCAAGTTGTTCGACAAAGTGGACAAGAAGAAAATTTTGTCAAACTCCTGATGGTTTACCTCATGGGTACGGTCCTCTTCCCAAATACGTCATGCTCTGTTCCAAATTGGGTCGTTGATTATGTCGACGATCTACGTGGCATGGGCCGATACGCATGGGCGCAGGCGACACACAAGTGGCTTATGGATGACGTCCCACAAGCTGCCGCAAGAGTGCGAGCAAGATGCGCCGGGGAGAAGATTCAGGCGGGGTTCGTGAAGGGTTGCTCGATCGCATTGAACATATGGTTTTACGAGCTAACCGGTTGCGGAAACAAAGTGAATTTGAGCAAGACACCAAGGATGCTTTGCTACGAGAAGCAAGGGTCGATACAAACCATTTTGCCATCTCTGGAAGGAAAGGAGGTAATCATACCGAATTCTCCGTATAATTATGGATATTACCATTTACTATATGTAGTCTCTGTTTAACTAGAAGCATTACTATTTAAATATTTCGTTTACCGTTTACATATTGACGTCTTTGTTTAAGAAAACATGTTCTCTAACCTTACCTTGCATATGTTAGTTTCGTGAGCTGGTTGCCGCTAATGCGAATGAAGATATAACTGTTGGGGCCGCCCGACGGACAATGCACGATGAAACTACAATCTCTCCCGAGCGCGTAAGCCGTCATTCACGTACTACGAGTTCAACGCGCCGTACGGGAACACCCCCCTTGACGTCGGCTGCCCCCCCGACGACGGCAGCCACCCCGCCGGCTGAAAGGGACGATGTCAACGAACGTCTGCTGCAGGCGTGCCAGTTATTAACATCCGAATTCCGAGGGCTTGTTGCTCGGGTTGATGTAATGGAAGGACGGTCACATTCGAATGAGCCGTCCATACAAGCAAATGAAGTTCCCGGTTCGGATGCACCGGAGGTAGACCAGGCGAATGCGGGGGCCTTCACTGAGACGAGCTCGGAATTTGACGACGATGAGGTCATTGCGGTCGCCATTCGAAGACGGTCAAATTTGAAGAGACCCGCGAGAAAAACCAAAAGAATAAAGCTGATCGCTCGAGAGGCTGACGACGCAACAGTAGCAGCGTCGCAGACAGACACAAATCCGGGGACCGATGTCGTGGTCGCCGCATCGCATGCGGACAATAGCAACAATGAACCACCCGAACAGGTACGGCACGATTTCATTCCGCATCGGAAAAAATACCCCGGCCACACGCGGCTCGACATATTCGAGCAAGAGTTAATAACGATCTTCGTCAACTGCTATATTGACGAGTATGTAGGAAGTTTTTACATCAACATTAGCCTTTACCATTTAACTATAATTGTTACCGTTTAACCTTATCTTTTAACGTTTAACTATGTCTGTTGTCGTTTAACTATTTCTTTTACTCGTTAATTATAGTTTTCTTTCTCTTACTGTGTCTGTTACCGTTTAACCGCAGCACTATCGTTTGGACTAATGGCTTTGTCAGCACTACACGGAGACAACTATTCTCCATGCTTGAAGGACAAGAAACGGTTCCCGACGATGTCATGGACGCGTTCGTATGCATAATTCAAAAGTCACTGAAGAGGGTACCATACCCTTATAAGAAACGCGCGTCCATCACACGTCCACTGGCATTGTTTATGTCCAAGCAGCCTGACGCGTGCGAGTCGACGCTCGCTATGATCGGAGACGCGGCGCGAAACCGGCATGAAGTTGACATTGTTATCTTCCCAATCATCATGATTGGCCGCTTCCATGTGGTGGTGCTTGACAATGACAAACAAGAATACAGGCATTATTCGTCATGCCAAGGTGACGAGTACGAGAGAGACGCGTTTGAAATGGTAAGTGCCTCGGTCATTCAGAGGAGACTTTTTAACATCAGTAGTTTATTAACATCAGTTTGTATATCTCAACAGAGGAGACTTTTTGACTATTGTGTGGACATGGAGTCCGGCGAGCCGGCGACTATACTGTACCCTCTAATTCACGACGATGCCACCGCACGACGGAGACGAGGAAGTGCCGACTGCGCCGTTTATGTGATGAGATTTATCGAGCAAATACTCGAAGGTGACAAGCTACGCCTTCCTCGAAAGGATCTACCATATTTCCGATTACAGTATGTTGCACGCATACTCATTGAAGGTCGAAGGACCAGAACCATAGAAAGAGGCGAGTCTTCGACTGGGGGGGGGGGGGGGGGGGGGGGGGGGGGGGGGGGGGGGGGGGGGGGGAAACCGACTTGAGTTATTGTTTTGAGATATTATGTTTAACTAACTATGTTAATCTTTAACAAATGTTATTTATGTATAACTGTAAGTGTATATATTTAAATTTAAAAGTTTCTGTTTAACTATCAGCCTGGCCATTGTACTATCGGCATTGTAGTCCTTTAACATTAATACTTAAATGGTTAAAAGTAACCGTTTCTGTTTAACTATTAAACATAGAGACAGTTTCACACATGAAATGAAATATGTTTATTGCAAATACGAGAATAACTCATTACATAAATTGCAAATACGAGAATAAATATTAAACAAGGACACGTTTTAAAACAATTGATAAGATATCTGATCCACCAGGACATGAGCAAGATGCAACTCGGCGACGTAATCGTAGGAATCTTGCACATCAGAGGCTTCGCAGGCAGTTGTTCAAATTGCAAGTTGAACAACCACCGGGGAAGCCTCTGATATCGAAGAAATCCCCGATTACATTGCCAAGATGCATCCCGCCGATCCCCTGGTCGAGCAGATGTCACATCAATTGTTTTTGGTAACTTCATCCCTGGCCATTGTACTATCTTCGCCTGTAAAATCTGTTGGTGTCTAGAAACCTTCATAAAGTTTTAAAACAATTGATGGGATATCTGATCGAACAGGGGATGTCCAGGATGCATATCAGTAATGTCATCGCCTCCGGATTCTCTGATCTCGAAGGATGGACCGATTACATTGCCGATATGTGTCCCGGCGATCCCCTGGTCGAGCAGATGTCGCATCAATTGTTTTTGTAACTTTATAATCTAATCACTCCACTCCAAGGCAATTTATACAGTAGACGGGAAATTGAAGGGTCGTTCAACTTGGCTGCTTCGATTCAGGAGATACATTAAATGTCTTCGAATGAGAATTCCAAGGGTCGATCAATTTTGACCGGACAACTACGCTTTGGTGTGATATGTACTACATTTCTATGTTATCCTTCAAACAAACCGTTCTCCATTTAAATATAACTTAAACCATTTAAATAGTAATGTCTCCATTTAACGAACATTGGTACTCATTAAAATAATATTTTTCTGTTTAAACTTACTGTGTAAATATCAAACATATAGACATAAATATGCTTATTATGAGTTAAGACAGGTGTTTATTTACAATGCCTACTCGGCGACAGGTTCAGTACAAGATCTACGATTATGGCCGGACGCGTGGCAGCGGCTGCACCGTAACTCGCGGACCGCGGAAGCTTGCGACTCGATCCTCTTCCGTCTGGGTCGCCCAGGTTGCCTTCTCGTAACCGGCGGACGCAGATGGAGTTCTCGATTGTCGTCTGTAGGCTTGTCGTCGTCTGGTATTGGGAAAATAGCTTCCCTATACGCCAGTTTGTATGTCTCGACGGTGAAGTAGTCGCTAATAAATTGATGAACGTTGGTGTCTGTCTGCATTATTGCAGCGCAAGCGTGTGTGCACGGGATACCATAAATTTGCCACCTGCGACATGAGCATGTTCTACCCGATAGATCGACGGAGTTGCTGCAATGGTCAAGGACTTCATAGCGATCATCGACACAACGACCAACATAAAGATTTCGGCTTTCCGCAACCACTTCGTCTACCTTCTTATGTATATCGGGGCATAAGTAGGTGTCCCATTTGTTCGCTTGCTCACGACGGGTGCATATCATCCGCATTAATTTGAACCTGTATCATAACAAATTATAATTGATTGTTAAGGTAAACCAAGAATAGTTAAACATAAACGTAATTATTTAAACAGAGAAAATTATAATTAAACACGAACCATCATAGTTAAACAGAAACCATTATAGGCAAACGTAAAGCACACGAAGTTAAACAGTGACGAAGAAGTTTAAACCGAATGAAAATCAAACATTCAAATACCGTATGGAGTCGACCATTCTCGTCACTGGTAGATGGCGAGCTTCTTTTATCCACGCATTGAAGGACTCTGCGACATTTGAATACATGTTGCCCCAACGTTGACCTTTAAACAAATAATTACACCAATGTGACAAATCTGACTTTTCAAGCAACCAGCGGTGCGCTTCTGGTGATATGGCCCGCAATTCATTCACCGTATCATCAAATTCTTTAGCCGTTGACGCCCACGCAATACGAAAACATATGGACCAGCACTCGTCCTTCAATGCCTTCCCAAGTCCGCCATTTGCTTTCATAAAATTCGCCTCCAAGTGTCGAAGGCAATAGGCATGTGGGGACGAGGGGAAGACCCTTGCAATGGCGTTCACAAGCCCCTTAGACCTGTCCGACACAAATGTAATAATCTCTTCATAATCGCCGTCATCGTATAACGCATCACCTAACTTGGAAATAAACCACGTCCAATTCGAATCTGTCTCGTTGTCGACGATACCGAAGGCCAAGTGGAAAAACCCATTGTTACCATCTTTGCCTGTGGCGCCCAGCAACGTACCACGATATTTTCCAAGAAGATGGGTACCGTCGACAAACAGCAGCGGCCTACAACCCCGCTTGAATCCCATGATACAAGCACGGAACGAGAAGAATGCGCGTTTTAAAACGGTCACCGTCTCTTTCTACAATCGCAATGCTGCCGGGATTTGTCTCGGCCACCTTATCCACGTACCAAAGCAGCAGATCATAGCTGGCGACGTCGCTGCCGTCGAGAATCACCCGGGCACGCTCTTTACCCAACCAAGCTTGCTTGTATGGAATGTGGACACCGTGTTCCCGTAACATGTCCTTCTGAATGTCGATAGGCCTGTACAATGGCTGGCTTTTAAGCTTGTCAATCACTCGTGCGCTTACCCATTTGTTCGACGCTTTCGGATGTGACACCGAGCCAATTCCACCACCGCAATTGTGTGACGGGTGCATTGTCTTTATTCTGAACGTATTTTATTGTATTCCTTCGATGCATGAAGGCGCCAGCCACAACCAACGGCAGCGCATTCTATAGTCACCCTGTGTTTCTCATTCTTTATGAATTTGAAGTCGAAATTCCTCTTGATTGCAAAATTCCGAAGCGCGTCTCTTAAATGGTCAACGTCTACGAAACGTTGTCCGATATCCAACGACAGCACTTCGGGATGATCCGAGGAGGACGGAAGACATGCTCCACCGTCCGGGTCGCCATGAGATGGAACAGGTGCGCTGGCAGAATCAGAATTCCTGCCAACACTTCAGTTAAGCGGAAAACATCAGTAACTTAATCGGAAACAAAATAAGTTACCTTGAAACATGTATATTTAAACAATAAAATAATAAGTTAAACACAGAAACTATTTGTTAAACGGAAAATGGTGTAGTTAAATAAAAAATACAATATTTAAACGGTAACTATAATAATTAGGCGAACACATATGACTTCAAAAGTAAAGATAAAGGATAAGAACTTTACAATGACAAGAATTCGTTTTGACTATGATGCGACAATGGCACATCATCTGTCTCAACAACGAGATCGACTGCAGCGCATTTGAAGAGTGAGTATACATGACACATGCGCTGGAAGTCAACCTCATTTCTATTGGACAATCGTTTATGTCCATCGGGTGTGATAAACTTCACCCTAACATGGGAAACATCAAGACCCCATCACATCTCATATCTCCGCTAAATTGAATCCCAGAATCTGTGCCGTGAACACTAGCACTCGTCCCTCACCGTTGTATCTTGCAATTGC